>CM060962.1:241970277-242077777 GCA_030765045.1 Tenodera sinensis
AGCGCAAGCTGAGCTCCTTACAGTCCTTCCAAGAGAAGATTGGAAGTCAAAATTTTCGCCAAATATCCATATTTGGACCACCCATCAGCAGTGCCCAACGGTAGTTGCACACTGAAACTTTCACCCGACGAGGAGCATACACCTATGCTACCTCCTAGCAACCCACAATCCCCATTCTTCACCAGCCATCCTACAACATCCTAATCCCGTCATACAGTGGTTAAGCCCTAAACGGGCAGGTGCAAGAATGACACACCTCGGGCTGTTCTCAGCCTGCCATCTGGTAGTCTTTACTTACAACACTGAAACATGCTGTCTTTGCTGAACAAAGTTTACTTATCACTTAGGCACGTAGCGTAGCGCAGACATTGTTGCACACGCACACACACACACACACACACACACACACACACACACACACACACACACACACACACACAGGAAAAAACTGATTTGCCACATTCAACTGCTGAGTCACAGCTTACCGCTAATCTGCAATCGGCACTATGTACTGAAGTCTACTTAACTATCAACTGTCTTGCAATTTATTGTCTACTGTCCATACCTGGCAATAGTTAGCCCCTTATATAGGTCCGAATACAAAGCGAACGTTCTGGAAAGCATACCTACTCGAAACGCCAAACTGAATCCTTTATGCAGCAGAGAAGCGACGCACATTGGCTGTTCTGAGGGAGACTGCAGCTGGACCCATATAGCCCGTGCGTGCTAATTCCGGCGGTCCATGGGTATAATAGGCACAGCTTACTGAGATACCCCAAAAATCAACCTTGATATTTTTCCACCATTATAGTGCAGTCTGATTATATTTGGTAATAGTCCATCCGTTAGTTAGCATTGGTGCCGCCAACAGTTCGTAACATATAACCATGGTAAAGCTACGGCTATAGGTGGTGTTATTGCGTCTCTTATGTTGTCATAGAAGCCCTTGTTGATGAAAGCGTTGAAGAGAGCCCAACTAATAGATTTTGAAACAAGATTCTGTTTAGACATCTTATTAATTAATTAATCTTGGACGTACTGCTCGTATTTGCGTGATTTTGTCTTGAGTTCTTTTAGAGCAGCATATGCAGTTGTAGTTAATGTTGTTATTTTTGTGTTCGCTACACAGTAGTGCATAAAATGTATATTATGATATTTAGCGTTCAGATGTGACTATGCAAAAGTGTTAGTGCAGAACAAGATTTGCCGAAGGCGAGTACGTTCTTTGTTGTGTGCTAACGATGTCCAAGAATTATTATAGTCTGAAAGCATGTCACTTTGACCCTGTGAAATTTTAGGTTAGAAATGCCTTTATTATGCACATTGACAGGACTGCTTTTTGGGATACTTTCGTCTACTGTTTAGTGTAATGTCGGCCATGTTGAACTCTTGGGAACTGCCGATAAACTGTGTCCACTATGCTTCGTGCCTCGGTGATAGCATCAATCTGTGTATAGTACAGCCTATGAGTCAAGTAATTAGCCGACGCATGGAGAGGAAGGAAAGTGGAGGGGGTACAAAACCGGTTAGAAACAGTGCGGTGTAGGGCAAGCAATTCCTGTAACTCCACTATACTTCGAAACGATGGCTCTGTATTTTAGCGTTTAGAATGTTCTTGGTTCTTCGTCAGATTTAAAAATGGTTGTAGTTGCAATTATATTTAGAGAATTGAGATGGATAGAAGATTTCAATTGAGTGATGTATAATTGGTACATCACCACAGGTGGTACGAGGAATGATGTTATCCGATTAAAGCAACACGTGCCTTGATTGACCATTTTCAATTAGCACCTCACATATTAAGCGCTGTGTGATCAAAATGGATTATTTGCGGTAAACTGTGGATAGCACTGAAACTTTTCACCCACCATTAAAATGTTCTGTAGCGTGGGAAACAAAGATCTTACGAAGAATCTATGGACCCAAGAATGAAAATGGAGTGTGAAGAAGTAGAACTAATAAAGAACTGTATGAACTGTATGGTGATTCCCCAATTGTGAGTTGTATTAAAAGTGCAAGGCTTAGATGGACAGGGCATGTAGAAAAAAGCGAGGGGGAATCCCTACTACAAAGAATGTGGAAAGGAAAACCAGGAGGAAGGATATGTGTTAGCAGACCAGGAGAGAAATGGATAGAGAATATAGAGGAGGATATGAAGGAGCTTGGCATAAGTGGATGGAGGAGGAGAGTACACGATAAAAGAGAATGGGCTTCCATAACGAGGCAGGCTCTGGGCCTACAAGGGCTGCAACTCTATGGAGAAAGAGAGAGAGAGAGAGAGAGAGAGAGAGAGAGAGAGAATAAAATTTTCCCACGGCTGCGAGTAAACCAGCTAATTATACCGTAATTCTGACTTCTAAAATGCTTTCTACGAAAGCGGTAAGGTGTTTTTTCCCCTTAAATCAGCTCCAGGATTCGAAAGAATCATAGCCGCCTTAGAATTCTTCGATGTAGAACTTCGTATTTCTCCTTAAAATTTGTAGTTCAAATACTAACATATTCAGTACATTTATAATCACACAATTCACTTACAGTTGTGTGTCGGATGCTTCAGAAATTGAAGTTGAAATTTTTATTGAATCTCGTGCAGTAAAATCAACGAAACGTGGGCGTGGAAGAAACAATAATTGTATTTCATGAGGACCAATTTTACAATATGCAAACTGTATGTCTCATTTTTTCTCCCACTCTTTCAAAGCATATGCTCTATTTGTCACGTCATAGAGGGGAAGCTTTATAAGGAACTGAATTGTCGCAGACTCGATTTTATTCTGTGACAAGCTACTGTTTGAACATTCCATTCCATTACCTCTAACCCAACTAACGGTGTTTTAATTACGATCACGTATATTCAGCAGCGCGTAGTAGCATTAAACACCGTTCTCTTTGTGCGTAAATATCAGGTATCACACTTAAAAGTCAATATTTCATTCACACGGATAACGTCAAATGCATTGGATTTCGAAGGTGTGAAGTGGTAAATGAAACACTTTCGGGATTCCCATTTGTGAATTAAACGGTAGTTATCGTTTTACGTGATACATAAATGCAAATACTAAATTTTTGCGTTAATAGCGCAACTGCCGTGTAGTAATTTAGCTCTGCATTATGTGCTAGATTTGGATTAATATGTATACTTAAAAAAAACATGTAATCAATTTCAACCACCAAAACTATCTTCTACCAGTGAAACACTATTTCAAGACGCATGCCCCGATTTAGAAACGGTCCAACTGGGTATTTACCCAGATCGCCGTTTTTGAGGACCGGGAGGTTTTGAGGTGGGAGAAAGATAGGCAAAAATGCTTAAGGCACGGGAAAAATAAGTTTTTTAACATACACTAATGATTTACAAATATCAAACCCTACAGTTTAAAACACAAGAAGGGTGGAAAGCCCAATTCCGAGGCCCCAAGTTAGTATTTCGGTTAGGGAAAGTTACCCGGATGTTTTTATCCGGATTTTTCCTTATCTTGAAAAGATTAATGTCATATAACAGTAAGTTCGGTGGACTCCGGGTTCATTTGAGCATCGTTTCATAAATTTCATTCATCGTCCAATAGGACCTAATAAAGGACACCTAACTTAACAAACAGGATTGCCGTATACCCGATGAACCGGAACGTCTATGTCTTTGATTATGAAAACCTTTGCATAAAACAAATTTGTCATAACTGCTTTGTCAGGGCTGAGTTGTCCATTCTTTCTAGATGCTCTGTCTATTTTTAATTGTAATTTCTCAATTTGTCATGTACATTAAAATTTTAAATTATTGCCTTCAGTGTGTGTTCATTTTAAACTGATCAAATATGGAGGACCTTTCAAATTCACTTAAGAATAATACTTCATATCTGATAATTGTACGGGCCCAAATGACCTAGTTATCGACTGGTCCTTAAAACCCACTCACTCACTCACTCACTCACTCACTCACTCACTCACTCACTCACTCACTCACTCACTCACTCACTCACTCACTCACTCACTCACTCACTCACTCACTCACTCACTCACTCACTCACTCACTCACTCACTCACTCACTCACTCACTCACTCACTCACTCACTCACTCACTCACTCACTCACTCACTCACTCACTCACTCACTCACTCACTCACTCACTCACTCACTCACTCACTCACTCACTCACTCACTCACTCACTCACTCACTCACTCACTCACTCACTCACTCACTCACTCACTCACTCACTCACTCACTCACTCTCTCACTCACTCACTCACTCACTCACTCACTCACTCACTCACTCACTCACTCACTCTGAGACTTTTATTTTCCTTTCTTCCAGTTTTGCTGTTGTCCATAGCATACATTTATAGGATGACACAGGTATAGCCATTACTTAACAGTTCTATGTCAAGAATGAACGAGTTAATAAAACCAATGCTTAAGTATAGAAGACATGGGCGTAGCGTCAATGGATGTAAGAGATGTATTACATACCCTGTAATTTTCCTCAAACCGATTGCCAAATTGGTGTTCATTATAATTCATTTTGTGGCACATAATCGTTTTAATGTCATTAAAAATCAAGCTTTCCTGAACATCATGATTTGAATCAAGAAAGCTTGGATCACCGGCATCTATCGTCAGATGCAAGAAACTGTTGCGCTTGATCCACGGGATGTAATGCGTTATTATACATCTTATGTTAAGAATCGTCCTAACATCTATAGTCGTCAATAGAGTCATTCGCGATTTCTTTTGTTTCTTGTACGTGTGCTCTTCAATTGTGGACATTTGAGCATTATTTGGATACTTGGTTACCTACTATTAAAGCAAATGTAAGCTAAGATTTGCACGGACCCTATTAATATTTCTGGAACTTAGACAAAGTATTTTTACAAGAATAAATTTACAATTACAATTTACATTTCAGTCATGATTTACAATAAAGAATAATTAGTTTCTGTTAGAAATATTAGCACGTATCAATGAATTAAGTTGGAGGTGGTAATTGATAATATACGGATTAATAAATTGTTAATAAATATAGATTCATTATAGATGTATTCAGTTAATGGCATGCGTTGAACTACGAATGCGTCCATATACGTCCTGAATAAGTCAATATAAAGCAAATACATTTATACCATGTCTATTAACTTGAACCATTTTCATAAGAAAAAAATGTTTTCTTACCCTTTGCCTTAGCACATAAAAATAAATAAATAAAACAAACAAAAAGTACTCGTTAAAATATTTGAACATTTCGTCAACTTTGTGTCTCTTTTACAGCGGTAGGAGTTGGAGTTAAAGGGTGCTCAACTACATGGTCATCAGCCGCGGTAGGAGTTGAACTGAGATATGGAAGGAACATTGAAATATAGTTTTCTATTTTAAAAATATTTTTCCTCCATGGTCATTATCCAACTGCGTCTGCATTTTTAGTTAAAGAAAAGAACTGTAGAATCTTTAACGAAAGGTATATTCCTTCAATTAAATCTAATCAAAAGACAATTTTGTATGCAGAACAATAACTATCAAAAGAATGTTGTGATAAAAAGTATTGGAGATAAGGTGAATATCTAGCTCACCTAGTGAAGCACTTAAAACACGTATGCAAATAAAGATGCTTCTTTTAAGGTCCCTCTATGCAAGTGTAATCATACTAATAGCTTAAACCCCGAGTGAGATGGCTCCGTGGTAATGCGTGAGACTCGAATTCGGGAGGTCCCGGGTTCAATTCCCGTCACTGACCTACTCTGACGTTTGGTTTTCTCTGGTCGGTAGACAAATACTGGGATGGTTTCTCGTGTAGCAAAACTTTCTTTCCCTTTTATTCCGTTTCCTTCTCATCTTCCAGGTGTTCGCCTAGGTCTCGTGGCGTATGGCGGTGCCTGACAGATGACTCGGATGCTTGGTCACGGAAAGAGTACTCCTCGTGGGCACTAGAGGGCTGCTTGGTCAACAGATCGTTCATTGCCCTCTAGACAGCTCCAGTAGTGAGACGGATCTTGAAACTGGAACTTTAGGGCCTTCCACGAGTCTCTGTGGTTTGTCCAGTAATAGGATATAGCCTCCAGTGGTTCCTTTACTCCACCCTTCATACCAGGAGAATTGTAGTCGCAGTATATCTATGAAGGTCTAAGTGCGCGAGGTGTCCCTTTTCACTGAGTAGCCCTAAGCTTAATCCTATACCTTACCGTTTGGAATATTTGTTTGGATGAAACTTGAAAGTTAGAAAGCAGGCACAACTCATAATATTATAATATAAGGAGTACTTCTGTCTTTTTTCACACCGTCTAGTTCTTATAAGAAATTTAAAACTACCCTTCAGAAGGCAGTTTATGAAAGTGTTTTGACTGAAATAGAATATAATTTGAAATGTTTCACCTCTAAGCATGACATCCTAAAGCAAATATCCATTAAGAGTAACAACATCAGAAAATCATACGGTTTACTAAAGGTAAAGTTGTTTTAATTTCTTACGAAACTATATTAAAATACAGATTTTGGATGAGTTGAATAAATACTAGATAGTGTTTTGTGCTATCCGATTAGGTTTAAAATGGCATGGATACATACAAAGTTGAAACTGTAGAAGATACCGAGGGAAAAAAAATTAAGGGCTGTGAGCCAAGGGTTATCCACTCAATTATGTCTCTTATTACATATTATTAGAATGTACAAAATGTATGAAAATGGTAATAAAAAGTACAGCTTCACTCAATTTATATCCTGTATATAGGGAAATGTAGGGCAACACATACAGAAGTCAAACAAACATGTCGAGGATATGTTTGCCAAAAGAGTCCCTTTATTAATGTAACATGCAATCCAAGAAGTTTTCTGGAAGAACGAGTCAAAATTGAAATGAACCAGGAACAGTCAATATAACCTAATCCTTGACAAGGAAAGGAGGCACTGATTGCACATTATACATTATTAAACTCTCGGGGTATCCCAGGACTGCAGACTAAATGGGATTATTTAATAATTTAATTATAGCACCAATTTTGTAGGTTGTCATGGAAGTGTACAGGTTCTGGGAATTGTAAATGTGGGAATGAAGTTATGGCGAAATAACTTCATTACGCCATAGGGTTCTAAAAGTAAGTCGTGCGTGAATGAGTGTTTCGTGTTCCACTGCATTAATGTCACAAGCACTGTATTTATATTACTGTAGTTTGATTAAAATAAGTTTTTCTTATGAGTCGGCTTTATGTCCTTTTTTAAATCGTTCTGCGCATACAAAATTAGTCCTTTATGAAGTGGAATCTGGAATAAAAGGTGTATTCAGTAGTCTGCCAAATACACAAATCATCAAGCTCTAGAGCTATGTGTATAGACACTGTTAGAGGTATAAGAGCACATATTTGTACTGGTAATGAGCAATATTACATCAGTGTTTACTTCATTTGAGGACCTATAATTTTACTTATTAAGAGTAGTATGTTTTCAGGTTGGTTAGAACCTCCAAGTAGTCGTGACACACATCTGTATGTCCTTTTCATCCCCCGAGAAGCGTAACGAATGTTGTATGGAACTGAGTTCGAATTCTTTCTGCAAGGTCTAAGACCTCACACTACCTAGGCCAGTGGGAACAAAACGGATAGTCTATACTAATATGTGTTGTTTCTTTCGCGGTGCGATTACGAGCATGCAAAAAACATCAGGTAATAAACATTTGGGTTGGTTTGGGGGAGAACTTTAGACAAAGAGAAGAAACGACTAACACACGGAAGTGCGTACACATTAGGATACCACTTATCAAAAACCTTTATCTATGTATGCCTCAAATACCCTGTTCGAAAAAAAAAGAGCCAGGTGTTTGCTTTAAGATGCGAGTAATGTATTTGTGAAACACGGTAAAAAATTATCAAGAATTATAAAATTAATTTTTCATAATAAAATAGTATGAATTGTACCTTTAGGGAAACATAGTATTCTGCACTTGTCGCGTTTAAACCACCAATTAACTGAACGTATAAGTGGAACAGGCGCATACTTATTAATAGGCACGCCCAAATTTAAACTTTGTTTTCTCGCAAAACTTTTTCAGCATATTTTCATACTCAAAATGACCCAGACTTTGCAGTTATTTTACAACGTGTTTCAAGGCTTTTGTACTGACCCTTCAAAGTAGGAACATTCGAGAAAATGGCTGCATCCCCGAATTTTGAAAAATAAATTGTAACTATTGAAAAATCAAGAACGTTTAGAGTGCAAAAGGTAATATTATGTGTACAGCAATTAGGGCTTAACATCTGGCATAGCAGATAACTTTTCGTCTTATTTTTATTATTCCTTTAATATCCCGCCTTTAACTGAAATGGTCACATCGGCAGTCTTAGGAATACATTGCCATATTAGCGACGGTGTTAACTCGTGGACGGTGATTCTTCTATGAGTTTTGTACATTAGATAATACACACACATTCACACTCTCATTCGTATTTCCAGACTCTAAGGAGGATAGGGAATACTCTTTGCTGGAGAAAAAGTAGCACTTCCAGCCAGGAATCGAACTCGGGACCGCTCGCGCTGCAGCAGGTGCTCTACCAAAACAGATAGTTTTGTATACTCATTTGCATAAAATATGTATTTTCATGGGAATAATTTTCAAAATGCATTCCCTAGAACATTTTAATTATAACAATCAATGGTTACAATAAAAAGAGCAATATTTAAATAGGCTAAAATGTTCAAGCATGGTAAAAACGTTACTTTTTTTCAACAAGATGCCTTTAGGTACTTCAAGAGTTGGCAACGTTTTGCAGTTGCGTGTACCTGCTCTCCGGCACTCGCAACTGATTGTATCTAGCTACGTAGTATTTATTTATATTATTTATACTTATATTATTTATATTTTATATCAGAGGAATTCATTTAGAGAGATCACCAAAAAGAACACCGTTTGAGTTGAATGTGTTTCACAGAAACACTGTGCACTTTGTATCCTACTATGGTTGACTCCGTATCGACAAAACAGCGAAGTTGGTTGAGCTCACACATTCGAAACTGGTGAAAACCAAAGAAGATTAAAAAATACATCAGAACATTACATATATAACAGAAAACATTTTGGGAAGACTGAGAGAAAATCTCCAATGAGATTAGGCTTATTTCTAATTTAGCTTCTCTAATATAGAAAATTAATAAAAACAAAGAGGATTACTGGCTACTTTCAGAGCTAATGTACACATTGTTACACCGAACTCTCTCCCCTGTTACACTTTGCTAAGTATTTTCGATGAAGTAACACACACAAAAATCTGATGTGTTGTACACACATGACTTTCTCTACCTTTGTACAATCTATTCTGACCAATATTTCTTCTATTTACTTTATGTTAAACGAAATAAACAACAGAAACTATCTTATTGCTAATTTTCTGGTAGGTGCAAAGGGAATACAGCGATACTCAAATCCTTTTGAAAATGTCACTAAGTGAGGGCTTTGAAATTCCGTTCTCTTTGCATGACCATTATAAAGCGCCTTGGAACATAAAAGTAAGCGACTGGTAGGAACACCTGAAAACAGCATTATAACAATAAATACAAGTTAAACTGAAAATGAAACAGTCTTACGTATTTGGTTGAATGGTATTCCCTTGAAGTTCAATGCGCTGATGAACAGCTCAAAAAAGCGTATTTAATTGCCTTACGACAGATTTTACACTCGTAATTGAATGCAACCTAAAATACCATAGCTATATCTTGCAAAACCGCATTCAAATGTTTCCAACGTGATAACAAGCGCTTGCAATGAAAAGGAGAGGAGAAACGAAAAAGAAGAACGATTCCAATTAAAGAGAAGTACAGGAGTTTGAAACTTAAAGTTAATCATAATAATAATATCTCGGAAATGGTAAATGGTGATATGAGATAAATTCTGAGTTTTAACAAGATATACATTTTTGTACAGCATGATTTGGTCTATCTCTTATGGTTTACCAATTATACAAAAGTCATCAAGAATAAACAGGACTACATGGGCTATAGCCAGAAAATTCAAGGTATACATTTCATTTGCCATAAAAATATCTTAAGCATATGATATTTTAATAAAAATCATTACGGCCATTTTTGCCAAATCAAAATTTTTATAAATTGTCCACGTAAAGGGTAGTTTGGGGTGGAGGAATTTTCTTCAACATATTCGTGCCACATCCTTGAACGATGTTAAACTTAAATACCAAGTTTTGTTTCTAACCGACTTTTAGTTTTTGAGTTATGCTGTTCACAGAGAAACACACACACACACACACACACACACACACACACACACACACACACACACATATACTCACACACACATGGATATTTTGCTAAAAATGCTTGTTTTGGATTCAGAGGGCCACAAAACATATATTTCCGGTGAAATCTCGACATGAATTTTTGGGTGGAATACAATACTTCCCCTACTTACTATACGTAGTAGAGAAAGTAAAAATTGTTTCCATCTAAATTATTTTGGGTTAGTAGGTAATCTAAAAAGTGTATCCTTGTGTCCATTGAAGCCCGGCCTAAATACGAAGCTTAATGTCCATCTCACTTCTGAGTAATTTAGTCTGTTGTCTCTCCCTCTCTCTCTCTCTCTCTCTCTCTCTCTGTCTCTCTCACTCACACGTGTGCGAGTAGGAAAATTATTACTGACGCAAAGTTTAATGGTGAGTGTCTCAAACACAAAATCTGGTCATAGACTTGCCACGCCTTGTGGTGTTGTGTAGTTAAACCCGCTGTGAAGTCACGCTGTAAAGCCAGTAATATAAAGATCATTTGCACACAAAACATTTATTTCTACACTAGGAAATAGAATAGTAATGGTCAGGTATCAGTCACTATTAAATTTTGCGACTGCCGTAATATAAATATTTTCGTAACGTTAAGATATTCAAGTGTTTTTCTACAAAGGAAAAACATCGGCTTTGAAATCGAGACACTTTGACCCAAACAGGATTCAAACATGCGCCTTCCGCTTCGCAGTGTGGTTCGGATCGATGGTTTAAAGAGAGAAAAAGAGAGTAACAGACAGACAGACAGAGAGAGAGAGATGGTATGGGGGCGAAGGATATGAGAAAGTAATTTATAGAACTTCTTTGAAATAATTTAAAGTAAATGGTTCAAGACCTGAAAGCATTTAATCAGCTTTATCTTCATTGCCTATGTCTATAACTTCAAGATCTCATAATCAACAATAAATTATAAGTGGAATTAGCCAGGTCCCAGCTGTTTAGTTTTATTCTGTGTATATTCTGTTATCTCAAAAGTTATGGGAAAAAAAATGAAATTCATTCTTCACTCGCAGCGAGGATCATGCGCATATGGAATTCTACGGGAATGGCTGGTGGCTTAGAGATAAACTACGGCATCAAACAGGAATTATTATCATTGGATTTATTGGCACGTAGAGGAACTCTTGAGGGAGAAAATTTTCCGTGACAATACCTTAGCTAAGTAATAGATATGTGGTAAACACAAAGGGGGACACCTCGCGCACTCCGACCCACGTAATCTCTTGCGCCTGCCACACCTCCGCAGGAAGACAGACTCAAATGAAGGAACCACAAGCCTGTGTGCAGCAGGCAGACAGACCAAAGAGACGCTCGGAAGTTCCTAACAATTCTGGTCCCGGGTAATCTGCATCTTGAAACCAGGAAAAACCCGGTTCTTCCAGCTAAGTACCTTAGATATGCTGTGATTTATTTTAATTTCCCAAATGAACTATGTACAGTGACTCTCATCTGTGTGTAAATAAATGATATCTGCGAAACCGGCTCTCAGCCTGCATATACTGGAGTGATCGGATGTTCTGTAGATTGCTGTAGGCTTTGATATTTGCTGAAATGAATGTGGACCAAATTAAGTATGCAGAATACAAATACTTAGTATTTTCACCACTATTGTAAAGATGCAGATTTTCTATTCTATTACTTTTTCGGTTTTTGTACCTGAGACTAAGAGATATCTTAACCTTGGGCGGTCATTAGCTTACAATCTCTTATACTTTTTGGAGGTGTGATACGTTAATATTAAAGTGTAATTATTATTTATTTATGCCAAAAAAAGACTTACTGCTGGTGTTTTAAACACACAAACCGTGTGTGGACAATTTTTGAGAGGTAGAATCGGAACTGAAAAATTCAATGCCACTTACAGTACTAACATTTCTACAGTTAACTTAATTTACAAAACATCATTAACATTTAGTGATTTCTTTGCGGAATCTTTACTTAGCAAGCAGCTTCCGACACAATATTAGAGTTTTACAAGTAGAACCAAACAGTGAAATTCGTGCGTCAGTCTTAACTTCGTCTCAAATTAAGCAAAATCTCTCAGCTTAAACCACTAGTTCTATTTGGAATCTAATTGTATAATTCTTGTATTTACCGATCTTCAGATATTTTGAAACATAACACAGTTTGGTGCCAACTACGTCATTCAGAACTTAAAGTGAAATGGAGGTGTCGAAGATATCATAAAACATGTTGATACTCTTTCTTAGACGTGCTTATGATGTCCAATTAACGGAAATGAGAAATCATATCGATACATTTCAGATCACAGATAAGACTCAGAGATTTTTCTGAATTGATGCCCTAACCAAGTGAAGAACCAAACTATCCTTCACGAAACGAGGTCTCTAATGACGTAGCTGTCGACGGGCCCTTAAACCCTAATCACTCACTCACTTTTCGAAACGATTAGCGCTATGTCATGTTTCCACACATCCAGCTTAAGTACTAACCCATAAATCCTTTAACAGGAATATATTTAATGAAAGAAAATACTCCTAGAAAGTTGAGTCTGCTTTTATACTTAGGTTTCTATTTCCTCGAATAACTCTTGAACAAATGAGAATAACCCGGTTACATAAAGTAATATCTGCAGCTAGAATTCTTGAACAGGAAAGGTACTCGTAACATTTTCAATAATCTTTAATAACCTAAATCAATTGCTTGAACTTGGTTGGAATAGATGCATAGTACACTGATGAGCGGTAAAAATAATATATCAGAACCTAAGGTTTATGTTGTCCTCTCTAATACGAGTTTTTCTGGTACGCAGACAATTACACAAATTCAGGCACTAGTTTGATACAAAGAATTTATTGACCAAGAACCGAGCGAGTAACGTGAGGCTCGCTCGTGGGTTCGATTCCCGTGGCCGACCTTCCTGACCCATGGGTTTTTTCGGGAGTTTCCCCGGGTCGCCTGGACAAAGCTGGGAAGGATATTTAGATCCCCCGAATTTCCTGTCCTTCCAATTCGTTTCATTAGTCATTTCATTCACCCTGCATCCCGTTGGTTCTTTCAGGGTCGCAAGTGTCAGCGAAGGCGTTAGGTGCAACTTGGCAGGGATGATATGTGCACAAGAACTCTTTCCGCCCTCATTGTCCATGGGATCTGGTTGGGAGGGGGCAGCATCTGGAAGTGTTGGACCCCACGCCGAGGTCCCTCTGAGTTTGCCCCGGAAGACCTAAAGAGTTCGAGGTGTCGTCAAATTTGGGAAACCTCAGGGACCTGTGTCAATGACTGTGCCGTTAGTCCGGATCTGGCCGCCTGTTGTCTCATCTCACCTCATTCTTCCTCCCAGGGGCGTCCCTTTGGTGGCATAGATACAATAAGCCTGGCTTCAGTGCCGAACCCCCTTCGTATTTCTCCACCTCCGCTCCCTTCTATTGATCACCATAATTCTATTAAATTATCTGTCAAGCTGCACTGCACACTGTCTAACCCGGTTTTACGAGAATAGTCCCTACTTCTCTACTTACACTCCAAGGAAAGGCTGAGGCGTCCTTTTAATCTGGTAAAATAAATAGCTCTGCAAGTCTGAGAAATAGCAGGATGTAAATATGTTTACACTTGTGACAGATATTCTCTTCACACATTTTGGTGTCGTTAATATATTGCAGGCATGCGAAGCTCCATTCTCAGAATTCTGGAATGACCTCCTTATTGGAGAGAAGAGCAAGTAAGACTCCGAAATAAAGCTTACCAGCAGGTATAGTGCATCATGGGAAACGTATAATACTGCTATTGGCGAAGTAAAACTTCCAGTGTTAACGTTAACGGCCCATCGCCCATGTTCAGAGAGGTCTCAAAACAGAATGCCTGTTCGTTTGCCCACTGATGTTGAAGATTCGAAGGAGTGACGCAGCCATAAAGCTACCAGCTATGCAGTTGAAATACGCGAATGTGCTACTGACAACAAACTGGTAGCAATGCTGTTAAAATAGAGGCTTTAGCAGATGCTGCTTCTGCAGTTTGGATTCAACAATTTCCTCGTGTTATTTAAAGCATCCCTTGACTACATCGGGGCTATTTTAGATTGATACCTAAATAACGTATTCAATCTAGAACTCAGAGATACCTCAGTCTTCACGCCTCATTCTATTTTAGTGAATAAAGCTACAGGTATTTGTTAAAATAAAACAAGTTATTTCCTTATTAATAAAGTGATATTAAGTAATATCAAAAGTAATATAATATACATTTGACCAATGCAGGAAGAATCATTATACAATATTTGTGAAGCATCTTTGAAAATCCGGAACCTCTCACAATCATAATCATTTGCGTGTATTATGTGTGACTAGAATAGTTTGTGGTATCCTAAGATATTTGTATTATAAAGACATAATGTATAGTACATTTAATGCATATACTGAAATTACAAAAATATCATCTATAAAGCGCGAAGAAAAATTATCACCTAAACCGAGATTTATAGGCGTTTCACCAATAACTGCTCTAAACAAACGAAGTGACACTGCTATCGCAAACTATTTCTTAATTTCTTACCTGGTTCAAAACTGTACGAATATTCCGTGCCTAATCCTGGATTATAAACAAGCAGTTATTTATGCTCCTTTGAGAGTATTCGCCGGCACTTATCTATATCTAACAACCTACCAATCCCCTCAGCTGCAGAACCTCACGCAGCTTCACGTCTTTAGAACCGTGGTTCCTCTGAAGAACCAGAAGTAGGCAGGGACAAAGGCGTCATCCATAGGAAGATTGTCGCTTTGGGTTGGACTCGGCAGAGCAGTGCACACGTAGGGCATTGTAGACGCCTTGCTGGCTGCTACAGCGAGGTAATGAAATGCATTTGATCTCTTTTGCAATTAGTCCATGCATCTGTCGGCCCTACCGAGCTTTTTGGTAAAGTACTTTACCAGGGAAAACTGGTAAACAGTTTCCATTCTCTCTTAGGTATGCAGTGGGGGGTTCTTAGGAAACAAGTGGAGACATATAAATCCTATAGTAGGAGATTACTGGAATGGAGCCATTGTGGGCCTTAGAGGGATAGACCACGCAACCTGGTAATTTCATGCAAATTTACGCGACCTTTGATTTTAAGGGAAAACCATCAGTGTGACAAATGACTTTTTCTTTGAGGACTACAACACGTAATACTTTTACTTTTTGACATTGATGGTGTTTTCGGATAGAAATTCACATTCAATGAAATTACACTGTTGTGTCAAATCTATAATATGTATAACTTATGTGTGTGCTGATTAAGTGCCACCTTTTTTGGAGTTTGTTAATAACGATTCACTAATTAAAAAAAATACTGCAAAGTAAATATACGATATTGACAAATTCGACTAAAGTCTTCGAAACTAGTATAATGGCAAATGTATTTCATTTTTTCACAAAGGTACACATACATGTAACTACAAATTGACATAGGTACGAATTGGTAAACCCAAAATAAAGTCCTATTTACAGTTTTTCTGACGTTACAACGCAGGTCATCATTGGATCACATATCATCCATAATTTAACTTGCGAACGTGCTGAAGTTGAGACAAAATCTGCTTATTCCATCACTGTGTTATTGCAAACGAAGGAAACAGTTAAAAGGTACTTTAACGGAGATACATATTACTGATACCAAAACATTCTATTTTATGGTCCTGATTTAAATTCTGCATTTTATATAATGTTAATGATCGCTGTATTAGTTTGCGTTTATTTCTTAAATTCTATTTGTTTAGGGTCACTTCCACAAGTTGTTCTTAACGTCACCGTAAATAAGCTTACATCACATATGGCACAGAGTTGTACATATTAAGGGATTACTGCTATAGATTGTAAATATTACATTTTGTAACATATATTAACGTCCTCTTTACTGTATGTTTACTGTTGAAGGCACTTGATAGGTCAATAATGCTAGTCTGTAATCTCCATTTGGTGTACTTGAGAAAAAGTACTACAATATACTCTACACTGAGGCGTATGTTACAGCTGTAAAATATTGCTGAATGTTTGGGTGAATTTACAGTAACCAATTCAGAGATGTGTTATTTCTATTTGCTGTCAACATGTGAGAGCTCGAAAAGGCTCGAAACTATTGGCACAACCCTTGTGAGCATCATGTAGTTTGCATTTTAAATTCGTCCGAGTCCTCTTCCATTTTTCGATCAACTGTCGTTTTGTGTAGTTAATACCTTGATATGGTGTTAATATTCTTAGCTCACTGAGAGGTTGTCAAGTAGCTTCTTTTTCGACTTCATCAGCTTTTCGGTTTGCCTTGATACCCACATGTGATGTGATACATCCCGATTACTTGTTTTCCAGAGGGTACAAGTTAATACTCCAGGTGTCTCATTCGATAATGGGGCGCGAAGACTTTGTATTTTGGCTGGTATGAAGCGTACATGATGAAACTGGTATCCACAGCAGAATAGATGATGTATTGAAAAGTTCTCTTGATCACAAAAAATCACGTGCGATTACGGAAAAATGCTGTGTTAACGAATATAACAGGATAGGATACACCACTACACAGCCGTATCCATTGGTTGTTATATTGTAAATATTTCAAAAGCATCTATGTACTAATTGTATGGATTATTGTACATGTCTTTTAAGATGACGGGAGGTGCATGGAGTTTTGGGTCACGGTGAAGTTGAAGGATAGTTGAGTACTGAAGGTGCCATGTGCACCGATTTTTTCTAGATTTTGAGGATCTTAAAATCAATTTCTTTGTGTCCCGTTTAGCAATTCTGATGTAAATAGGTTTCATCATGTGTTGCTGAGAGGAGCTGACTTATGAATATGAAGAATGTAGCAATATGTAGGAGAAGTTTGGTTTTGGGGCTGGCTTGACGGCGTACGATAGACTGAAATTTTCCTGCGACTAGCGAGCGGTGATACTTCTGCTCGGAGGCTAGGTTAGTAATATAAGCACCAAGAATTATTCGTAGACTGGTAGATTGTATTTTTACGCCATTTTGAGAGCAGTAGAAGATGCAGGGGGATGGACGATAGCCGTGTAGTCCACTTTGGATCTAACAACTGCTTTGTAAGGGTTCAGAAGCACCCAACCCTTTGTTGCTAAAGTCAAACACATTAAGATGTTTTATGCAGTAGCTTTTAGATGTTTCAGATGTGGTTCCCATGAAAGTTTATTATCTAAGGTCAATCCAAGTATTTTGATGCTTTGGACACACTGGAGTTAGTTTTCATTTAAGTATAGCTAGTATAATTCGATTACTATATGGTTTCGAACCTATTACACCTAGTAAGGTGTTACAAACAAAATTCTAACAATGTTGCATTTCTTTTCCAATAGTATCACTCTTAACCATTCTGGTAATCATTCTTTAAGGCTTCTTATTATTAATCCTTAAACCGTACGGAATCATTTTACTCTTAAAATATTCTTCGATATCCCGAAAGAATACCTTGGAATTATTCTCCTGTTCATCATGGACAATTGGTGCTATAATTGCATGATATGAAGCTTTCACGGCGAGCATTATTAATTGGGACTTCACGGGTGATCAGTCGAATCAGATTTAGGAACATCGAGCTTTCGGCCATTCCAGACTCCATGGCCTTCTTCAGGATGAAACGTCCACGACCATGAGCTGTTGGCAGGCTGAGGTTCAGGCTGATGTATTTTGCGGTGTACCTACCCCTAGTAAAAAAATCTTATTTGTTACACTCACATAACTTTCTCTACTCTTGTACTAACCATTTAGACATAAATTGTGTATTTTAGCAAAATCTACATTTTTTGTATAGTATGATTTGGTCTATCTCTAACGGTTTACCAGTTATGCAAAAGTAGTCCAGAGTAAATATGACTACAGGGGCTTTAGCCAGAAAATTCAAGATATACATTGCATTTGCCATAAAATATCTCAAACATATGACATTTTAATCAAAATCGTTAGAGACATTTTCAAGAAGATAAAACTTCAAAAAATGTTCCATGTAAAGGGTAGTTTAGGGTGGGGCTATTTTCTTCAAAATCTTCGTGTCGCATCCTTGAAAGACATTAAACTTAAATACCAAATTTGGTTTTAACCGAATTTTCGGTTTTGAGTTATGCTGTCCACAGACTGACAGACACACACACACACAGACAGACAGACAGACAGACAAACAGACAGACAGACAGACACACATACACACACGCGCGCGCGGACCTTTTTTAACATTTTTTTTTTTTTATTCACGGGGTCTCAAAACATATATTTCCGGTGAAATCTCCACATCTAATTTTCGGGTGGAATACAACACTTCCCCTACTTACCAGTAGAGAAAGTAAAAATTATTTAACAACTTTTTATTCCACGAGAATGCAGACCGCACTGTATCCTGATAGACAACCGTCAAGGGGCAACAACCTTCCTTCAAAAACCCAAACATCCTACATTTATAAACACGTCACCCTTAATTTCTGTACTCTATTGGGGGTAGATACGCAGCAAAATGCATCAGGCTGAACCTCAGCCTGCATGCAGCTCTTGGTCGTGGTAGTTTTTCATCCTGAAGAAGGTCATGGAGTCTGGAACGGCCGAAAGCTGGATGTTCATAAATATGACAGGACTGACCACTCGTGAAGCCTTGATTAATGGTGCTATAATTATTTGACATTAAGTGTTTCAGTAGAATACTTTACTGGGTGGGAACTGTGTGTGGTTTACGTACATGTTCAGGGTACACTTCATAATTTTCTGATCACCCATAGTTACTACAGTGTTCCTGGTCATTGGTAATTATAATTGCCATTATTTACATTAATAGGTACATTTCTAGATACATTGCGAACGTGAAGTGTGCCCACAACATATTGTAACTTATCTGATTTTTCAATTGTTTTGTCTCTTTCCTCTGCCATTATTTTCAATTGTTTAGCAATTTATTTATCAATTTTACTTTGGTTATCTGCTGCATTTGTAACCAAGTGCACACATTTATATTCTGATAGTTTCTAAATTCTGTCATTTCTTTTGCTAGATTATTAAAGTATCACTAGTTGATTTCAGTTTCTCTATTTACAGTGATATGATTGCAAATTTTTCTCTAATTTAATTAAGTTCATTTTTAACATATTTTTGATTTCTACAATAATTGCTTCTGTCAGATCTAATTCCTCAGACCTAATTTCGTCTATTTTAATATTTGTCAGTAGCTACCTGTCTCTGTTTTACACCTATTTCAGCGGCTAACTGACTTTCTTATAGATATATCAGCTGCTAACTGTCCTTATTTTTAATTTATTTCAGTAGCTAGCTGATCGTGTTTCTAATTAATTGCTTTAGCTATTTCTTTCTGTTCCCTAGATATCTGATCTTGCTTTTCTGATGGGAGGTGCGTGGCAGTAGAGTGTCAGGAGTTTCGGCATGAGAGGCAACAATTGCTTTTTTGATACTTTTAACCGTCTTTTCTCTCTAGCTAACTTACCTTTCTTCTCAATGACTTCCCTTGCTATCTGGCCCTGCTTCTTTGACAATTTTTAACCATCTGTGTTTCCTCTCTCATTGATTCCCATTGAATCTGATCTGATTTGTTGCACTGGATGGTGCGCCGTATAGCATATTCTGCACCTTGAAGAGGAGTATATGGCTTGCACCTTTACAGCGTTGCAGTTGCATACACCAGTGCAATTGTCATTACTCTGAGATTTCTTTTACAATATTTTCTTAATAGCGGAAAATGTGTATATTAAACTAGCATTTCAAGGCAGCTAGATAGGCATCTTCTAGGTCAGAAAGGAAATGCCACAAAATATCGAATATTAAATGAACAGGAGCATGCTTTGGTTCGAAATTCTCTGGAAAGCGAATTTGATTATAAAAGGGAGTGAAACGATAACCGCATGAGTTGGTTCATTTATTTATCTCTACTCAAAAATAATGTAAACCTATGTGCTACCTATAATGAAGTAGTGAAGTGCCCTCCAAGCAGAAAAGAAAGAGAACAATAAAATATATTTAGCTTGGTACCTCTGTTATGACGGTGGACATTTGTTAAAATTGACAGCAGGTTTTATGTTTCAGCGTTTGTGTTTTAACTTTCTTTTGCAGATTTATAAATTTAATTACCGCAATTACTCTGGGATCAAATTAAAACAACTACAACCTTAGACAACACGTGCTGTGCGCATTTGGTTTGTCCGACCTGCCAGTATAGCAAACCTTGCCATGTCACTTTTTTCTTTTACTTTCTCCACCATATATAGTATGTAGGGAGAGTATTGCATTGCTGCCAACAATCTGATATCGAGACTTCATCGGAAATACATGCTTTGGATCCCCTAATTAAAAAAATAAACATTTTTGAAAGAAAAGCCTCTCGTACGTGTGTGTCCATGTGTACGTGTATGTGCCTTATGAACAGTATAACTCAAAAACGAAAAGTGTGTTATGTACCAAACTTGGTATTTAAGTTCAGCATCTTCCAAGACAATCTTCCCCCTACAGACTAACCATTATACGGGACATCATTTGAACATTTAATTTTATCAAAGATGTATCTAACGCTTTTGATTAAAATACCATATGTTTAAAATATTTTCATGAAAAAATAAGTGTATATCTTGAATTTTATCTGATAAACTGTAAGAAATAGACAAAATCTTACTACAAAGAAATGAACATGTCTTTAAAACAAATTATGTCAAATATATTTTTATGGAGTGGCCTATTTCCAAACTATTTCTTATTATTTGCTAACACTTTACCAATGCTTATACTTCTCTCATATAGGAAATCGTTCATTGCTATTTCCTCTTGGCCATGCAAAGAGAACGGAATTTCAAAGCCGTTACACGGCGACCAGCTTTGAAAGATCTAACCATCCCTTAAAAGCTGCTATATTCCCACATTATCTTTGCACCTTAAAGATAATTAGCAGAAAGATAATTTTTGAAACTTTTTATCTCGGCTAACATGAAGTACAATAAGCGTTTTTAACAACAGTTTGTTCTAGAGTAGGGAAAGTCATGTGAGTGCAACACATCAGATATTTTTATTTTCCGGGAGAGTCCAAAAACAATTGGGGTCACGTAATTACTAATTAATTTCACAGCATTAGAGGTTGGCTAATAAGGTGTATTAAGATTTTTGCTCATAATGTCGCACTGCTAGCACAAGAGGAAACTAATTAAGTGAAAATGCTAATGCAGATTAATAACAAGGGCGAGAAATATGCCATACATACAAATACAAAAAGGGAAACAAAATGTAGGTATTGGTTATTCTGAAGAAACGTAATATCACTTATGAATACGAGAGAAGCAAGAAAGCAAATGTTCGTACTTTTGACGAGGAACGAGAAGATTATTCAACTGTCGTCCAAGAAGTGAAATTGAAAATATCAAAGAAAACTTTTGGGAATATTTGAAGCAAGAAGTAAAGACTGGTGAATTTTTATGAGGAGACACATGCAGAGAAATAGAGGAAGGATTTCAGAAGTGAACAAGGGGAAGATGGTGCGCATAAAAGAAAGACAAAATAAGTGACGAAGCTTTTACAGACAGAAAGGCAGAGGAAGAATAACATGAAATACACTGGCTGAGAAGGTATTGCTTACCAAAACCTGTACCAAATGGGGGCAAAGGTATGGAAGATGACGCATATTAAAGAAAATATTAGAGTACTTTTTAAATTTTATTTAGCCTACTTTAGTGTGCGTTTTATTTTTAATTATTGTTTAGCTATTCAATTTCAAGTATGAAAATATGCACAAGAAAAACTTCCTCTATGGACGGAGGACGATAAAGTTAAATTATTCAAAATTGAAGCTTCTTACCCAAGGCACAAAATTCTTTCCGGTGATGTTTTGTTTCCATGAGTATCCTTTCAATAGTTTCTACTCTAAACAATAAATATCTTATTCTTTTGAGCGAGAAAGGGATTATGGAACGCCAACATTGTCCGCAAATGAATAATTAGTTGCAATAAGAAACAAAGAAATTAATTTACAGTTTAAAATGTACCAAGAATAATCTGGCTCACGTCAGCAACATTAGCAGATGAATCAAGGAACGTGAATTCTGTAATACATGCTAAACATACAACCGTTGTTTTTGGGGAACAACAGTTCACATAGAAAGCGAGCGGTAATAATGCTATTCATAGGGAAAAATATAGCAACATATTTCTTGCTTAGGATAAGAATTAAAACTTAAAACTCTGCACATTATAGATACGGGGGTTCTTTAAAAAGTAAGTTACACATGACAAATGTAGGCCACATAACTTCTATTGAATGCTGCACTACACAACAAAGTGACACAGACACATGGCACTACTTTTTAACATAGTCACTAAGTCTCTCTAAAGAACAGTCTGGACATTCTACCAGTCGTTCAATTGGGATAGAAATCTGCTGCTTAATCACAGAGGCATTCGAGGACCGTTATGTGAATTACGTCTTTGGAAAATCTCTTTCCCCTTAGACATTCCTTCAGCTTGCTCAACAGATGGAAATTGCACTGCGCCAGATCTGAACTGTATGCTGGATGCTTCCAACATGTGCGGTGCTGCATTGTTGTGCAGGAGAACAATGCCTTTGATTAATATCACTATGACTAGACTCGATATTGCACTTGACCTTTATAGCGCAGAATTTCATAGCGAATCTCTGAGCAATTTCGACGTTTTGTCCACAACAATCCTACTGTCCGGAGTACTTTTGGAGCATGTTTCCAGCTAATATGTCATTTCGCTCGCATACTGTAATCAGAAGTGTAGCAAAACTCTGTCTGCAGGAATTTCGAAACATGAACTCTATTCTGACAAAGCGCCATTGTTGCTACACGATGGTCTTAGCATGGGACAACATGTATAACCTATTTATTGAAGCACACTAGTATGTGTGAAATAATTATGCAATAATTTGGGTGCAGCACCTTGTAATTTTGCGTTTTAATGGCCTTATTTCTGGATAATTTTAAACCAAACACTCAACTCTTGAGCTAAAAGCGATCTTCCTGGTGTATATATTAGTGCTTTCGGATCTGAACATATGACATTACACTCATACATCAGCCCCAGCACCCTCTGCGTATGCTTTCATACATGATATAAGTACCTCCTGAGGTTTTATTATAAGTATTTTCTAACGCTGGTGGCTTTATCGTAATACCATTCATAAGACCTCAAATGGAATTCCATTGTGTAAGGGCTGAAGTGAGAAGTAAGCACAAGATATTTTAAAACAGCAGAAATTAATATTGGCTCACTAGATCTGACAAGAGCAACTTAATCGATTCGCTGACTGATGTAGCGGCGACATGCAGTGGTTAATAAACCTCTTCAAGGCGGGTAGCAGAATGAAGGAACAGGTGTTGGCGAAGTTTTTCATAATTCAGTTACTAAACTGAGTTATTGCTCGCGTGGGACTCAACTTTTCTATGGATTTTGACTTAAAAGTTTACCAGTGTGTAAGGTTTTTATGCCAGCTAGGTAAGTGTGCACACATTAGCATAGAATGAGACTAACAAAGTAATGATAATCAGTCATAGTAGGAGCCATTCAAGGCCAGGTTGAATAATTTTGGTTTGCAAACATATCAAATATTGGAAATTAATTTGTATTTGATACTAACGTTTGTAGAAAGATCCATGGTTCAAATTTTGGTCATGGTATTACACTTTTCAGTCTGATTCTACCTTTGTAGATGAAATTTTGTTGAATATATTATTAGTAAAAGAAGTTACACAGAAAATGTTTTACAACGTGATAGTTTTCCATACTATTACCACTCCTTATCTACTGTAGAGGAAGATCTACATTCCATTTCACCAAAAGAATAAACGTGTTGGAAAATATCCGCGTACGCTCTTGTTTGTGGGAACATTATTCATCTACCAGATTTAATCCGGACAGTTTTTACTAAATACAGATGTGAAGATTTTCGAGGATATTCATAGATCCCTAATATCTCGTTATATCGAAAAATTTGCATTTTATGTTTTTCTTTTCATTTTAAGAATATGTTTAAGTTGACTAAAACATAACATGTTTCTAGATATATCCAGAAATCAAGTTCTCCATTAAAATAGTAAGCCGGTGGGACAATTCCAATCTTAAGTGTCCTTTCAAGGTAAAAATTATATTACTGCTGGGCTTAAACGTTGCTCCATTTAACATTAATTGTGGCATAATAAAACTTTGTATTTAGTTTTGCTTATATAAAATATATAAAACTGAATGTTTGTATGTTTGTCCTCTATGCCCTCCTAAACCACACTTCAAAGGTCATTTCCAAATTCGGCACGTACCTACGTATATATATTTTTTCAGGGAGAAGGTTTGTCTGCTATCTATTTTGGTATACAACGTAATATTCACATGGTACCCTCTATTCACTTTTATTTTACGTAATACATTTACATATACTTCCCTACTCGCTTTTCAACATACAATTTATACAATTTTCTATGACTGAAATAGAAATGCCACATATTATATTCACACGATTTTTTCAATTCACTTTTCCTTTACCAAACATGATCACATTTCTTTCTCTATTAGCCCTTCAACATATGCAATTATAACAATTGTCTTTGATCGAAATAGAAGTGCAACACATTACATTCACAAGAGATATTCTCTACATAATTTTCTTTTATGAAACACAATCACACTTTATCTCTGCTTCCTCTTCTACAAACAATGTATATAATTTTCCATATGTTTGAAATCGAAATGCAACACATTGCATTCACACGGGTATCTTTATTTACGTTTCTCTTACGAAACACAATCTCTACTGGCTCTTCTAAAAAGAATTCACACAATTTTCTATATGATTGATTTAGAAATGCAACGTCTTATATTCACACAGCTTTCTCTACTTGCTTTTCTTCCTGTAGTATTTGGGTTGTTCAGCAGTGCTTTTCCATAGTGTTTTCCCTGTGTTTTTATTTATTTTGGGTCTTTTATAGTATCCAACGTAAGTCTAAAAGTTGTAGGGATAAAATCGTCAAGCCATGAGCAACGCCGGGTATTTCAGCTAGTATAGAATAAAAGTAATACATAGGTTGGTGTTATCTATTAGTGGTATCCTCCACAAACATAATTTAGAACTCCGAGATTCATTTACCAAGCGAAACTCGTCAAAACCGCGAAAGCTATATCGCGAGATTTGAACTGGTCCTCTGAAGATCTGTTGATTTCACAGGTCCCAAGGGAACTCACATTTAGCTAAGACTCAGGAAAGACAAAGCAGAAAGGAGAGTCTCGTGAGCTTAGATTACCACCTCTAACTTCATATAATAGGAAAGGGGTTATGGACTGCCACAGTATATACACACCCTTACCAGCAAGCACGTTTCCAAATGCATCAGACTCTAAAACCGCATACTAGCGACCCATGTTTTCAATCTGCTGACCACTGGCCATCCACCACAAATTTTGATTGATATTCTGTGCGGATAAACGCAGAAAAAGCGACGATTTCACGCCCATTTGGGTTAAAATGCCGGGAATTTAGTTCATGAACATGTGGATATGATGTCAAAGAAGGTTTTCTACGGTTTTCCCTTCTAAACTGTGCTAGGTACCAATGAAGATAATATGTAAGTGTTACATAATTAGTCTCACAGGAGACATTTTAGATTAGGAAGCTACTGAAAGACACATCTGTAACACCTCATGCAATATAATCAAGTCACCAATCCGACAAACTCCACATAATTGTATGCACTTAACGGATAACAGTTTTATTCTACAAAATATTACTTCATGCAAAACTCAACTGTTTGAGAGGAAATATTTATGATCTAAGTGTTAAAGGTGAAATGTTCCGTTGTGAGTAGGAATTTATTGATTGATTTTTATTTTATTGTCATTGGGCTGTATACAGCGATAGACAACGTCAGAAGAACCGTCTTATTACATACAACAGAACAATTATATAATATTTTACAAACAACAGGTCAATTATGTATAATAGAAACAACTATATAATATTTTTACACTCCAGGTATTCTTGCAAAGAATAAAAAGGTGTTGCCACAAGTCAATCATACACTTTACATTTGAACAAAATTAAAACTAAACTAGAACCAAATAAGTTTAATAGACACAACGGCCTACGACTGAGCACAGTTTGCACAGGAATGCTTGAAAGATGGCCATGATTTTGAGATGGTTATTAATTGTTCATTTCCTGATGATGGTCATAGAGTTTAATATGGCTGAAAACTCGAACAGTTTCATAGATATTACTCGGCTGATAGCCCGGGAAGCTCTAGTTGGTAACATGTAATTCAAAATAGGACAGACAAGGTTCAGAGTACCTTGACTTAGCACCTGAACCACGAAAACTCTTGTGTCCGCACCCCTTCCGGGGTGCCCCATGGGAGGGAGGGATGAGGTGAGAGGATATGAAGGATGACCGGACATGAGAACAGACGACAGTCCCTAAGAACTATAGAAATGAGCTCCCCGGTGACGGCTCGTACACCAGATCCCCTTACCCCCTGCGTGGCCCGGGAATTAGAGACCTCTCCCTATCGAGAGGACGAGGATTTACATAGGGGAAGCACCTCCTATCAAGTCCAAACTCCCGCCGACACTTAGAGCCAACCAAGATGAAAGATGAAATGAAATAAGAAGTGAGGTGAAATTTGGGGGATGTAATTATCCTTCCCAGCATCCGTCTAGCGATCTGGCAACCTCCCCCGCCCAGGAAACCATGTGTCAGGATGGTCGACAACGAGAATCGAGCCTACGACCTCCCTAAAGCGAGCTTCATACGTTACCGTGGAGCCATCTCACTTAGTGCTATTCGAGATACTGAATTATTCTACATGTAGACACACATATATTTAATTTATCGTTAAAATTATTTATTCAACATATATGTACACAGGTGGCACCACAGCCGAGTAGTTACACTGTCACCTCTCATTAAGGGTTCGGTCTCAGAAGACCGCATATGCGAATATGGTGGACGAAGAGGTGCCTGTACGGGTTTTCTCCGGGTTCTCCGATTTCCCCACTCACTAACTGCTCCATTATCACCTTTTCTTTCACCTTCATACTATCCTCTTCCTCACTCTGATGCAAGGTTACGGGCCAATTGCCTCCGTTTCTGTTTCTCTGTTCAGGACTCCTTTTCCGGAGGGCCTCGCGTCGCTAAATACGTCCCACTACTGTTCCCCACTCATGACGCCCGTTGTGGGACCGCGGCGGTCGGGCGATAGGCCTTGGTTCTGCATGCACCACGAGTTATACGAGTATGCACACAATTTACATTAAAGCCACATGCGTACACAGCTCAGTTTCCCGTGTGCACTCCCTTCTGTTCTAGCGATCCGTAAGTTTCCCCACCAGCACGCATACAATTTTAATAATTACACTCGCACCATCCCCGGTGGGAACGAGAACATAGGTCACATTTACTCTCAGAGTGGAACATACTTTGAAAGTTTTACGGAGGAAATGCAGCGCAAGTTGTAGCTCTTTCCGTAAAGAGCAGGAAAGTATTTTCTGACACACATCGATTACCTGTATGTTTGAACTAAGGTGTCTGTGCCTGCTTGTATTCAAGTAAAAATTTGTCATAATATTTGGATGCTTAGCTAAGCTTCTGTTTAATTGTCCGCATAATGTAGCGCGACAGATGGAAGAGTTAACGTTGACGCACACCATTACTTACGACTTTTTAAATTAAAATTGCTTAATTCCAAGTGCTCTTTCACATTCTCTCCGGTTTGTTCATCTCATTGGGAAATAAATGTCGTTGTCCGTGCTTTAATGATTTATCCCTACAACCAGTAGACTTAGGTTACACTTGCCAATAGCTTTGTGTTTCATGGAGACATTTAAAAAAAATATTATCTAATACTATTAAACAAAGACAAACTCTTAGGATACTATAAAGAACAAAAAATAAACGACTTGGGAAGACCCCATGCAAACGCACTGTTAAACAATCGCAAATAGTATAGAAAGAAAAGCGAGTAGAGAAAGCCGTGTGTGTGTGTTACGTTGCATTTCTATTTCAATCATATAGAACAGTACACAACTACATGCTCCCTTAAATTTTCCATCCCGAAAGTCTGGTGATTGAAACGAAGAACTGACATTGAGTTTCAAATGTTTGTTACCATTTAAACGTTGCGTTACTTATTAATGCTGGTCTGCCGTTATATGTAGTTTTACCACATGGTTGACAATACAGCATTTTATCATCAAAATTGAAAGAAAATACACTTAAATTCCTCAGCATGTTGGTGCATAGGGTAACTTGCACTGCTTTTCACTCTGGGCATCTTAAATC
This sequence comes from Tenodera sinensis, assembly GCA_030765045.1. Lineage (NCBI taxonomy): Eukaryota > Metazoa > Arthropoda > Insecta > Mantodea > Mantidae > Tenodera > Tenodera sinensis. The sequence goes on from CM060962.1 coordinate 241,998,791, forward strand.
CACTGTGAATACACAACCAGAAGAATTCCGCGTTCTTATCTTGTGGGCTCATGTAGCTCGAGAAAGCAGGATGTTTATATTTCCTTCCAACTAAAGGGATACTTTAGTTGACAGTTCAGTTCTTCCAATAATGAATAACATATCGCGATATTTGGTCTATGTAATTGATCAATAAAGAAGTTGGATGGTGACTTGATAAGATTAATTCTGTTGCTGCTTTTATGTGATTTTCTGCAAATATGCGAAAATTACTTTAAATAGAAGTTTCCTTTATGCGATTTTTTTTTTTAATTTTTGTGAGTATCCGAAAACATTTAGATTAAAAAATCAGAAAATATGTGTCTTTACGCGCAATAAAGCTGAAAATATTTGCTGCGGTGTGAATACCCAGAACATTACACTCAGTTTCAAGTTCGTATTAGGACACAAAATATTTATTTACCTAAAAACCCGAACCTTAGTAATATACATTTCTATTTCAATAATACATAATTGTAAATGCTGAAGAGCGAGCACAGAAGCACATGTGAATTGTTACGTAAAAGAAAAGTGAGTAGTGAAAACTGTGTGAACGTAATGCGTTGCATTTATATTTCAAACATATAGAAAATTGTATGAATTTTATCTTAAAGGCGAGTAGAGTGTGATTGTTTCGTAGAACAAAAGCGAGTTGAGAAAAGCATGTGAACGTAATATACATTTCATTTCAATCATAGAAAATTGTGTGAATTGTAGGTTGAAGGTCAAGTAGAGGATATGTGAATGTGTTATGTAAAGGACAACAGAGTAGAGAAAACCATGTGAATGCAATACACTGCATACTAAAATGGATAGCACACAAACACTTCTCCATGAAAAAAAAAATTACACATACTTGCCGAATTTCGACGTGATCGGTCAAACGGTTTTGGAGGGCGAATAATTTTTTGTCATCAGATTATTACCAAGTTTCATGGTCAAGTAAAGGCAATTAGATAGGATAGTGCAGCTAGGTAATTAAGGTAATGATGAAACCCAACTGACCAGAATATCATTGGCTCAAGGGGTTCCAGGAAGTCTATGTTAAGGCATGAGGTAATGGAAGAGAGGAGAATAGATAACCTGTAAGCTGCCCTGGAGGCAGAAATGAGACAAAAGCATGGTGCAACCCTGATGGCGAAGGCAGTGCCACAGAGAATCGCGTAAGTCCCTAACAGTTGACAGAAAGACACCTGGCACTCCACCTGAAACTCCTCCCCAGAGAGGGCGTCAAGACCAACCTCATAATTTGTAGTTATCTAAGAACCAGACTGCTAAGCACATTGAGAGAATTCTGAAAATAAGAATGCCAGTGAAATTCTTAGAATCGATCAAATTCAAACAGTGAATACTGTGTTTTGAGAAACAAATTAACCACTCTAAAATGTGACATTGTGTAGGAATGTTGGTAGGAGTAGGCTAATAAAAGAGTGTGTACTACTAAAATTGGTGTGTCTAATTTCCGTGTAGTGTTACCTACAGTCTTGTGCCCACTGTGATCGATTGTTGGTATCTGCCAGCGCTTAAAAGTCCGCGCCTGCATACTGCATCATACTGCAAATGATGCAGTATGATAACATTTGCAATGTGATATACATACCTACTCACTTACAAAGGCATTAATACACGTTCCGTCTAGAAAGCTATGTTCTAATTCGGACATATGAATAACCGCCTAGGGTGCCGCAACTAGTCAAAGCGGGCGTTAAACAGTGCAAAAACAGAACATTTGAATAAATATTGTGTAAAGCTGTCATGTAAAGCGTCCTGATTGTAATATTATATGCCACACTTTTAAATTTACAAGTCACGAGCCGCCACTGCCTGTTACCCACTAGTATCTTCTCTTGGGATAGCTTCTGGATGCGTTTCACCCTTTCCTTAGCTTCTTTTCACATCAGTGCAAAATTTTGTTTTGGTTTACAGTATATCACAAGGTCTATTGCAAGGCATACAGAATTCTACTATTCAACCGCTCTATTTCCGTTAAGGAATATATTTCTTATCATATTTATGTTTATTTTGGCAAAATATTTCATTATATGAAAAGGCCCTGATTATAGGGCAATATATTGTTTGCCGTCCTCCAGCTGACTGTTAGTAGAACACCAACTTTGTTTCATAAGCTTTCGTGAAAAAGTGGGTTAATTTCTTTAGGGGCCGAACTCTGGATTTTGGAAAACCCAAATACATTCTTTAGCGTGTTTTGAATTTTTTTGATATCTTATGTCGGTATAAAAAACAGTGGTTGCATGATTTGATGTATATGTGTATATGTGTGTGTGCGTGCGCGTGTGAGTGTGTTACGTTTTTGCTGTATTATGCGTTTTAAAGCACGTTATTAAAAAAAGAGAAAAAAGAAACAACAAGAATGCAGTTTTCATATCATATAACATTTCAAATTTATAGTCCTTATTGATCAAGATGAATAAGTTTTGTGAGAAATGCATTTAAATTAATTGATTTTCGTTCTCTCGAATTGTGAGTTTGGGCTTTTGCAAAACTATTAACTTGTGGAATTTGGGTGAGCTTCGTGGCGTAACACATATGTCTTATTACTGAATATCAAATATTAGCATATATTGATGAAGCTGTTACCGAATTTTAACTCCGACAGCTTAAAAATTGCATCGTAAGGACCATTTGAAATGCTGAATAATGACTAAAGTATAACAATCAAGAAGAAAGCACCGTAACATTTACTGAGAAAAATTGGTAGTTTTCAAAATGCTTACTTAAAATACAAATTTGGAAACTGCTCAACATAGGTGCAGCAAAATCAGCAAAAAGTTTTTCAGAGGTGTTGGTAAAACATTTGATAAATGTCAGAAAGGGCTCCAAATGCGCAATCACGCCCTCTGCTCTGAATTATTTAAATCATCACCTAACTCCCTCTTTCCAATAATTACCAAATATTTACATGTTAATGTCTATAATGAATCGGGTGAAATAATAAGTTAAAATGTCTAAATTATAAACTTTTATAATTGGGTACCAAATTTCACACGATTAATTCTGGGTAGTTTACACACCAATATGTAATAACTCTAACTATATCGGTTCTGCAGGTCAGTGTAACTAGTAGCGGCGTGGCTTAGATGTCTAAAGCGTCTGTCTTCCAAACAGAAGATCGGATGTTCGAATCCCTTCGGTGCCTAGCTCCTGAGAAATACACATTTTTTTCTGCTTCCAAAGTGAGATTGGCAATTTTATTTCGTGGCACACATTCTATTAATATTTTGCTCTTCGATTATGAATTACCCTGAGGACACACGAGCGTTTATTTTGCGTGCGCTTTACGCATGAAATGTGCACACATCTTAGCTTCCTTGGGCATATAATGGAACAGCACACAATGCTCTGCGCGTAATCAAGGTCACAAAACCAAAGCGCACGTAAACGTGCGTCTTAGTGGGGAGCAGAATTGAAATGCTAGAACGCATGTAATCTACAGGCCGCGTACGCTCTGAACTCACGATAACAAGAGAACAAGTGAAACACTTCACATTCAGCGCGTTTCGTTTGCGTTCTGCTTCTCCAAGAGTCTCTGCAATTGCAATGATGGATACAGAGAGAGGTTGAAATTCGTCCTGTGTTATGGCATACCGCTTGTGCTGTATACAAGTACAAGTGTCCATTTATATTTGAAAGAAGTTAAATGAAGAAGCTCACATTCAAAGATAGTTTAAAATGTTGGCACTATCTGCACGGAGTGGAGGATACAGTGCGTAAAAGTTGCCGTACAAATGGCTCTCGCTGTTAATTGGGTGTCCCCACCACCTTCTTTTTCCCTTCTTTTTAATACGAAATAAGCAAGACCCACTACAGCAATAACTTCATCAGCTTCCATCTTGGAGAACTGAACGGACAACAGGACGCGAGTGTTTCAGTTGTGTGCGTTTAGATCTCAAATATTAGGTGCGTAAAAGCGGACGCAAAGATTACGCTCGTGTGTCCTCAGTGTTTTTATTAATCCTAGCATTGCCAAGCCTTATTTCATTACCTCCCCAAGGGGGAGGGTACTTTATGACTTTAGTAACAGTATGTTGAGCAATATTTAAAGCAAACTTATTTCAAAATTGGGTATTATATCTTGCCATGTTTATAAAGGTAATAGTTAACACTGTTTAGCCATTACTTTTTCACATGAATCACATTAGACATTATGCCAATCCTTATTACAGAGCTTATACTACCAACGGAGGTGACCACCATTGATAACAAGATATTTCAGCAATTTTTAAAACAAAATTACTTTAAAATTGGGTATTATATCCTGTCATGTTTATAAAGATAATATTTAACATTGTTTAACTATTCCTTTTTTCCTTTTTATATGAATCATATTGTACTGACGGGGCAATACTTTATGCAATACTTTATGAACACGTTGACATTTCATTGTTTCTCAAAAAGGCGAAGATTGAAAATGTTGACACAAATACGCAGTTCAGTAGTAGAAACAGTGAAACTTTAATCAACAAATTAAAAGAGAACATCTAAAAAATTACAGAATGTAAGCATGCATTACCCCCTGGTAATGCGAGGGTTAAGCACTATTTCCTCCATAGACAGAAAAGCAGTAGTGCACACTGGACACACAGATGGCTCTAGGGAGTTAAGCAACGTGGCTATTGAAATTATTGCTCTACAAAAGAAGCCTCAACAACTTCTTTCTAACTGGATTATTGTTGTTTTACATCTGTGCTTGTTACATTTAACAAAGAATCTCTTCATGCCACGTGTTCTATCAATATGTTGATATACGAACTTAATTATTGAGCATAGCTCTGTAAATGGAAATGCAGTAGTGCGCATTGGGCACATAGTTTAGCAGTGTAGGTGTTGAATGCGTTACCATAGCGGATAGACTTCTATCCGCTATGGCGTTACTGTACCAAAACAAGCCTCTTGATTAACTTAATTCGAAGTTGATCATTGTTGTTTCACTACTCTGCTTGCGCCCGCCTCTGTAGTGCGGTGGTAGCGTGTCTGCCTCACGTCTAAGAGGTCGCGAGGTTGAATCTCGCTTAGATTGAGTTATCCGGATAAGGTTTTTACCGAGGATTTGCCTTATCCTGAGAAGACCATTGTCGTGTAACTTAAAGCTCTATGGACCTCGGTGACTCTAGGTGTGCTTGATAAGGGCCAGTAGATGGCAGCATTTATTCCCGCCTGAGGTCCTCTATGAAGAAACTTTCTCTGGTCAACACGTACATCATCCTTGATTTTTCGTAGTGCCTAACGCCCGCTTTTACTACTACGGCACCGCAGGCGGTGACACTGATGATTCATGAAATGAAGATGGAGCATCGGTGGAATGAGATGGCGGGGGAAACCGGAGCACCCGGAGAAAACCCACCCTGACGCCGCTTCGTCCACCACGAATACCACATGCGGTTCCCTGGGATCGAACCCGGGCCGCCTAGATGGCAGGCGAGCGCGCTAACCGCTCGGCCACGGCGCCGCCACATCATCCTTGAGGGTGAATACTTTTCGACTCCTAGGAGCCTCTTCAGGAATCTTGCCTTCACCTTCTCAAGTCTTGCGAGGTCACTGCTCGTCAGCTCCTCCCATATTAATTATTTTATTCCATAGGAGGCTATCGATGTTATGACTGCGTGGAATAGTGGCATTGCTGTGGTCAAGGCGAGTTTGTTGATGTTAGGAATTCTGTTTATGGCTTTCATGGCTGCCGTTACTCTTTCGTGGATTTGGATGCTGTAGGAAGTCATGGTCGGCTGTAGGCGTACTCCTAGGTATCGGAAGTTGTTCAAAGTCGTCAGGATTTCTCCTTGCAGGATAAGTTTGTCGTCTTTAGCTTGTTTTCCTCATTTTCTAAAAACCATATGTACTGTATTTTCTTTGTTGATCTCGAAGCTATTTTTTTTTTCGGTCCACTGTTCGAGCTTCTCGAGTGCTGCTTGTAGATCACTCTTGCAGTGTGACCCTAGAGCCATGTCATCTGCGTACATTATTAGCTTCACTGTGGGGAGATCCTTAACAATGTCTATGATGTCTGCCGTTAAGTTATTGAACAGCAGGGGGCTCATGGGGTCGCCCTGCGGTACTCCATTTGTCTGTTTGATCTTTTCGGATAGGGCTGCGCCGTCGTTGATAATAATGTAGTTAAATACCAGAATTGCCTCAATCATTCTGGTTAGGAGATATGTGTCTCCCAATAGCTCTGTTAGCTCATTTATGAGGGTATCCCGGTTGACTGAGTCGAACACTTTCCTATAGTCGACAATGACAGTGTGGTATTTGCTGTTCTTGTATCTAAGGGTTTGCTCTACTTCTTCTTGTAGAACTTTCACAGCTTGTAGGGTGCTTCTTTTTTCTCGAAAGCCGAATTAAAGTCTGGGATGAATTTGTCCACTTTGTCTTTTAGTTAAAATTTTGGAGAAAATCTTGTATGTTGCGCTGTGTAGGGATATGCCCCTGTAAGAGTTAGGGTCTTCAGTGTTTCCTTTCCCTTTATATAATATTGTCATCTGGGCCGTTCTGCAATTGTCTGGGAGTGAGCCGGTTTTCAGGCACTGATTAAACAGTTGCGTCCATAAAGGCAGACACAGTCCTTGTGTTTCTTTTATGTGTTCTGTGAATATGTTGTCTGGCCCTGCTGCTTTTCCCTTCTTTGCCCTCTTAATAGCGTCCTGAACTTCGTTTGGGTAGATTTGGATGCGTGCTTCTACTACGCTGTTTGTGGTTTTGACTTTGTAGGCTGTGCCTGCGCCGTTCTTGTTGAGGATTCCGGAGAAAATGCTTCTCCCAGGCCTCAATCGGGATCTCCCACGCCCTGGGGGCTTGTTTTCTTTTTAGCGCTAGGGAGAGATCTGCTCTCGCTTATTCAGCTGTTTCTCTGGCTTCTAGCTCGATGTATTCTGCTCTTTTCGCTTTTAATAGTAGTTTGTATTGTTTTCTCTTCCTGGCGTAAATTTCTATGTCTTCTTTCTCATTCGTTCTTTTTGCTCAGTGTAGCGCACACAGTGTTTCTTTCCGTGACGTATAACACTCGGTGTCGAACCATTTTTGAGCGTATCTTTTCCTACTGAGGATGAATACCTTACTAAAAGTGCTATTAACAAGTTGCATTGCTTCTTCTATACGGTCCTCTGATATAAGGGTGCTTGCTTCGTCCAGTACATTTAAGTCCTATAGTTTTTCCGTGTCTAGTTTCCTATTTGTTCTGTTGGTATTTTCGCTGGTGCTGTCTGTGGGGATATTTCTATTGTTGTAGATATTGGAATATGTTTTCTGATGGGTGCTGCTCTTGAGGTCCATAGACCTTCTTGTCTCAAGATGCGTACGTCTTTCCCTCTGTGGAACACTTAGTCGATAGCACTTGCCCCATTGTGGGCGAAATACGTTATGAATATTATTATTATAATATTATTATTATTATAATATGAATATTATTAAGCAGTACGTATGACGGTAGTGCGGATCACAAGGCGCCTCTGCCCGTCTGGCTTACAGCACCCGACCCTGTCTTCACTTTGTGCGTTGTAGTAAGTATCTGTATCAAGTTGTGACGTTTCGCAACCTGTGCTATACTTTTCGCCTTATGCAGAGACAGCCTATTTACAAATGATCTGAATTTGCAGATACTTCTCGCACTACCACCTCAAAGTGCCCCTGTTACCCATCCCATTCAATTTTCGCTCCCCCTGCCTTCCCATTGTCCACAGTGAGCTCTTCGATCGTCTTCCTTTCTTCCCGCATTCTGATGGAGACCAATACATTACTCTCCCTTGCAAATATCCATTCATCATTCACTCAATGTGTCAGTGACACAGTGAGGTCTTTGCTGTAATCCCTTCGAGTCCTCTCTTACAGCTTCCACAAGTTGCTCGTTCATTTAGAAATCTTGCTAAAATCTCGCTACTTAATCACCCCATTCGTACCGCGTATCTTATCACTATAATTGAAGACCCAAAAACATGTTTGTTACCTAGGTTTTGCAATTAATCGTCTCGATAGGGCATTATTCCACAGCGAAGGTACAACTTTCTTTTGTAAACCAACAAAACAAAAATTCTTCATTTTCTTAAACAGATATCGTGGCGTAGCCTCAGTGCGTAAGGTAACACTAATGAAACTAAACTTGATATATTTAATACTTTGTTTAAATTCTAAAGCAGTGATGTCCAACCTTGTCTCTTTGGAGACGCTTACGTAATTAGCTACTATCCCGCACATTCAGTCGGAATTTGAATCACACCTGTGGCGTGCAAACTCACAAGCAGTCAGTATTCAGTGACGGATACAGACGATTCCATGGCAGTTTCTAAGTCACGCCTTGAATTTTCTGGAAATGTTCTCAGAAGACCTCTTCATTCTGAGTGATTTTTGTATAAATGGTTAACAGTAAGAGCTTAGTTAACAAAATAGTTAGTTATTAAATAACACATGTGGATCTCGTTAAAACACATAATTTGTGTCAAATACTTCTTATTTTCTTTTGAGTAAACCATTTCTGAGATGTTACTTATTATTTGTTTCAGTTTGCCAATACTTAAACTTTCTCAGATAGGAATTTCAAAGGTGTCACATAGCAACCAGCTCTTAAAATATTTGACTATCGCCTACAGGCTACTGTATTCCCATATTCCCCTTGTACCTACAAGAAAATTAGCAATAAGATAATTACTGAAAATGCTTATGTCGATTAAAGTGTAGTGTATAGAGAAATAAACATTTGCAAGAATAGAGTGTATAGGAGTAAGTATAGCTCTACATAAATTTGCGAAGAGTTTTTACAAATTGAACTACATTAAATGTCTGTACGCAATAGACTACGCGAGGATCACTTGGTGTATCTTCTAAGGCTATGCACTTCGACTTTGTTGGCAAATATTGATACATTTCTTAAACATAAGCAGTACCAAACAAGTCACTAATGAAGTGACGGTATCGATTTGAAGGTGCTTTCGTAAATCAAACGCAACGTACATGTAACCAACCCGCCACTGCAACATAATGCACATCCGAGAATTAAAGAATGGTAATGTCCGCGTATAGAAGTCCAATCTCACCTCTTTCGTAAACGTTGGGTATTGTTCTAAAATTTCTAAGAAAACAAGGCCTCTAAGAACTGAAAGAACGGGTTCATCGATAGATATAGGAGATGCAATGCAAAGATCAGGAATAGCGTAAATAGTTAATGTGCGTGTGGCTAAGCGTAAGATAAAGGGCCAGGTTTGAACCCCGGCGCAATAACAATATACTTTTTTCCTCGTAAAGTAATTAATAAAGCCTTAGAATGTTAATGTTTTTAGTAGACGTCCAACGTCTGCAGCTCCCATGCACCATAATTTGTCAAGAAAAGACGTCTATTCCGCAAACGTGTAATGTGACAAGGTGCTAGACGTATGGGCTGAACTTACCAGGGACTCACTTTTTCCATAATCTTGTGGACTTCATGCCCTGCACCACGAGGACAGTTGCTGATGCTCCAGGTTTGTGGGCGAGGTATTAAGCCCTACCACCACCTTTTGCCTTATGAGTTTTATTTATTTAACATTTACAAGAACAAGAGCAATGTTTGTTTTCTGTTTATTTGTATCTATTAAGGCCTAGTTGCCTTTAATAGCCCAGGCAATAATATGTCCACAATGTCGTTAGAATAAATGCTTTATTGTAACATGTTATTTTGCAGCCGTATAAACGGAGTTAATAAGATAAAAAAATTAAAACACGACACGGAGTTTCGAACTTACTGCCAGTGTAATCGAAGACCGAGATGCTACCGCTAGATTCCTGACCACTTACTTCGCATTGGCAACAAATGCTTTCTTCCTTCGATCGATATACTATGCAGAAACTGCTATTTCCTGCCTATCACACATTGTAAACCGCGCTTCTAAATCCAAAAGTTGCCTCATTATGTTTGATACTTAGTGTACATATGGATCATACAATGTAGAGGGACACCTCGCGACCTGCGACCTGCATTCATCTATTATGAATAACACCCATCAATAGGAAGGGATAAATTGGTGGGAGGACCACAGGAGGCTATAGGTTGCAGAAAAACAGACCACAGAGACGTGCGGAAGTCCCTAACAGTTCAAACATTGAAGACCGGTCCCTCTGGAGCTGCCTATAAGGTAGGGCAATGAACGTCCCTCGACCAAGCAGCCCTTTGGTATCCAAAGGGAAGAAGTGCTCTTTCCATTGAACAAAAATCAGCACCAACTTTGCGGTACCGACATACGCCACAAAACCTAGTAGTTCACCTGAAATATTAGAAACAAAATAAATGAAAGGCAAATTATGGAAAGCGATTAGTGCTAGTGGGGAAACCACGTCTATCAACGAGAGAAAATCGCAAAAATCCCAAGGTAAAATTCGGATAACTCAGAAACTGTTATTCCTAAATCCAAATCTTGGTTGACAGATGGGTTCAAAATACGGCGTTAGTGAATAAAAATATAATAAAGAGTTGTATCCTGCTAGACCCTTATTGTGCTATATGTAAACATTCATTTGTGTGTTTCGTGTAATGCGCTGGATAACTGTTTCACGGCTGGAGGTGCCATCTGTAGTTTTCTCCACTTATTCGCTTAAAACCTCATATGTATTACTGTATGTAGGCTAGCAATACACTGAGCCTTTTGGAACCAGAACCAGCGAACATTAATGAGCTTTGTGGTTCTGTGGGTTTGGGACACGGACTTTTGTGGTTAAAATTCTTCAGCTAATGAATTATATGCTGCTGTTAGTAGAAGAGGGAAAGTTCTCCACCACTTAAATACACAAAGATAAGTCTGTGGTAATCAGTTTACTAAACTGAACGTTAAATACCAGTGCACATCAAAAATACAATAGTATTGCAACTAACAGCTGACTTTTAGGGCCTTTTATATACCACCTTTAACATCTTAAGGTTACACCAATCAATTGCTCATCGGCAATGGTATGCACTAGTTCAGTGTAAGTATTGCATTTGCAGTTTCATAGGACAGGGCAGTGGTTCCCGATATCCATGGGAGACTGGACATGTCTTGACTTGTCAAGGCGGGATTGTGGCACGCCTCAATGTTCACGGGTACTAAACCTCCAAGGCTAATAACCGGTAAGCCAGATATCCGGCGACCCGACCGAAGTTATCGGTAGTCTTCCCGGATGGGTTGACGCGCGTTAGTGACGTATCCACTTCCGGCCCGTATGTAACAACAGGGGGAAGAAGCCTTTTTATAAACCAGGTGTTGGCTTAATTGAAACAACCACGAAAGGAGTGGCACTCGGTTGCCGCCCTGGTTTTAGATGGGGAAGTTTCGGCTATCTGGTAGATCCTTCGTATTCAAGGTTTCATAGTTACAGCATAGGTAAAATAAAAGTTCCCGCCATCCAGACAAGATTTGAGGCTGGCGTACTAACCAGCAGACCACAGAAACAGTTTTAAGGGGGTCTAAATGCCTTACTCTCTATTTAGTGATTCATTAGTATTTAAAAACGCGTGGAAATGAAAAGCGTTTACTCGGCCAAAAATTACAGGTATATTCGTAGATATATAAATATATGTAAGATGAAGTGAACAACAAAATAATCAGTATTCTATAAGCAGAGATCGAGCGGGATGGCTCAGGCGATATGGTCTGTACCTCGCATTCGGAAGGTCGCGGAATCGCTCCCCGTGGTTCACCTTCCTGATCCATTTTTTTAAGGTTTCCCCTGGTCGCTTGGTGAATGCTTCCGCCCATTAGGTTTCTTTCAGTGCAGCAAGCATCGGCAAGCGTTGTGGCTGGAGCACGACAGGGGGAACAGATGCGCGCTGGATTGGAAGGTAAGCCTATGGCTTTTGCCTCCCCCCCCCCCCCCCCATGGAATGGTACAAGCCCTAGGGGGAAGGGAGTCAGTCTCTGAGTCCCGGCCCACCCGATGGGGTGAGAGAGCACCCGGAACGAGCCAGCCCCCGCTGTAGAGCTTCTAACTGGGAAAATATAGGAACCCTGCCCTCTGCTGTGTTTAGGCAACGGTGCGTCGCCCTTATGATCCCTTCGCCTCATCCATTCTTCCATTGGGTGCCCCGTCGGCGACACAGGCACTAAGGACCGCCACTGAGCCATAAGCAGAGACTAGATGAATTTTCCATTGTCGCTTGCCATGCTTATAACAGTTGGGTTATAGGACGACCGATCATATGAAGAATGTGGCAATTTAATTAATTACGGTTACGCAATGGGCATAATAAAATGTACAGGACGAAGGAGTAAGAAGATAAAAGCGCACGATGTACAGTGAAACTACTGGCAAATGCGGGATAGCATGCCATACTGGTTGATTTTCTAATTTTAGAGGAAGGTGCACGTCCATTAACGGAGATTAAATTAAAGGCTACAAGCAGCTTTGTCATATTTGTTGCGCTCTCAGTGTTGCGCTGGCGTGGCAATATTGTAATGAAAGGTGCAGACTGCTCGGCATTCAGCATTTCACATCAAAGAGCTTTCGATGATGAAAATCGCGTGCGCCATCACATGCTATTGTGCTCTGACTGCAGCAATCTAGGCACGTTCCAAGAACATGCAGCTTAATATGAACGTCAAGGGACAAAAGAGTTTGCATGAAAATGTTAAATCCATCCTTGGTCGTATAATTTGGTCGCTTGAAAGTAAAAGTTATCTCTAGTTAGAAAGGTGAAGTAAAATAATTAATACTTAGTTGCTGACTATCATATCACACCGTCTCTGATATTATGCTATTGTCCGAAGTGTAGCTTTCATGTATGCGGTTCAAATAGGCAGCCTAAATGACGTCAGAGATGGTAAAACAACAATTTTATCAATTCATTACGTAGAAGCTTTTACTTCTGTTTCAATTATTTTATTTAGAAGTGTTCTCCTACAAGGCATTATCGTGCTGCTCTAATGGTTAACATGCGGCACGTCAAAGCCAGGTGTGAAGATGAAGGTATTCAGTGTCGCGAAAAGCAACTTTGTCATGTTTTCTCCAACTAAGCGTTCGCACTGCACATGTGTACATATGCTTCTATGATCATTGTTACGAGAAAACTGAGTGAGAGAGAAAACAAAGGAGATGTTGCAACCCTGTGTTTTACTCCACGTGGAGATAACAAGTGTCTGTCATTTGTGATTTCTTTGATTTCATTGGCTGAAGTTAAATTTCAGCGACTTCTGAGAACGGAAAATGCATGCGTTGTGTGTTACCTGAGAGCTCCTAATGATTAACGGCAAAGCGCATGTTAACCATTAGAGTAGTACAATAATAAACATAGTCTATGTGTTATACTATGGTCCAATGACAACTTGTGGAGTGGGACCTAGTACTTCGACCGAACAGACAGACTACTGCAGAGGTCCGCGCCTCGGGAACCACTCAGGAGCTGCAAGTGAACGCTCAGCGGAAAACTGTAAATAGTGTACAAGGTGAAGTGAAGTGTAAATAGTACAGTGCGTAAACTGGGACGCATATTTTTGGTGTGCCCAGTAAAAGTGTGTGTGTGTGTGTGTGTGTGAAAGAGGGAGAGAGAGAGAGAGGGGGGGGGGGACATACAGTTCTGGTATGCCCAGAAGTGAATGCATGTGTGTTTGTGTGTGTCTGTGTGTGTGCGTGTGTATGTGCGTGTGCGTGTGCGTGTGCGTGTGCGTGTACGTGTGCGTGTGTGTGTGTGTGTGTGTGTGTGTGTGTGTGCGTACCTACCAGGTGGCCCATTCCAGCCGACCTTCAGGTATGTAGATAACCCTTAGTGCGTTAAAAGAGTTGCAGAAATCACAGGGGTAAATCCAGTCAGTGGTGTGTGTGAACTTGTAAGAGCAGCGCAGCGGAGCGGCAGAGGAAACGCCCAGCCTTCGACTAGCGTGCAGCGCGTGATAATAGAGAGGAAGTCTTAATAGTTTCCACTTCAGTTACAAGGCTTTACTTTCCAGGACATAAACTCATTTCTTTATATGTTCCTGTTGTCTAACATTACGGATTACAGATTTTAAATTGCCGTAACAAAATCCATGCACCGTATGGGTTTTTGATAAACCCCAAAACTGTAACAATTGTGAATAATGTTAATAATGTAAATTAATGTTAATTTTAGCCTGTAAGTCGGGCCCTTTGTACCGGCACCAGGCCAAACCTTCTATGAATAAAGAAAACTGAGAAACTGAAACAGCCTGGTTCCCCCGCCCCCCTGCCCCTTCGCGTGCATACTCCGAACGGGGACGCGTGACTCAGAAATTGGCTCTCCTCCTCTCCCGGACTTTTGCTGTCCCATGGGGGGGGGGGCAGAAACCAGTAGGCTCACCTCCCAATCCGGGAGACGAGATCTCTAGAGTGCATCTGTTCCCATGCCCTGCAGCTGCCGTGACCCTCGCGGAAGCTTCCAACCCTGAAAGAAACCTAATGAAATGAAGGATGAAATGAAATGATTAATGCAACGAAATGTAGGGAGAGAAAATTCGGAAGATATGGAAATCCTTCCCAGCATTCGCCTCGCGACCCGGAGAAAACTCTGAAAAACCCATAGGTCAGGAAGGTCGACCACGGGGATCGAACCTAGGAATGCGGGCCACAAACGTTACCATCTGAGCCTTCCCGCGCGGTAGTTGATGTACTAACATTTGGCTTTGATGGTTATGCTGATGAAATAGACATTCGGTTTGTGTATTATTAGTTGTACGTCTTGTTTAGTGGGTATTATAATGCCCATTCTAAACACCGAGCAATATGTTGCCACAGTAGAGCGCGCGACTCCTATTCGTTGACCGCGTACTCTGACCTGGATTTTTGGTGGTTTTCTCTTGTTAATTAGACGACTGCTGGGATGCTTACTCTATCACCACTATTGCTTTTCCATCATATCCTTTTCATTCCATTTTTCAGGTTTGCAGCGTCTCAGTCATTGCCTACGTCCTGACACTTATCCTTCACCTGGCCTGGATCCCCTGGGCCCCCCTGTATCCACGGTACTTCTAACTTCTTATTAATCATTTCTTTCCTTTTTAGTTCCTTTTTCGTGGAGAGTTTTTAGAGGCTATTACATGCTCCAATGGTGAATGCCACACTCTAAGCTTAGGTTGGGATTTCCCCTCCAAGTTAAAAAAAAAAAAAAAAAAAAAAAAAGGAAAAAAAGAAAGAAAGAAAGAAAACGATATGCTCCAAAGCAGGCTTGTCGAACGTTACTCCGAAGGTGCGAACAGAGTAGTCCCTCCCCTCCTTAACAACAGTAGCTTATATACACACACATTGGAAGGAACCGGTTTTCTCTTTGCTTTCCCCCGGTTATTCGCCTACTTGGTCACAAACGGAGGGGAAATAGAGGAATGTCTTCACACCTGGTGAGTGCAGTTCGTCCGGTCTAGTCTAGCTTTCATTACACTTAATTCACCCGCTAGGTATGCAAGCTTGTTCCAAAATTAGAGCGATATCGAGTCCTACACACAACGCATCTGCGAAAGCTGACCATGAATTAACGCTAAAAATATAAAGGTGTTCATTCCCCATAAATAACTAGTAATATATCTTAAGGAAAATATTTAGTAGTTAATATGTAGAAGTGTTGGTCGTCTCCTTTCACAGAGTTTATGGTATGGAGAACCACTATAAAGAAACACTTACGGTGAGCTGCGCTAAACTGTAGCGAGAACAGTGTCATACTAATTGAAGAACTCAGATTAATTTGTCCTTATATAAAAATGAACATAAATGGCTAGAATATGGTGAATGGAAAGTTTGTGGACACGATGAATTGTTGGAAGAAGACGAAATAAATAAATTACGGGTTAAAGGCGAATTAAAGCACCTATAATAATCTGAAGAAAATTATTTTTGATAGCAACTTCTTAATAGATTTGGCTCATATTCGACATTCTATACATACTGGAAGTTTGAAGAGATACTATAGTCTACGTCTGAGATATGCTCCAAAAAGGATACATTTTCATATAACGGCCTTCAACTTACATTAGTGCATGCAATCGGCGTGGTCGTTGTCCACACTGTGTCGGAATCGCTATCAGAATGGTTTAAATCTTCGAACTCGCACAATTTAGGTTCAAACTGATGACGTACACTCATTTTGAAAGCAGATTTTGAACTACTGTTTATCACCTAATATTAACCCATGAACCTTGTTTGCCTTTTATAACATCATGTCTTGTCTGAGTTCAGTGGAACTACTGACGTCACGTGGCATGTTAAAACCTGCAAGTAACAAGAGAACCACACACCTTGGGACGGTAAAACTGCCTGCGTTGCTATATATTCTTGACGATAAATCAACTAACGTGCTGAATGAATTATTCATTTTTCTGCTTCGTTCCCCTTTGATGGAATATACTTCTCTTTCTCAAATTTTCACCAATTCTATCATTTTAGCAAACAAAAATAGGTTTTAAGTGTTCACAACAACAATATTCAAGTTTCCTATCAGGTATATTGTAAAGTAATGAGATTAATCTACGAAAAATAAAGTAAGTATTCACTTGTTTTAAGCACTGGACTTGTAAGTTGATAGATGAAAAATGTAACCCACAACTAGCCAGTATCAGAACTCTGAAATACTCCCTGCAAACGTTCAATTACACATATGCTTATGAGCATATGCTTAGAAAATAGCTCAATGTGGGAATGTGAGTGTCACACGTTACCACGGCACTGCATCTATAGATTTATAACTCTCCAGCTTCGAAATTTCATTTCTTCCTGCTTTCTTACTTCTTGCCTGTTTTGTTG
Source organism: Tenodera sinensis (assembly GCA_030765045.1). NCBI lineage: Eukaryota > Metazoa > Arthropoda > Insecta > Mantodea > Mantidae > Tenodera > Tenodera sinensis. The sequence continues at coordinate 242,015,498 of CM060962.1, forward strand.
CTTTTACCATTTTATGTTAGGTGCCGTTTTCCATTTCTGGGATAAAATTTTTCCTGCATATAGGACACATAATGGGAATTTCTTTTTCTACTGAGCACTACATATGGACAGAGAGAGAGAGAGAGAGAGAGGGAGGGAAGGAGAGGGGAGGGAGAGGGGAGTGGGAGAGAGATACGCGAAATATTCTGCCCATTCCACGATTTGGAGTGGAAGGTGCAGTAGTGTGAGAATGCGTAATTTAACCCCTACGTTGGTATACGTAGCACGTTTGCAGCTCAGGAAACCTTCATTAACGAAGCAGTGCCAAGTTCATTCCACACTGTTGGACTGTCCTGTGTAGCCCTCTACCTTTTATTCCTCCCTTGTATCAAGGGATATACTGTAGCAATCCTCGGAAGGGAACGTGAACTGGATGAGATCATTTTTGGAAAACATTACTGTGAAGGTAATGTGTGGAATGTTTATAATCCACAGGAATGAAAAAGTGCATGTTGAGTAAAAATAGCACAGTTAAAAGAAAAAATAAGGCTTATGCAGAAACATAAAACATATACTTAGAGGTTTCATTTTTTTTCTTTCTTTCTTCTGCTTTTTACTCTTGGGGTAATATACGCTGAACTAAATATGAAAAGAACCATTACTCAGAGTTTAATTAAATTATTTTTAATTATTTTGTTGTTTAACAACGCTGTCAATTGCCAGGATCACATCAGCGTCGCCGGTGTGCCGGAATTTCGCCCCGCAGGAGTTATTTTACTTGCCAGTAAATCTACTGATATGGAGCTGTCATTTTAAGCACACTTAAAAACCATCGGTCTGAGCCGGATTTGAACCCGCGACCTTGGGATCAGTAGGCAGCGTCTAACCAACTGAGCCACCCAAACCAACTTTAAAGTTTAACAATACTAAGAAAGACTATACAATATACCTAATAGTGTGACGCCGGACCCAGTGCAAACAAAGGAGTGCCGGACTAGGCTACTTCACACCAAATACCAGGCCGGCGAGCAAAGGCCCCCAAGGTCAGGCTGGTTCGTGCCACTGTTTGGATATACCTGACTCATAACAATCGAGCAGCAGAACCCAAAAGGATTTCCTCCAGAGCCTTCGAGTAAGACCTGGCTACGTCGTCGCCGGAATGTTTAAAGAAGTTTGCGGAAGACCTGGGGCTACGTCGTCGCCGGCGTGTTTAAAGAAGTTCGCAAAAGGTCCGTGTGACGTCATCTCCACTATATAAGGAGGCGAGGAAATAGTAGAGTCAGAGAATTAGTTATAGACATGAGTGCGACATAGACATGAGTGTGTGTGTATATTACTTTCATTCATTATTCGGGGCCCCAAATGTGTCAGGTAAAGTCAAGTGAACGCAAACATGCCGATACACGTTCTAAAATATAATAATTGGATATTTACAATAACATATAAAACAAGTGTCATTCCTGGAGTTGCAGCCAATCCAAAACTATGCACTGCTACGACATGAAAATTCTTACGTAATTTCTGTAGCTGTCGTTTCATAGTAATTCGAGCCAAATCCTATAGTTATGGAGCAATGATCCCATAAATTCCATTATAGATATGACACCAATCAAAGCGTATATATATATATATAGGTTTGAAATTATAGTTATCAATTAAATCTGCTATGATCATCTCATTGGAAATAATCACTTAACAACATTGCTGCATTGTTACTCCAAATTACCAAAGAGTGCTTTGAGTTGATAATGGGATAGGAAGCCATATTATTACACATAATTTGACTTGATGTTTAATGAAGGTTTGGGTGCATTCTAAACACCTTTATTATTTTAGAAGTTGCTTCTTAATCTTTAACAATAGGTATATTCTTACTCTCACAAGATCAGAAAGTACAACAAATTAGTTAAGATAAGTGAGGTAAGGTGGATATTCATTTTAACCCTCAGATTAGGGTTTAAATGAACGCGTCATCAATGAACGTAATAAAAGAAAAGTCTGATGTTTCACACTCACATGACTTTCTCCATTCTTGTACTAAATATTCTCACAAACTCTTATTCCTCTTTCTTCTTCACGTTATTCGAGATAAACAGAAGGCTTTGAAATTCCGTTCTCTTTGCACGGCCAAGACATAAAAAAGTGAACAACAACCTTCCATTTGAGGAAAGTTTAAGTACTGCAAAACACACACAAATAAGAAGTGATATCTCCGAAATAGTTCACTCCATAAAAATGTGTTTGGACATAAGGTGTGTGCTTTTAATGAGACCTACATCTTTGTATAGTAAGATTTGGTCCATCTGTTATGGTTTATCAGTTATACAAAAGTTATGAAGAACAAACAGGACGACATAGGCTATAGCCAGAATATTCAAAATATATATTTCATTTGCAATAACATAACTTAACCATATGGCATTTTAATCAAAAAGGTTAGTGCCATTTTCCAGAAAATCAAAATTTTGGAAACATTTTCCATGTAAGGGGTAGTTTAGGGTGGAGGAGTTTTATTCAAAACCTTTGTGTCGCATCCTTGAAAGATATTAAACGTAAATACCAACTTTGATTTTTAACGGACCATTCGTTTTTGAGTTATGCTGTTAACAGGCACACACAGACACAGACAATACTTCCTTACTTAATACACGTAATAGAGAAAGTAGTACTACATTGTTGCCAAATATTTTTTCTCTTTCTGCTCTAAGTAATCTATAAAGGGATCATTGATGCAGAATGATTTTCATTCATCTGGTTATAGGTAGCCTTACAGAAAGTCGAATTTTGTTAGTACTTGTTTTAAATATCCTACCCTCTAATTCGTTAATTTCTTCAATAGTTTGAAACTAATATACTATCATTAAGGCCGGAGAAATGTGCGCTCGCATGTGATACAAGTTAGCTGTACACAGAGTACTAATGACGTCAGAAGTGCAGTACGACCATCAATTGTGGAAGCAAGAGTCGAAAACAACGTAACGTAGTACTCTGCGAACTAGTGTAATATAAGGTGTAATATAACGCGATTGTTTGTTTCTTCTCGGAATGACCTGCAGATGTGGAGTGATAGTGCTCTTTCATGGTCAGCCTGTACCTACCTGCAGTTGTTTAAATGCGCGAGCCATAACAGTAAAGTCCATGTGCAGTATACCTATGGAAAAATGCACACCTCTCCGGCCTTTAACTATCACATAACATTTTATTCCGTAGTGTATACCAGGTATGGGCTTTTTTGAACCCACGTGTCCAGCGACCTGCACCCCTCCCCTTCTGTTTAAGATGTCTACAACACACAAGCAATCTTTAGTCTAGTGGTGGAACACTTCTGTTCGTAATTACGAGATGCATTCCACAGGTGTTGGTCGGACACTTAGGGACAAAGGGGTATTTCATATTTTGTAGCACACATAGATGCTATTCACAGCCTATTAGTGTGTCCGACATACGATAACATATGGTACAGAGACTAATGGTAATACGTTCATTTTTTCATGGCTGTATAAATCAATGCTTGCTTTATTCAGGAAACCTCTGGTGAAAGATTGACATAAGGATTTGGGGGTAACAGCTCCACCACATTAGATTTTTTGGTGGCTAAACCAAAAATTACTCATATTTATGACCCAAATTCATATCTCAAGAATATAAAAGAGAGGTTAATGATCGAAACGAGAGACTTAGCATCCATCTGTGTAACGCCGTGGTTAAGTGAGCTATTCAGATCACTGCAGAAAGCACAACTGGAGATGCTATAAGCTGCATAACTGCACAGCCCTTATTTGGGTCAGTAGGACACAATTCACTATTGAGGGCCCCCATCATATCAATCTGGTCCATATTAACAGATATCTCACCCCGAGGAGCTATACTCTACCTCACCCTCTCTGTATTAATTAGCTTCTATGCCAACGGGTCGATAAAACAATTCTCAACACACTTGCTGTGCCTCTATAAAGCTCTCTCTCTCCTTTATGCACTACATAACACAACAGGACAATGTTGAAGATGTGTTTCACGTGACAGCGTGGATACCTCTTAAATCAATTTGCAGTCATGGTTAATTTCCTTTTATTTTTTCTTTATTTTTTACTGTTGAAATTAATAGAACCGTTAAGGGCAAGGAAGTCCGGACATACAGAAATTACACCTTAGTGAGTTAAATTACCACCACTAAAGTTCTCAATGGTTATTCTGAAATGTTTATGAATGTTATGATTTTATCCAGCAGAAAAATAATAAACTTTACTCTTAAAATATTTCTCTGAAACTACTTGCAATACAGAATCAGACTTTTGTATGCTTGTTAGTAGTATAATCAGCTTTTTTTTGAACTTCAATTATTTAGTTATGTATATCAGTTTACTAGAAATTAAAAAGGAAATATTTTCAATGTCAAAGAGTAGAAATGTGGAAAATTAACAATGTTGTTGCATTCTTAATATCATTAATGTATATTATAAAATTATTATAGTTGTTCACAAAGTTTAGCTATGTGTTGTATACATGTTCTAAGAGTAAATTTAACTATTTTTCTGCTGAATGGAATAATTTTTACAGGCTCAACCCCAGCAGCTATCCATGAAAATAACCATTTGAAATAATTACCATTATTTCTACAATAATTTATACAAATTTCAGGAAAAACTGTAAGAGATAGATAAAATCTTAATATAAAAATTGTAGAGCTTGCTAAAACACACAATTTATGTCCAAATACTTTTTTGTACAGTGAATCATTTCGGAGATATCCCTTATTTGTGCGAGTTTTGACACACTTTCGTCAAAGGGAACATCGTTATTAATTTTTATATGTATGTTAACCGCGCAAAGAGAACGGAATTTGAGAGGTTTAAAGGATTTGACTATCGCTCAAGGACTCCTGTATTCACATATTCCTCTTGCACCTACAAGGAAATAAACAAGAAGATAATTGCTGCAAGTATTTATCTTAACTAACACGAAGAAAATATAGGAATAGGAGCTTGTAAGAATGGTTAGTACAAGAGTAGAGAAAGTCGTGTGAGTACACCACATCAAATTTTTGAGAAATGTTCTTCACAGACATACAATACTGTTTTTGGATACAGGAGGCCTCCAAGCACATATTTCCGGTGAGATCTCGAAAACAAATTTTTCGGTCTAATACAATACTTCTCCTATACGTGGTAGAGAAGGTAGAAATATTTAAATGGATCACCTTTCTTAACCATTATTCATGCTACTTTATCAATTTGCAACTTTCGCTTATTTTCAGACAATGTCCTCCTGGTTATATTTTTCACCAAAGATTCAGAGCTTACAAACACATCACGTCATTTAAGCATATTGAATGTTTTTTATCCTGTGTCTTTTAACTAGTTTCATCTATTAATCTGGCATAAAAACAAAAGGGCTTTAACCTGCGAAAAAATCTGTTAGCCAGAATTTGCGGTAACGAAGCTGATGAAAAGAAAAACGCTATAAAACTAACATTAGCCCAACTCACACCGAATAGTTTGAACTTTCTCCATAGATGGCAGCATATAACGATTTTTTTTTCAATTTTGATGTTTGGCCCGTTTTTTGCAAACCTCCATATTACTAGACACGTAGCAGTGAGAGAAAAGATAGCATTTTTCGTTTTTATATTTAAAAGATAACGCACGAATCTTAACCTTCTATTCCCGTTATAGCTTTGTCCTCAAACACTTTTAAACGCTATCACTTTATCATGCAAATCCCCTTACACTTAAATCGCATTCTTTGTAGCACTTTGAATCTGTGAAGGTCAGGGAAAAGGAGTTAAAAGATATGACGACCCTCATATCTTTTAAGAATCCTATTCCTTAACTTCCACAGATCTCCAAACAATACAGTTTATAAAAATCCTGTTAACATTTTCAGTAACAAGGCGATTAGAACGAATGAAAACAGTTGGCAGGGTATACTTATATTTCCAAATTACCCAAGAAGTAACACATTGATAACTTAGGATGATTTGCGCATAATAATTATGTTTAGTTTTATTTATACGGTAGGTGTGGAATTTTGGATTAATTAGGCTCTCTAAAAATCTGTGACAAATATGTACCTGAAATTTAAAATAGGTTTATAATTGTGATTGTAGGTGTAGGTACTGTAGGTGTGGCGGGCTCGGCCAGTACATGATAGGTGATGGATGGTCTTTCCTAAGTAGCTTCTTACTGAATTTTTTTCTCCGTGTATTCTTATAAGACAATGATATTTTAGGTGACTTTGTATGAACACCTTTTGGATGTAATCTTTACGCTAGAAACGTTAATAATACTGGCCTTAAATATCGAAGCACAAAGTATCATTATGAGTCAAAACTGCCCACATAATTTAATGGTTTCTATGAATCGTTGTTGCAAATATTCACATTTTCATCTCGAATTGGCAACCACAGCGAGTGAAAACCGTGAATTATTTATCTACACGTGTGTAAGCATTGATTTAGATGCTTATTATGATATTATGGGAATTAGAGAGCTTTGTTTGCATATGAACTACTACAGTATTTTATCACTATAAAATACCAAACAAATTAAGCAATAAATTGGAAACATATATATTAGGCACACTTACTTTTTTAACACAAAAAGTTTTAAAGCCAAAAATTACTATTTAATGAGTCCTCTACCATACAGGCAAAGCATCACGTGGAAGTTTGAATCCCTTTTTTACTTTGTTTACTACGTATAGTAAGTAGAGAAAGTATTGTATTCGACCCAATAATAGAATATTGTTATTTCACCGGAAATGTATGTTTTGAGGCTCCTTGAGTCGAAAAAAGTATTTTCAGAAAAAGGCCTGTGTGTGTCTGTGTGTTTGTGAACAGCATAACTCAAAAACTAAAAGTCGGTGTAAGACCCAAATTGGTATTTCAGTTTAATATCTTTCAAGAATGCGACTCGAAGATTTCGAAGAAAACCCCTACACCCTAAACTTCCCTTTAGATGGAAAATGTTTCGAAAGATTTTATTTTCTCAAAAATGACTCTAATGAGTTTGATTAAAATGTAATATGTTTAAGATATTTTTATGAAAAGTGAAATATGTATTTTCAATTGTCTGGCTATAGCCCGTGAAGTGCTGTTTACCCTTGCTATATAAAAATGTAGACCTCGTTAAAACACACAAGTTATGTCTAAATGCATTTTTTTGTGGAGTGAACCATGTTGGAGATATTCCTTGTTATTCGTGTGAGTTTTGCAGTACTGCATCTTTTCTCAAATATAGGGTCACTACTCACTCTTTATCTGTTGGGCCGTGCAAAGAGAGCGGAATTCCAAGGATTTAAAAGATTTGACTATCGCTCAAAGCCTACTGTATTCCCATATTCCCCTTGCACCTACAAGAATATCAGCAGTATGATAATTTCTGTAAGTGTTCATCTAGACTAACATGAGGAATAAGAGTTTGTAAGAGTAGTTAGTGCAAGAGTAGAGAAAGTCATGTGAGTGCAGCACATCAGACTTTTTGGCACATGCTCCAACTACCTGTATTGATTGTTTCCCCTTTGCAAATACATTTTTCTTCTGTTCGCCCCAATTTCCCACACTGTTGAGCCAAACTTCTAGGTAGTCACTTTTCCTCACTCCTTTCAACTCTGTTCCCTCCCAACACCATTTTTCATTATTGTTTACTTTATATCCTTTCTTGAACATCACAATTTTTTATTATGATTATTTATTTTTAACCCCCAATGTCTACAGTGCTTGCCAATAACTGCAATAGCTTTACTTAGCCCTACGACTGAAACGGAACCTGGCACTGGATCATCTGCAAACAACAAAACTAAACTATGTGAGATTATGTTGCATTCGTTTTTACGGCAGTCCTGATAGTTACCTCAGACTTCTCATCTGTATCACTTTAACTTATTTTCACTTCCCTACCACGTGCATACGAAGTATAGAATGTATTACATTCCACCCAAAATTTCGATACCGACATCTCACTGAAAATACAGGTTTTGAGGTGCCCTGAATACACAAAACAGATTTAGAAAAAAGTCCATACGTATGTGAGCAACATCACTCAAAAGTAAAATGTCGGTCAAATGCCACACTTGGTATTTAAGTTCAGCTTCTGCTGAGGATGTGACACAAAGATTTTTAAGAAAATCCTCCTACATCAGACTACTCCAATGTAACATTTTTGAAATGTTTGATTTTATGAACAAATAGCTACTACGATTTTGACTAAAATGCCATATATTAAAGATTTTTATGGCAAATGGAATGTATTTCTTGAATTTTTTCTTACTGTCCTCAGAAGTGCTCCTCATTCTGAATGACTTTTGCATAACTGGTGAAATGCAAGCCATAGACAAGATCTTACTACACTAAAAATGCAGACCTTGTTAAAACACAATTTATCTCAAATAGACTTTTTGTGCAGTGAACCATTTTCGAGATATTCCTGGTTACATTTTGTATTTTCCAATATTTATATTTTTCTCAAATGGGACTGGACAGGACTGACCGGATTATGAGTGGAGGGCACTCCACACTCTGCACTGAGGGCAACTCTATATCAGACCACTGGGAGGAAGGGGTGAGGTAAGAGCTCCCTACAGGCATGCTGGAACCCTGGCTAGAGGCGTGAGCCAGCGTGAGGGTCAGTAATGTGAGTTGAGAATTCTTGATTCCGACACCAGGGTTCGCCATAAAGGGTTTCGACATCGGTCCCCCTCCCCCACCATCGGTCTGGGTGGCTTAATTGGTTGGACGCTGGCCTACTGATCCCAAGATCGCGGGTTAAAATCGGCCCAGACTGATGGTTTTTAAGTGAGAGAGTTATATGAGTGCACACATAGGACTTCTTCTGTTTTTGCAGTGATTCACTATCGTACGCTAATGTCTACATTCATTTAAGTTTATTTCGGATTATTAGCATTTTCATTAACGCGGTTTACCTCTGGTCCAATCTCTTTGGCATAAATGACGTTCCTGTGTACTTTTGTTATTTCTTCTGTGGCAGATTTAATCTCACAATCCGTAGCAAAGGAATCCAGTTCTAAAACAGAACGGTACAAAAGCAAGTATGCAATTTTGATTCTATGACTTCATTTTTACTATCAATATGTGGTAAATATCACATTATATTTATTCTCCTGATGTTGGTCAATGTTCAAGAGTTTCCTGATATAATTCTATGTCTTCCATAAATTAAACTCGCAATTAAGGTTATTGTTCAGAATTTAGATAAACTTCCTCATCAGTCCTCGACTGAACCATATTTATTAGCTGATATAATTTCGTGTCGTAGCTATTCCCTACTGTCAGTCACACAAAGATAGCTTTATGCTACCTAGATTTCACCCTTTTTGTAACAATTAACTGAACACTTAGATAGCCAAGTGATAGCGCCTTGCTGCGCATCCATCCAAATGGGATATACGGGTAGAGGGTGATAACAAGGACATGCGGTCAGCCTGGCCCTTGTGTGCGGTTTCCGAGACCGGAGGCGTTTTCTCAGTTAAGGAGTATCTCAATTAATTCCAAAGAACCTGCAGCATTTCCAGGGCAAGAAAAATCCGATGACTATACTGGGTCGAGCCCCTGTCTTTCGCTCTGCAGAGTAACACATTAATAGCGTATCACCTTTTCAACAAACGTAGATGACTACGAGTTCACTGAAGAATCAAAATCTCTCACATAGATCTTCCATTTAGTTGTTTACATCAGTATTATTACTGATACCAAAGTAGGAATATGGCGTAGGAATAACGTTCTTCTCCCTTGTGGTATGGATGTGAATATCTATCAATTTCTGTGAAGCAGATAGCTTCAAAATGGCTGAGATTTATATTTGTCTTTGTTGCTGTTTTTCAACTTTTACTTATGATTATCAGGTGCGTTTGGCACTTTCAGCTCAATTACGAATACATGTCACGCTCATTTATCTTGCAAGAAACTCTTCAACAAAATCACGTGTTAGACATAATGACAAGAAACTTTATAAAAAATTCTGCAAACAATTTACTAAACTTTTTATTAGAGAAAGTTACTACTAGCATCATTATGTTAACTGGCATTGGTTTACCATTAGACAAACGTCAGTGTACAGCTATCGTAAACGATTACTGACAATCGAACGGATTCAAAACCGGAACAGAAGCGATCACAGGGACCAAATTTCAAACATATATACATAATTCCGTTTGGAAGCTACGTTTTGAATTCCGCGGAATTTTATGTAGATATAAAATTGTTGCAATGTGTATGTGTGTATGTGCATTTTTGCCGAGCCGTGGCCGAGTGGGTAGACCATTCGACTTCTCACCAAAGCGGCCCGGGTTCGATCCCAGGCGACGGTATGTAGGATTTGTGGTGGACAAAACGGCGCAGAGGCGGGTTTCCTCCGGGTTCCTCAGTTTCCCCTCCATCTCAGTCCACCGGTGCTCTATCTTCATTCCATGTATCGTCATCTCACCACTTGCGGTGCTGAATGTAGTAAAAGCGGGCGTTAAACGCTATAAAAAACGTGCATTTTCTATTGCAAGCTGTATTTATTCGATTTCCTTCCATTATTCTTAAATTTCTGATTTCGGCATATTTTTAAATTCCACGACCGTATAGTAATGCCCATCCCTTTACGACCACATTCCAAGAAGTTGTAAAACTGTCCCTCAACCGTTAAGGCATGGATGATACTATAAATTATCTTTTGCTGTATTCTACGCATACTGCCACACAACAGGTACAGCTAGCTATAACATTATGCTTTGAATATTCTTGCTTTTTATTTCTGTGTTAGATTATTTATATGATGCAACGGTCTAAAGGAAAACCACAATCTTGAAGAGATGCTCAACCGCAGGCGCAAGTAACTACTCTGTAAACGTAATGTCTATGAATAAAGTTCTTAATCGCTAGGGCACCAGTCAGGACCTCATGGCTGGATCCTAGTAACTACAGTTTTTCCTGCCGCTGCAACTCCGCCCATTTACAAAACGTCCAACCATTTTCGCAATTGCTTTCCAAATCCAAAGGTATGTCTCTTTGGATAGTATTAGAAGGTTTTGCGTGTTACTTTCCATTTTAACCACATTGAATAATGATTCTCCTGCTTATATATTTATTTGTGCATTGTAACTAGAGAATAATATGCAAAACACTTGCCTCTCAAATATTTTGAGGTTTTCCCTGTTGGTCACCTGGATCATTTACCTAGAAGCTAGATTGTATTTATTGCTTATTAAGTCTCATTTAAGCATTATATATGGAATAGCATCATAAAGCATTGGGCCCAACACATGAACTTCTGTATAGAATACCTACAAAATTAAAAAAACTTATTTTGTTGTTTAACGACGCTGTCAATTGCCAGTATCACACCATCGTCGCCGGTATGCCCGAATTTTGTCCCGCGGGAGTTCTTTTACATGCCAGTAAATCTACTGACCTGGAGCTGTCATTTTTAAGCACACTTAAAAACCATCGGTCTGGGCCGGATTTGAACCCGCAACCTTGGGATCAGTAGGCAAGCGTCTAACCAACTGAGCCACCCAGGCAGACGTAGAGTACTTACAGAATATGTAAGAGCAGGGTTACAATGTCCCTTTTATCATGCTGAATTACATATATGTCATTTCTCTATATGCTAAGATTACTAAATAGAAATAACTTGCAGTCGTCTTAGTGATAAACTCTTCGAAACTAGGCGGAATTTTCTATTACTATCCAGCTAAGGAAATTATTACACAGGGAGGGCTCACCTGCGGTAACTTCAAATGTTTTATATCAATGTATGAGTGATTTTGGCCACCAGCCATTTACGTACAACATATGCCAAAAATTCAGGTCCATATCGCTGTTTAGGCGCAGTGCTCCATCTGTCGATGTTACAGTGAATCTGCGGTATGGCATATGGTGGACCCTTGGGACATGAAAATCTTATGGCGATAAAATTTATCGCTTCGGGTGGATTTCATTAACAATTTCATATGCCAGAGGCATACATTTCAATTAATCTGTGGATGTCAAAGTATCTCCCAAGGCGCTTGCAGGCCAACTGCAGATACCTCAGCTATACGTGTGCCATAGCAGTTGTACAGCGGACTAAAACAATTATATTAACTTCTTTTTCCTGGCGCAATGAAATCATTCCATATCGATTATGATGAACTGGTACAGAAATAAGGTTTCCTTAAGTAAACTTTCTAGATTAAATATACAAGAAAACGCTAATGGATAGAGCAAGGCGTATAAATGTAAACTGTTTTCCTTATGCACATGTATGCTCTTATCCATACCAGTACAGTGTAGCAAAACCACAGCAGCTGAAGATGTTCCAGTTTGCGCCAGCGGCGAAGCTCCTAGCCGTGTGAAGCTGCGTTTCCTGAGTGGCACCGCATTGAAGTCGACGTCTACACTTGTGAAGAAGATTGTTCATACGCCGCCACTTCGCGTGACCTTCTTATTGCTTATTTCCTTGTAGGTGCAAGGGGAATATGTGAGGAGGAGAGGAGACGGTCCAAATGCAGGCTACCATTTCTGTTTGGGCATATAATATTTTGAAAAGTTCTCTTCCTACTACTGTTATTTTAACAGAAACAGTAGTATACTTATTTAAAAGCACGCTGAAGTCATCTGGCAAAATTAGCAGCAATGCATGTGAAGTATTCGCTATTTTGTAATTCCCCACGTTGGATTCGCCAATTTTGTGGCGGGTTCTCCCCGTCGATGCCTCGGTAGCTCAGCCAGTGCAGTAGCCGCCTCTGCGCTGTACGTCGCTGCCTGGGATCGCTGCCGGCACTCCCAGATTACAGGATCTACTGCTGACGGCTCCGTTGATTTTGCATGGGATTTGGTACAAGGATTTAGGTAGGAATGAGTCGAATACTTAAATCTTCTCAGGCGCGAGGTTAGATAACAAAATACACAGCACTGACGTTTCCTGGTTTATTTTCCATCACATAAATGCCTCGAAGAACAGACATGAGTGAGTTTCTGTTATTGTGTTTTAACCTTATCGACTCGCCCCAGTTATTTACTTCATCCTTACGCTAATTTCGATCACTTTCGACACCGCGATTTAGGCGCGAAACTAGACCTCCATTGGTCACTGATTCACCCTTGGTAGCCACAACACGACAGACCCCCGGTCCAGCATTCCAGCAGTCGAGAACAGGTCGTACAGGTTCTCCTGTACGATATGTTTATTTGCACAGCACCTAGCCGCTAATGCCACTTTATCTGTGCGGTGTCTTCTGAATTTCCAGTACTTATATGTCTTTCAACCACGCAACCTTCAACCTGTCCCGTTACTCGAGAGGGTATATTGTTTCCCTCAGCTATGTCCTCCGGCTTTCAATACCAAGCCGCTACTGAACTTTACAAGTTTTATCATACAAAAACTATACTTAAATCTATGTGTCTGAGATTACATTCTCGCCTTCTAACTCTAGTTATATATACATTGAAGTTCTCGTCTCAATTTTGAGTAATATGTGTATAAAATGGAATCTTAAAGGCAGTCCAAATACGGGCTATCTATATTATTTGTCTAATGAAGGGAAAACATAAATCTACACAATATAGTAGAATTTAGCCTTATTTCCATTTTCAAAAGTTTAAACACAAGGTTCTCTTAGAGCTTTTGAAGTAAATTATTTGCAGAAATCACACACATATTCACTTTTTTTCTGCATCTGCACATTCAATGTATGCCCACTGAAAACAAACAAGACACTGAATCCACAGTTCTCCTCTAGTATCTTCTGAAAAGCCCTCATCACAAAATAAACAGCAACAATCATCATTATCTGGGTTTACTTTTCCTACAGTAGTATCAAGGTCACTATCTCCAGAGGTAATTTCAATTTCATTAGATTCTGAGTCACAGCTTTCCATTTTGTTCTTGGATTTTTTCTTTGATTTTTTCAGCTGTTTAAACTTTAATTTCTTCTTTGCATCCTTTTCTTTTGTGGTCTATTTCTTCTCTTTCAAGGACTCAGTGAGCTTATTCTTATAGGGTGTTGTGACTTCTGCTGCTGACCTCCTTTCTTTTAAGTGATGGAGATTGGAGATACTTTATGAGGTGACACGCAGGTTCAGTACTTCCATGCTTAATCAGATACTTAGTTTTCAATGTCGCGGCCTAGCCCGTATTTACACCAAATATAGTAGCCCATATTCGACACAAAGTTAAAAAGATTAAACTTATTTACCTCGTGTTTAATAACGGATGGAAACAATGAAAATATTTCACATGAAAGCCAAATGAACGTATAACACAGCAAAATTAACTTGAATAAGGTAGAAACATGCCTAGTTATTTAAAAAAAGAAAATAAAACTTGCATACCATTCAAAAGTTTTCAAATGATGATTCAAAAACAAAACAAAAAAACGCAACTTCACACGTCAAGATGGCCAATGGCGCGAAACTATGTGTCTTGCGTTACTGCAGGAAGATGATAAGCTATTTCCAATAGTCCGCAGCACCCTATAGTCAAGATAACACGTGTAGCCCGTTTTTAGACCCTAGCTGATAATTGGAACTTCTCCTCTAGGCTTTGAGCGATAGTCAAATCATTTATAGGTTTCAAATTCTGTTCTCTTTACACGGTTAACATATTAAAAAATGAATAGCGATGTTACATTTCACAGAAGTATAAGTTCTTCAAAACTCACACAAATATCAAGGAGCATCTCCAAACTGGTTTACTTGTGCTTCAGCAAGATCTACATTTTTTATAGTATGATTTGGTCTATCTCTTACGGTTTACCAGTTATGCAAAAGTCATCCAGAGTAAATACAACTACAGTAAATTCAACATATACATTTCATTTGTCATAAACATATTTCAAACATATGGCATTTTAATCAAAATCGTTAGAGCTATTTTCAAGATAATCAAAATATTCGAAAAATTTTCCATGTAAAGGGTAGTTCAGAATGGAAGAGTGTTCTCCAAAATCTTCGTGTCGCATCCTTGAAATACGTTAAACTTAAATATCAACTTTGGTTCTTAACTGACTTCTCGTTTTTGAGTTATGCTGTCCTCAGATTGACAGACACACAGACAATGCTTTTTTGGATTCAGGGTCCTCAAAACAATATTTTCGGTGTAATCTTGACATTGAATTTTTGGGTGGAATACAACCCTTCCTCTACTTTACCATAGGTAGTAGAGAATGTAAAAATGCCATGCACTAGTTGAAAAGGCTTAATTGACCTGAGGGCAAAATCATTATTTTTATGGCGTAAATTGTGATAATTACATAAATCACATCAGGGAGAACGTTTGGGCAGAAATATTGGAACTAATGGCAAAATCAGTAATGGGATATGGCGTATTTAATAAAATTTCCAAGTTCTTATAATCCCGCTGAATATGATATTTTAGGAATGCAATGCATAGTATCTTGAATATCTTATCATAGTATCTTATCACTAAAGTATAGTGATTATACAAAACAGGTTTGGCCTTATGATGGTGAGCATGATTTATCATATTGCAGTGTCTAAACTACGTCCTCCTCTTTTGAGGAGGAACATTTTTATAGCTGTAGGATAGACACATTACATATGTTGAACACATAAAGTATCACTTTTGTCATTAAATGTGAGTTAGCTCTGAAAAATCTGATATGTTACGACTTTCTCTTCCCATTCTTCAACAAACTATTCTTACAGAAGCTGATTCTTCTGTCTACTTCATATTAATCAAGATAAACACTTGCAGAAATGCTTTTGTTAGGTACAACATAGTTTCTTATAGACAAAATGGAAATGGGAAAACACATAGGATTTAAGTGAGGGTCAACCCTTAGAACTGGTAGTTAAGTCCCGTTCTCTTTTCATGGCTAAGAGATAAAAACACTAACAACGACTTCCTGTTTCTGAAAAATACATTTCAGAACTCCACAACCAATAACGAGGAATATTGCGGAAATGTACAGCTCCGCAAAATATGTATTCAATTGTGTGCGTTAACGGGATCTACATTTTTGTGTGGCAAGGTTTTCTTTATCTCGTACGGTTTCCCAGTTATACAAAAGTCACTCAGATTAAACAGGATTTAAGTAACTATTCCTAGAAAATTCAAGATGCATATTTTTTCATTGAAATCTCTTAAACATAAGTTATTTTGGTCATGATTGTTAGAGCCATTTTTGATAAATTTAAAGTTTTAAAAAATCATTCAATATAAAGGTTACTTTGGAGTAGGGGATTTCTTGAAAGTCTTTCTGCTGCACCCTCGAAAGATGCTGAACTTAAATTTCATATTTGGTATTTAACCGATTTTTTGTTTTTGAGTTATGCTGTTTAAAGCCACACACACAGGGGCACACTTAGGGATGTTTTTTAAAAATTTATTTCCTTGTGTTGCTGGGGTGTCAAAACATGAAGGTATTTCCAATTAAATCTCGGGATCAACTTTTTGAGTGGAAATCACGTGGTAGAGAAAGTAAACTTTTATGAATATTGTACAACGGCACCCGCTGCATATCACACAGCTAGCGTGCACAAACAGGGAACTCAAGGTCAAGCTTCCCCACACCGCTCACACGAGCAAACACGTGACCAACAATAAGCAAGTGGCAGCACAGGGTTTTCCAGCGCATTCGAGGAGTGTCGGGCAGGCGGCTTGTTTGTAGGCGTTTAAGAAAGACCTGTCTACGTCATCGCCGGTATAAAAGCTTGCGGAGCGCGTGAGGGCAAGCAGTTTTTGAGTCGGTCAATGTGTCAGTATGTGCAAAACAGCTGTGAAAGATACGTCGCGTCGAAGTGAAGGCCTTTTAACGAATGTTGGGTGATTGTATCGTCGCAGTTAGTGTTTGAGAGAAAGAGAAAGTAAGAGAGACAGTGAGAAGAGTGAGTCAAGTCTACTAGAAGAGAACTGTGTTTTGAGCAAATGCTTTTCAAGGAAAACAATGTGATAGAAAAGTAATTGGACTGAGTTTTGACATTTTATCACAATATAAAGGCAGAACAAAGCTGACACGATTTGTTTCAAAACTTCAACCTACCGATATGCCCATAGAATTTAAAGACGGCTATGCAAGTTAAGAACAAAGCAAGAAAGAAAGGAACAAAAAAATAAAGAAAATAATCATACATTTTATATCGCAAAGTTAAAAGCCCACAGTCGCAGATATCAGCAGTCTGAGAATTTAGTCAAGGCAAGGAAGGGAAAGATAAGTGAGGACAAGAGTATGAGAATGTAACAAGTTGAAAGCTATTTGAATAGCAGACGCAAACAAATGCTGGCAGAAAAGAAAGATGGATGTTTCCCCTGTGATAAAGAAGAAATTGTTCTAGCTTGAAGCCCATTATTCATCATTGTCACAAGAGCTTCTGGGATGAAATTCTTGCGTTACCGGATTCTGTCAAGTGTCTTGCTATTTGAGCTTGAAAAATATGTGCGTTCATCTTACAAAGAGTTGGATGTAATAAGTTAACACAGTAAGAAGAATTTTTCTTGGACATTGTAGCTGTTTTCAGTTTACTCAAACGAGAAATACCTGACAAGCTTATCTCATCAATGGGATAAAAGCATTTTTACTTCAAACCTTGGAGTAAGTATTAAAATAATGTTACTGAGACGCTTAAGTAATTAGCTACTATCTCCCACCCCACTCTTTCGGTCGGAGGGTGAATCACGCCTGTGGCGTTTGGACTCACAAAGAGTCAGTATGCAGTGACGGACATAAACAAGCGATTTCATGGCAGTTTGAAACCACAAGTAGAATTTTCTGGGAATGTTCTGGAAGACATCCTCATTTTGGATGATTTTTGCATAAATGGTAAACAGTGAGACAGACAAAAACAGATAAAAATGTGAATCTTGTTGACACACACAATTTATGTGAAATACTTCCTTTTTTAATGAATCATTTCCCAGATGTTCTTTATTATTTATTTGAATTTGCCAATACTCACACTTTTCTAAAATGGGAATATGTTCTTCGTCTTTTTATCTCGTGGCCTTGCAAAGATAACGGAATTTCGAAGGCATCCCATGGCAACCAGCTCTTAAAACACTTCACTATCGCTAAAAGTCTACTGTATTCCCATATTGCCCTTGCACCTGCAAGAAAATTAGGAATAAGATACTTTCTGAAAATGCTTATGTTGATTAAAATGAAGTAGATAGAGAAATAAGTATTCGCAAGAATAGTTTGTATAAGAGTGAGGTTAGCACTAAATATACCTATTTGGGAACAGAGTTTCTTCAAATTGAATTCAACCAAAAGTCTGTATAGCGAATATCACTTGGTGTATCTTCTAAGACTATGCACTTCGACTTTGTCGCCAAGTATTGATAGACTTCTCAAACGTAAGCAGTACCAAAGAAGCCACTAATGAACAGATCGCAAAGATTTGAAAATGCTTCCATAAATCAAACGCAACGTAGATGTAACCAACCCGCCACTGCAACACAATGCACGTCTGAGTGTTAAAGAATGGCAAAGTCCGCGTATAGTGGAAGGAGTTAAATGTAACCTCCGTTCTTTTGCAAATGTTGGATATCGCTGGATTAGACCAACAGGCATGAGACAGAGGACACACCGACTGCAGGGACAAACGCTGCGCCAAGCTCGCAGGTCTTCAAACAGTAACTTATCAGATACCGTTGACAAAGCACTGCGCGTAAAGTCTGCTTATGTTTGAGATGGTACTTGTGATGGACATCCGGAAAGTCTCCAAGTGACAGCAGTGAGACAGGAAGCATTCGTCTACAACATCGCCTCTCCTCTCCTGCGCGAGACCTCTTAGCATAAGCCTGCATGTCACCACTGAGCTCTCCACCCTAATCTGGGTTCTGTACCAAGTTCAGAGCCTAGCGTATCAACTGCCTGAGATATTTTCCTCTATCACGTGTATTTTTATGTAGTCACGCATAAACCACAGGTTGCTACGGCGGTACATGATTAAACCACTACCTGGTTCCCACCCATTTATACGTAGAGGAATTAAACCCTGTTTCTCAAACTTGTCATATTTGGATTCTAGCACATAGATGGAGAGAACCGGCACATTGTGTCACTTCCCCTACATCATAGTTTTAATCCGTTTCACTGTCTCACAGCGGTTAACTATCAGGCCACGCCTCCCGCTATTGCCTGTTTACCTCAGAGAACCGGTCAGTCCTTCAAATTTTGTTAGTAAGCGGAGAGGGTAAATATTCGATTGCACTGCTGTCACTCCTCTTCTCCAAGCCTACTCTAGCACTATAGAAGCAAATACAGAGCTGCAAACAAGCATGTGCAATTGATAAATACTATGTCGTATTGTTTTTAATGGAAAATTGTGATTGGAAGACATTGGTGTCTACATACCGAAGGATTATTTGATTTAAGCTCAAGTTACTTAACTGGATTTTTTTTTTTTTTTTTTTTTTTTTTTTTTTTTTTTTTTTTTTTTTTTTGGCCAGGTGTACCATTCTGATCAGAACTTTACTGCAATAAAATACTTTACCACGATGAGCAGCCATTTGCGGTCAACGGCTTTTCAAAATCTGGCCGACCGTTCATGGCTTTCGTAAATTATTTCCTTCTCTGGTTCCTTTGTAATGTTAGTACAATGGCAGCATAAATGGTACAAAACAACATTTTGAAGATGAGTTCCCATACTTGGATTTCCTCTGTAGTACAGATCGTAGTAAGAGGAAATCCTATTAAAATAAAGTAATAATTTTCTTCAAATCATATTCAAAATTAACACCCAAGCCAGATATAAACATATCTGTGACGTACTCACATGACTTAATATACCCCTTGTCCAACAAATTATTCCAACAAAAACTTATTCTATCGTAAGTGCTTCAATTTAATCAAGACAAACATTTCTATAAATGACTTTATTATATATTTCATTGCAGTTACTACACAATGCCAACAGGGAAACAGTAAGTTTGTGAAAGTCAACTCTTTTAAGACCTAGTCGCTACATGATGGATTTCAAATTCCGTTTAAGTACTTCGCTCGATCAGAAGAAAAACCGAATAATGACTTTCCATTTGAGGAAGGTATAAGTTAGGAAAACTCAAACCAATATCAAGGAATATCTTGGAAATGATTAACTCCAAAAAATAAGGTTGACATAAATTGTGTGCGTTAACGGGACTAAATGTTTTGGACACTAGGATATCGTCTGTCTAGTCGTATCTCCTACAGTTTACCGGTTATGAAAGTCATCCGCAATGAAGAGGTCTTCAAAAACTACTTCCAGAAAATTCAAGATATAGGTTTACTCTGTCGTGGAAATACATTAAGCACACGGCAATTAACTAAAATCATTTTAACCATTTTTGATGAAATAAAAATGTCCATAGATCATTCATGTGAAGGGTAGTTTGGGATGGGGAATTTCGTTGAACATTCTGGTGTCGCATCTTTGGAAAATGTAGAACTTATAAACCAAGTTTGGTTTTTAACCTACCTTGCGTTTTTGAGTAATACTGTCCATACTCGCGTCACACACATAACGCTGTGCGCAGTTAGACACACACACACACACACACACACACACACACACACACACACACACACACACACACACACACACACACACACACACACACACACACACACACACACACACATACTCACAAGGACATGTTTTTAAAATACTTTCTTTTAAATTCAGGGTGACTCAAAACGTGTATCTCCAGTGAAATTTTAACATGGAAATTTTGGTGTGGAATACATACTTTACCTACTTACTATACGTAGTAAGCCCTCCTGCACAATAGCTCTTAGCGGGCCAAGGCCTACCGCCTGGCCGCTGCATCTCCCACCTCTGGTCACTAAATGAGTGGGGCGTAGTACTGGAGGGAGGCTCGTGGTGTGCGCTCTGCGCCCTCCCGGCCGGTTATGTGGTCTTCGCGAAGAGGGGCCTCTGCTTCTTAATCACGTAACTCTTCAATTGGCCCCTCAAGGACGTAACGAGGCTGAGTGCACCCCGGACTAGGTCTTCCAGGTGGAGAAAATCCCCATGCCAGTACCGGGAATCGAACCCGGCTCTCCCGCTTGGTAAGCAGCAGCGCCAAGGAACGACCATACGTAGTAAGGAAAGTAAAAATATATTTACTACATATTAGAAAAGTTCGGTGGTACTTTGGTTTCCTCCATCGCACTGAAGAAAAGCCACCAAGGGACAAGAACAAACAAAAAGGGGTCGATTGGTTTACTATCGTGTGTTTCGGTATGGTTCTTAGCTTTAAGTGTGCAATGAGCTGTGCGTTCCATCACGGTGAGTGCTTGCCAGCTAACCACGGCCAGTACAATTGTGGTAGACCGGTGTTTAGAGATTACCCCGATCCAATTCTTACCATGCTTGGGTAAACGACCCATGCGGGTTTGCTTAGCGAGAATGGTGCACACCTCCGAATGCCTGTTTCGCCTCACTAGCCAGCGTGAGGGCAGTAAACAAAATCAACTGCGTGGATACATATCTTTTCCATGGCTATATTGGAACAGTTTCGGTTTTGATGTCAAAGTAACTAACGTAATGTCACCAGATATAATCACAGACCACTGTAATGAAAAAAAATGTCATATTGGGCATTTAGTGGATACGCGACGGCACTGCAGCTGATTGAGTGTAAAATTTCAATTATTTTAATTGGAAAATCCACCTAAAATACCGCTTAGATGGGAATCATAAAACGCCGCATAAGCTAAATATCTCCGGTCAGGTAAATTGGCTGGGATATTAAAGCAATTTTCGCACCAAAATTACGTTAAGTTAGCAAGGATGGAACACTTTCGCCTTTAACATTTATTACATGAATGTTTATTGGGCGACTTTGTATGTGCACATCAGAATAAAGTGATCAAAACTGAAGTAAACTCTGGAAATTCGCTTGTTTCGTATACAAAATATGCACCAAATCCAGTTTTCTATCCTTATTTATCAAACGTGCCCTCAGCAACTCAGAAATGAAGTATTCAAGAGAATTATACATTGAAACGCAGAAATATGTCATATGGGGAGGTCAAGAGAATGGGGTATATAACAATAATTTTCATGTTTGTTGAGCCAGGAAATTTACGATCATTACTATGCGGGAAAGTGTATTTTTATGGTAATGAAGCCACTTGTTATCTTTCCGTTGTTTGGGTATACTGTTTAACAGTAATAGCATCCAAAATTGTGACCATTTCCTACGACCTTTCATTATAGCAGTACTTGTCCACAACCACTGATTTATTCTGATACTCGTTGAAAAGCATTTACGTTTACTTGATATACTTTGAGCCTGCAAAATATGTGCTTTGGCTTAAAACTGATGTCTACAAGTAAATTTTCCGAGTGTTTGCATCTTCCGTTCTTTTTCTTTGGACAATATATTTATTGGGGAGGGGGGGGGGGGTTCCTCCTAAATACAGTTGTATTCTTCCCTAGTCTACCCCTCTGACCTACCGGATTCCTGAATTCTATTTGTGTTTTACATGGTTCTAGGTGGCATCACACTCTTCTTATATTGCTGAGACTCGAGAAAGAAATGTATTTTCGGCATCATTGCCCTGAAAGGCTAAATGAAGGCATTAGGAATAGGAGAGATATAGGGGTTCGGCCCTGAAGCCTGTGGCTAATTACATGTACCTATGCCCCCAAGTGGGCACCCTCAGAAGGAAGAATGAGCTATGTGACGGTACAAAAATGCTGTCTCTATGTTACTTAGATGGCCAGATACGCATGTTTTAATTTCACATGGTCATTGCCACTCAACATTCATATACCAGCCACGTAGTTTGAAAAAGAATGAGTTAACGTTCAGTTAGTTCTCAGAATATTGGTGTGTTATTTTGTTTTTCAAGTGAATGGGCGTGTATCAAGTTAGGTTTCAAACTTGAGCAGAAATATCGTTAATAATAGGTAAGTTAAATTATTTATTTCTGTCTTCCTCTTTTTATGTGATACGAGTGTGTAAACATGTGCATAAAAGCTGAAACAAGCGATTTTTCTATTAACGCATTTACGTGTTACATTCATTGGGCAATAAAATCGTATTTAATGTATAAAAAGTTTTAAAAAATAAGTGATATTTATACTGGCAATCGAGGATAGTGTAATCAACAATATAACATGAATATTTGCTTAATTTGCGAACTTATAGTTTAACTTCTTCTTTACCTGATTACCCTCCACTTAGTAGGAGTTACACCCCCTAGGACTTACAAACCAGTACCTAGGGTCAGATGCCTGTCGGAGAGTAGAGGAACCTACGGACCGGACAGAGTGATGACCTGGAAGTGGGTGGTCAGCCAAGCACCAAGCATGATAGTGATGAAGGGAATGATATGAAATGCAGGCGAAATTTATGATTTGAAAGTTAACGATGGAGTAATTGGTGGAATGAGTGGCGGGGGAAACCGGAGAATCCGGAAAAACTCGCCCAGACGCCGCTTCATCCATCACAAATACTACATGCGGGTCCCTGAGATCGAACCCGGGCCACCTAAGTGGTAGGCGAACGGTCTAACCGCTCGGCCACGGCGCCGCCTATAATTTTACTTATTAAGAGTAATATATTCTTAAGTTGGTTAGTACCTCCAAATTGGTGTGGCACTACGAGCCTTACGTGCTTATTTTTCACAAATGCGTGGAGCACAAAGCGTGACGAGAATGGGCAGGCCTCGCGGTAACGAATGTTGTGTTGGAAGTGAACTGAAGTTTTCTGCGAGGTCAATGACCCCACACCGCCTCAGCCAGCATGTTGCACATTGAGGTGTGAAGCAAAACTGATAGTCTATACTGACAGACGGTATTCATTTCGCGGCGCAGTTATCACCATACAAAAAACATCAGGCAGTAAACTATGTGACTGTTTTGTGGGAAAACTATTATGTGAAGAGAAAAAACAACACACTTAAGTGAATACATATTACGCATTTATCAAAATATCTGTCTATACCTACTGCTAACAGGTAACTCGACAGCTAACTATGGAACCTATAACTGAGCTACAAAAACAACCAGAATTAGCTTTATGGCCTTGAGTAAAGGTGAAGTTGATGGTTATGCAACTGATTAAATACCAAATAGTGCTGTTTGAACCTATCTCACTCACGACACTTGATAGCTTATGTTCGTATGAGGAACAGAAGGACCCTGCCTTGACTGTTGCAGAACACTTCACAAAATAGAATTGTTTCTACTTGACACTGTTTATTCCATAGAAAATGCTTATAACAAGGTTTAAAACATTAATATTTTTAAACATGAATTGAGACCTGTCACGGGATAAAATATTCGGCTAGACCAGTATACCTTATTTATCTAAAAGGGCTATATATGCTAAACTTTGCGAAGACCACGGGAAAAACCGTATTTAGGTTAAGGTCGCCAAACAATGGAGAACAAAGGATATGAAACTCCTTTACAAACCTTTGTAAAGTTAATAGTGACGCTGTGTGCAGTGAAGCAAAATCCCCTCAAAAAGCACCCGCCAAGGCAGGGCATGCTTATTGGTGGAAAGTCGAATGTCGCGGGCATAACATGGATTTCCACCAATGAGGGCAACCACATGGCCATGAAGAAGTGGTAATATGAGGTGAAGATTGAAATAACAAAACTAGCGAACAAGCCGTGGCGATAGGCACTGACGCATTCACAAGTGGCCACTTACACTTGCTTACACACGTACGCACACACTCAAGTTCTCACTTACACATGTGATCACTAGCTGGCACACGTTCACACTTACGCACTTGCGTGCGTGTATCCTGCCGGGAATCATATAGTTGCACCAGGTATATGGTTGCAAGGAAGAAAGTTGTGCATAAATATGGACTGGAACAAAGGTTTCATGTAAATGTGGTATTTCTTTCAACACCCACGTGATCAGAGTCTCAGCCGTGGCAGTACAGTGAGACCGAAGAAGAATATCCAGCCGCAGACTGGTTAAGTAATTTCACTCATACAAGAAAAACGCGTAAAACCCAACTATTAACATATTTTAAGAACAAGTAATATAAATTACCATGCTTTTGTTTATGTTTAACTTTGTTTATTTTTGACACATTCAACCTAAGTAACTTGCCTATGCCAAAGAGTCCATTACCACTAATGTAATTAATTCAAACTGCGGCTACATAAGCACTTCTATAAATCACTTAAACTAAGTATCCCCACGGTGCAAGAGCCCTTTGCCAACACCTACCGCCCGGCCGCTGCGTCCCTCACCTCTACCCTCCACAGGTGTCATGAGTGGGGCGCAGTACTGGAGGTGGGACGTGATCAACGGCCCGGTCCCTGCCGGCCGGTTACACAGTCTTCGCAACCAGGGTCGCTACTTCTAAACTACGTATGTAGCTCAATTGGTTCCTCAGGGGCCTAACGAGGCTGAGGGTACCACGGACCAGGTCTCCCAGTGGGAGAAAATTCCCACGCCGGTACCGGGAATCGAACCCGGGTCCCCCGCTTGGTAAGTAGCAGTGCTACCACCGCACCAATGAGAAGACAGTATGAGACATTTTCTATCCATTTAACAGGAGTCACAGCCTTTAATAAACATTAGAAACTGGCTGGCTAATTTTGAATATTTTAAATAAACAAGAAAAAGTTGGTATTATTCAAATTTTCTTTCTTTGACCGATCTTAATGTACTATCCATGTTAAACTGACGAAGTTTTCATTCCGGCGAAGTTGTAGGAATAATAGCCTTGTCAAGAAATGACAGAACCTGGGAATGGTAGTTTCAATAATTATGCAGTCTCTTTTGAAGATATCAAGTTGAGTACTGCTGTAACGGTGCATGCCCTAGCAGGCTGGTCTCGTTGCGATGTTGACGTTTCTCTTACTGGGTCGATGAGGAATGATTAGCCCTGTAAAACTACCGTAGGTTCCCGTAGACTATCGCAGCTAACTCTAGGCTTCGATAGTTTTCCTAGTAAGATTGGTCAGCCAGGAGCCTACTCGCGTTACCTGCATGTTAGGTGTGCCGCATAACTATCGCAAGTTACCTCATATCGATCGCGTTGTTTACGCTGTATGATCATGTTTTACTAGATTCTCCTAGAAACCAAAAGTGTTCAACATTGAACAGAGAGAGGGTATATAAAGGGCCGTTTATACGGAAGATAATGCCTTCAAAAACATTAGGAAGCTCCTCTAAGTAAACTACAGTTCAGATCGAGGACAGTGATAATTATAACGAGTCTTACTTTGAGCCAAAAAGTACAATTCTTGTGTTGATCACAGTGACCAAAGTGGTGGTCAATGTTTTTGGTGATAATTATGTTTGAATTCCTCATTGCATTTCTTAACACGTAGTTTGTATTGTTTCTTTCATTTATATACTGTACCAAAACTAGCGAATCGTAGTTCGCTATTGAAGATCTTTTAGCTATGTAAATGGCGGGACGCCCCCGGGAGGGAGGGTTGACGTGAGAGGAGACAGAGGGCGTTCGAAACTAAGAAACACACGCACAGGGCAGGGTCTATACAGCTTTCAGATATGAACTACCCGGTGGTAGCTCGTACAACCGCCTCCTTACATATCCCACGAGGGGTGGACACTCCGAGACCACCCCTGCCTGATCCGGAAATCTAAGGTTTTCCGTACCGTACAACAACGAGACTCCCGCTGACACAAGCTTGAAACAGCCAAGCAAGATGAAGGTAAAGCCATTAGATGCAGTGTTGTCTACATCTGAAAACCAGGAGGTACTAGATATGCTTTCTAAAGTAAATGTAAAACACCTTTTGGAAATTACACATAGGTAAGGAAGAAACACCTTTGTTTGCCCATGTAATTCTGAAAATCACTGAAGGAAACTTGTAATGATCTAATGGAGTGTCGCGTTGTTTGCTTGCAAAGTTAACCCTCTTACGAAGACGTTCTTGGGACCTCGAGTGTGTCGACAAGTGTTCTTTCGATAAGTATAAGGAGGAGTTTGCACAGCAAGTGCAGTAATCTGCTCGCGACTGGAGCTTGATTGTGTTAGCGTTGTTAGGTAATGATTTTGTATTTAGCTTTGTGCAGCTTAATTTACTTTCTCAAGTGTTAACATGTAGCTGCTGGTTTCACTTAAACTGAGGCTATGAGCTACATACCAGGCTACTCAACAGCACCGTATTTCACGCGTTTAGATATTCCTCGAAGTGTTAAAGGAATTGCAAAACTCAACGGGGCAATTCCAAGTACTTAGCGGTTAGTGGGGCACTAGCGCATTAACCTAAATGCTAACAGTACTTTGATTTAATAATATTAAATTATTAAACATATTAAAATAATGGGAATTAATTGTTCTTACACATTCGCCGTATGTAACACAAAGATTGTAAAGGTAGAATCACACTGAAAAATGCAATGCCATAGTCGGGATTTGAACCACGGATCTTCCGGCCTCCGTACCGTTGTTCTAACTATTGAGCTACCATAACACGTCGGCACGGCATTAAATTCTCCAACTGACTCGCATTTTCCCCGGTAAACCATAAGGAGATCTCAAATTCATATCAGATAACATACCCTAATGGCGACTTACAATTTTGTATGTACCTACTTAAGTACCGGGCTTTATACTTTTAACCAACTATAAGGTCAATCGCTACTAGGAAATGTTTAGGAGACCGTGGTTCAAATTCCGGCTATGGCATTGAATTTTTCAGTCTGATTATATCTTTCCACTAAAATAATGTTTTCATTTAAAGCAATGAACGTTCTATGGATGCATACTCAAATGTCAAATTATTTGTCGATCTGAGATTTAGGTATATTCCTTCGAAAACAATGTCTATTTAAATGAAGTGGAACACATTTAAAACCTTTGCTGGTGTGTTGAGACTGCTGTCTTCATTTAGGATACTTTAGTGCAAGCTTAGGAGCTGACCCTTACGAGCCCTATACGCCCGTCTTCACTGATGAGCAAGAGGAATAGAAGTAAGGCCATTCACGGTAATATCCCAGTTCCTCTCTAACCTCCTTTAGTTGTAATTGCTCCGATTAGTTCTCCAACAATTCTTTTAATGCACAAAGAAATATCTGCACACGTGAAAAATGGCGCTGCTGGGCCGCTTGGTGTTCTTGCTGTTGGAGTGCTCAAGCTCAACGAAGAGAAAGATCCTTAGTTTGGCGAGTCTATCTGTGAGAGAGAGAGAGAGAGAGTAAAGGGTACACACGGTGGAGTACACCTCACGCAATGCGACATTCACACAAATCTATTGCGGCTAACACACCCCAGAAGGAAGGGATAAGGTGAGGGAACCGCAGGATCTCACAGGTTCGCAGGCAGATGGGCCACATAGATGCGCAGAAGACCTAAGAAATGCTTAAACTTCTTCATCTCGGTGCCAGACCCCACCGAGCAACCACAATCCTGTAGATCTTGTGTCCTACAAGCGCTCACCCACGAGACCCAGACCACTTGCTCTGAGAACAGCAGTTACAATGCGCAAGCATCCGCGCAATCTGCCCGACATCGCCTAGAAGCACACATGGAAAATGTTAAGGAAATGGAATAAAGGGAAATGGTGGAAAGGAAATCGTAGCATGAAATTATGTAACCCTGAGAAGGGGAAAGCAAGAAAACTACCCAAGTCAGAGTGCGCGGTCGTCAGCGAAGCCATCGCTGGGCCGGGCGGACCAGGCGTAAGTAATTCATAAGAAAATTGTTCACCTCTTTCCCCTACACCCTCGTCCATCAGAAAACATTTGGTGCCGGCTGTACCTGGTGTAAAGGATTAAAAGTGTCCAGCCCTTAAAAAGTTCTGAAACACTATAAAGTGTATTTAAATGTTTGACTAACATTATAGAGAGTTCATTTTTTCATAAATCCAAAAATCGAAACTATTGGCTACTTTGGCTCAAAAATCTGGTCTCCTTAAAGTTGGTATTATAGATCGCTGCCATCTGGATTTTGTTTATTGCGCCGCTAAAGGTTTCCACGACGTGTTAAGAGTCCGACAAGTAGCCTTTTTTGACAGCGTGTACTAAAAAATAGTACAGAGTAATGAACGCTGTGATCGTTTATTCTTCAGTTTTTTTATTTGCTTCTTCAAACGGTTCAACTCGTTTCGCCTCGGGAAATTCAGAAGTGAATGAACTTCAGGTTTGGTAGGTTATTATTTTCTTGTATAAGTGTGCATTGTAGAAACCATTACGCCAACCTCTCTGCTCGTTTCAAACAGCGAAACTCCTTTCACTCGGTGGAAAAATGAAGCCAATTGTAGGAAATCGATGAAGTAGTGATGGGCTGAACCATAAGAACGCTCTTATTTCGAGCACTGCAGTTATGATGATTATAACTACTTCCCTTTCTTTGAGCCGTTATTTTTATAGCAGCACTTAGAAGTAGAAAATGGTTCTCGAACCACAAGTAACGTGTTACAAAAGAGTATGTTATCATTCTCGCATCAATTGTAAGCTCAAGTACGTTTCACTGTAGGGGGTTATAGAAAACTACTTGTGCATTGCTGATGTAAACCCTTATACGTATCAGTAATGGATGTTATTGAATAAAATAACATTGTTCTGGATTTCAAAAGGTGTACTGTTTTGTTTTGCATCTAGTGCGCAATTATTAATAAACCTTCTGTGTTGAATTCAAAAATAGTATCAATGTTTCGCCACACATGAGAGTTTTATAGAAATAATGAAAATGTAAAATATGTCAATGAATTAATTGATGCCTATACGTTGTTATGGCTTTTTACTTTCTCTTCTCCGTAGCTAGGGGAAGTTCGACCCAAAAATTCGATGTCGAGATTTCAGCGGAAATATACGTTTTGAGACCCCCTAAATCCAAAAACAGCAATTTTAGAAAAAAGGTCTGTGTGTATATGTGTATTTGTGTGTGTGCCTGTGAACAACGTAACTCAAAAACGAAAATTCGGTTAAAAACCAAAGTTGGTATTTAAGTTTAATATCTTTCAAGGATGTGACACGAAGATTTTGAAAAAATATTCCTCCACTATAAACTACCCTTTACATGCAAAATGTTGATTTTCTCAAAAAGGCTCTAATAATTTTGATTAAAATTCCATATGTTTAAGATATTTTATGGAAAACGAAATATTTTGAATTTTCTGGCTATAGTCCATTTAGGCATGTTTACCCTTGATGACATTTGCATAACTGGTAAAGCGTAAGAGATAGACCATATTTTATTATACAAAAATGCAGATCTCGTTAAAACACACAAGGTATGTCCAAATGCATTTTTTGTGGAGTGAACCTTTTGGGCATATTTCTTGTTGTTTGTGAGAGTTTCGCAATACTTAAACTTTTCTCAAATGGAGGACCCAAATGGACCCTTTTTTATCTCTTGGCCATTCAAAGAGAACGAGATCTCAAAGCTTTAAAAGATTTGACTGTCGCTCAAAGCCTACTGTAGTCTACTCATATTCCCGTTGCACCTACAAGGAAATTAGCAATAAGATAATGTCTGCAAATGTTACTCTCGATTAACTTGAAGAAGATAGAGGAATAGGAGTTTTTAAGAATAGGTAGTACGAGTACAAGAGTAGAAAAAGTCAGGTGAGTGCAACACATCAGACTTTTGAAATGAAAATTATTCTCCATAATTATTTTCTGAGAAAATAAATTATGCTGTCCATACTAATTTGTATCAATCACATTTATAAAGCTAGCTCAACATTGATTTTGCTATATTGTTAACATTTCACTGAACTTGATGGCGGATTTCTCTATTTTTATATTGATGAAACGTTTTATCTTCTAAATTATGAGGAAAATAATTTTAATGGGAGTAAAGAAAACGTGCTTTGAATCATATTACAGTCAAATTGTGTGAACCTCTGTAACTTTACATGCACTACGTTGATATAATTTGGAACCTTCTTGTTTTCAAGAAACAACATTTCTGAAAGCAATCCTGGTATCCTTTACAATTTCCACTCTTACATCTTGTCCATCGTTAAATGGGCCAATAAACGTGTGGGCCAATAGGTATACCAGCTTTGAATATTTCATAGGCTAAAGAGACAAATTTATCACATACATATTCAAAGCACTCACTGACTTGGTGCAGAGCTTTCACAAATTATTTAATTCAATATAATTTCGCACGCTGAGGTAGCAAGATGGGATTGATTAAAGGTTCAGAATTAAAACTTTTTTCACCCGGAGTTAAATTAGTCTAAATTGGCCACTATTCCTTCTCCCTGTGTTCTGGCTGTTCTTTGCTATCCCATTCAGGGAGGAAACATAGATATTTAATGCTTCTTAATTATATTCCAAGCATTTAAAAATATCCCCTCAAATAGACTATCATGGTTTTTATGCCTCAGTTATCTAAACAAAAATCAGAGAAATATTAAGTCATTAAACTCACTTTGATTAAATGTTTTATCACCAAAGGTCTATTCTTACTGCTACATTAACTCTTCTTGCCCTTCACAATTGCATTAATGGAAAGCAGCACCTATGAACATACATAAAACTCATGAACCTTAATTCGAAATTGAGGTTGAATACAAACAAGATTCAAGACTAAATGGACAACACTAGATTTATCTTCAGAGGGATATAAACCCAGCAGTCTAAGTAGTCTAAAAGCTACTGATGAAATATCATAGTCGAGAAATAATCAATGAACTCGTTTTGTTGGCGAAGCATTTGTAAAGCAATTAAAGTGGCAATGGTATAAGATTCAGTAATGCTAAAGTAAGCTTGTGAGCCAGCATTTTTTCAGTAAAGCACATTAATCCCGCGGCACAACAGCTCTTCAAGGACTACCTGACCACTGCGTCTCCCACTTGCACCTACGTCTTCAGTGGGGTGCAGTACTGGAGGTGGAACGTGGTCATCAACCCGGTCCCTCCGGGCCGGCCGGTTATGCGGTCTTCACAACCAGGGGTCGCTACTTCTCAATCAAGTAGCTCCCGAATTTGTCCCTCAGGGATCTAATTAGGCTGTGTGCAACCCAGACCAGGTCTCCCAGCGGAAGAAAATTTCCACGCCGATACCCAGAATCGAAACCGGATCTCCGGTTTGGTGAGCAGAAACGCTAAGGAGACGACTGGTAAAACGTATACAGCTTGGAGATATAGTAAGCATGTATATTAGAGTGAGTGGGTGGGTAAGTCAGTGGGTGCCTGAGTCAGTGGGTGCCTGAGTGGGTGAGCAAGTGGGTGGGTAAGTGAGTGGCTGGGTGACTGAGTGGGTGAGCAAGTGGGTGGGTAAGTGAGTAGGTGGGTGAGTGAGTGGCTGGGTGAGTGAGGGAGTGAGTGAATGAGTGGCTGGGTGAGTGAGTGGGTGAGTGAGTGGGTGAGTGAGTGAGTGGGTGAGTGGGTGGGTGAATGGGTGGGTGGGTGGGTGGGCCAGTGAGTGGGTGAGTGATGAGTGGGTGGGTGGGTGGGTGAGTGAGTGGGTGAGTGAGTGGGTGGGTGAATGAGTGGGTGAGTGGGTGGGTGAATGAGTAGGTGAGTGGGTGGGTGAGTTAGTGGGTGAGTGAGTGGGTGGGTGAGTGAGTGGGTGGGTGAGTGAGTGGGTGAGTGAGCGGGTGAGTGAGTGGATGGGTGGGTGGGTGAGTGAGTGGGTGAGTGAGTGGGTGAATGAGAGGGTGGTTGAGTGAGTGGGTGAGTGAGTGGGTGAATGAGAGGGTGGTTGAGTGGGTGGTTGAGTGGGTGAGTGAGTGGGTGGGTGAGTGAGTGGGTGAGTGAGTGGGTGGGTTTGTGAGTGAGTGGGTGAGTGAGTGGGCGAGTGAGTGGGTGGGTGACTGGGTGGGTGGGTGAGTGAGTGGGTGGGTGAGGAAGTGGGTGGATTTTTAAGCGAATGAGTGAGTCAATGAATGAGTCAGTGAGTGAGTGGGTGGTTGAGTGAATGGGTGAGTGAGTGAGTGGGTGAATGAGAGGGTGGTTGAGTGAGTGGGTGAGTGAGTGGGTGGGTGAGTGAGTGAGTGGGTGAGTGAGTGGGTGGGTGAGTGAGTGGGTGTGTGAGTGGGTGGGTTTGTGAGTGAGTGGGTGAGTGAGTGGGTGAGTGAGTGGGTGAGTGAGTGGGTGGGTGGCTGGGTGCGTTTGTGAGTGGGTGGTTAAATGAGTGGGTGAGTGGGTGGATGAATGAGTGGGTGGGTGAGAGAGTGGGTGGATTTGTGAGCGAGTGAGTCAGTGAGTGAGTGAGTCAGTGAGTCAGTGAGTGAGCGAGCGATACCACTACATGCGCGGAAAGGTAAACAAATACACACCTCCTCCTTGATGTACATAGACCAGTCATGTAAACGGACAATACTGGTGGCAAGAGAGCTTCGAGTGCAACGGTAGCATGCTCTTGGACCTTCAGCGCGCCAATGAGCTCCCCTCGACTCCGCGAGGGACACAGTAACTAGCGGTAATCAGCGCACTCAACTCAGCTATACGTAGTCATGTCTCTGACAAAACCTACTACGTCTTCTGTTTCCAATATTAAATAGTCTGATTCAGCTTGGGAAGAGCAGAATTCATTGGAACACCCGTTATGTTGATATTCATTTTTTTTTTTTTTTTTTTTGTATTATAAGGCAAAATTTAATGAAATTTAAGATGCAACAATTCAAATGGAGCTAATCGAGCTGAGTTGTGACCACCGACTTACTGATAAATGCAACACTCTCAGTGCTGTGTAATACTACATAGACCTTCTTAGTTCACACTGTCCAAATCTTATTCACAATGCTGTGAAAATAATAGCCATGTTGGCAGCAGCATTTTCCATAATGAAGTTACTGAAAAACCAGCATAGGTCTTGGATAAGCGACGATAATCTGCGTAATAGTTTACGTGTTTACCTTGCCAATAACCTACATCCCAATTTTAAGGAATTAGCAAATTCACATGTAAAACAGCAAATGGAGAAGTAAAGTTTTCAGTGACAACACTGCAGCCACATAATTGTACGGTAGTGCAAGAAACCCTACCCGTTGCTGCCCCGTGGTCCCAGTGCATTCAAGCCAACTTCGTAGCACCAAAGTTGATGTGACTGCTACACATTCCGCCTGTGAAAGTTAGTAGAATGCCTCCCGAAGCTGCGGAGACAGCTTAAATGGAACTGAGTGTACAATACCAGTGACGAGAGCAGTGTTTACACCAATTTCACCATTCCATTGCACTTATCCATTTAAAGAAAGGAGAAGATGAAAAAGCTTCTTATAGTGGGCAGCAGTTTCTTTTGGTAACATACCCATGTTGTGTTGAATGGCTATACATGTGACTATTAAAAGCCTTTTCTTTTCTCTCAAATCAACCTTTTCAGTATGAAGAACAGTGTTCATCTGATAGAAGGAGATGAAGCTTTAGATATGCGTCATCTCACTAGTGGACAAAGCACTGAGACAGCTTTGTGATTGTGGTGTCGGTGACCGTGGAGAGTTTGATGCTCTCTGGTGGATCGAAGTAGCAACGTTGACCTTACTTAATACGTGGCAAATGAGTTGATGGAACTCAATGGTGGACAGAAGAAGAAACAAAAGCTTAACAACTTCATACAGAACATGTTTTGTGGTAACTGCCTACATATTACAATGGCCCGCCTCGGTAGCGTGATGGTTAGCGTGTCTGCCTCACGTTCAAGAGTAGAGAGTTCGAATCTCGCTTAGGGTAAGTTATCCGGTTAAGGTTTCTTCCGAGGTTTTCCCTTATGCTGAGAAGACGAGTGTCAGGCAACTTAAAGCGCCACAGACTTCGGTCTCATTTGAGCATCATTCACCGTCCGATATGGCATTACGTTGGAGGACGTTAATTAAAAAAAAATACATATTACAGAGCTTAATGTATCGATGAAAATTGCCGAAAATTTTGATTTTTACTTTCTCTACTACGTGTAGTAGAGGAACTATTGTATTCCAACCCAAAATTTGATGTCAAGATTCACCGAAAATATATGTTTTGAGGTCGGCTGGATTAAAAAAAAAAAAAAAAAGTGCACTTCTAGAAAAAGGTCCAGTGTGTCTGTGTGACAGTCGGTGGACAACATAACTCAAAAACGAAACGCCGATTAAAAACCAAAGTTGGTATTTAAGTTTAATGTTTTTCAAGGATGCGACACGAAGGCTTTGAAGAACATTTCTCCATCCTAAACTACATGGAAAAATTTTCCAAAATTTTGAAATTCTTGAAAATAACCCCAACGATTTTTATTAAAATGCCATATGTTTGAGATATTTTTATAACAAATGAAATGCATATCTTGAATTTTCTGGCTATAGTCTATGCAGTCCTATTTACTCTGGATGACTTTTGCATAATTGGTAAACCGCAAGAGATAGACCAAATCTTACTATATCAAAATGTAGATCTTGCTAAAACACACACTTTATGTACATTTTTCTTTAGAGTGAACCATTTCGGAGATATTCTTTGTTATTTGCGTGAATTTTGGGGAACTTACACTTCTGTTAAATGGAACATCGTTATTCATTTTTTATATGTTAACGGAGTAAAGAGAGGGGAATTTGAAAGCTTTAAAACATTTGACTATCGCCTAAAGTCTACTGTAATCCCATATTCTCCTTGTTCCTACAAGAAGATAAACAATATGATAATTTCTGCATATGTTTATCTTACTAACACGGAGAAGATATAGGAATAAGAGTTTGTAGGAATGGTTAGTACAAGAATAGAGGAAGTCATGTGAGTGCAACACATCGGAGTTTTACTTTTTACATTTGTTATGCTGATACTTTGCACTTTAATGGCACACTTTCGTTTTCTCAGTATTGGCCATGTTCAAAGCTCCAGGAGTGCATTTAAATGTCCTAGCACGGTTGGGCATTCCTCGCTTAACTTCGTCGCTACAGCTTTAGAATGCAATTTTCGCTTTCACTGGCTTTGATTGTAGCCTCTTGCAGGAATTTTGCTTCAGAGAGGTTGTCAGTTGGCTTGCTGAAATGAATACGACATGCCGAGCTCAAATACCGTGATCTGACACGTGTTTTTCTTGTAAATAGAGAAGCGTAGTCAGTGTTCTGTAATTCTGTAACCTCTCCAGGTTATTTCAGTGTTTTAGTTATGTATTAGAGATTGTTTAGGTATTTAGTAGGTTTTAACTAATTCGTTAGTTCATAGTAAAGTAGTGAATATTAAAAAATGCAGTTTCCTTGTGATTGCATTGAATTTTTTCCACAGAATAAGAACATAAAATATATAGTATGCACAAAACTTCAATGTCTTATGTCACACCGTTTTTAAACTATTAATCTATTTATTAATAATAAATCACTTTTTGGTATATTAATATGACCTTTGGACCCTACAGTTTATTGTATCGCTCTTAAATTTTTAGTTTGAGCTCAATGTATAGATATAAAGAAATTATCACACAACCATTGCTTACCCACATTAAACTAGTTTAAGAGAAACATATTTCCACTTTTTTGTTATATGCCATGAAGATTTTTTAATTTCAGCTCAATTATTTAATACCTTAATCCCTGAAACTCGTATATACGTTGTCTGCGAGAAAATTAAAAAAAGGCGAAGAAAGTCAGCTAAATACCGAACTTGGTATTCAATATCATTATCTTTGAAGGATGTGACATGAAGATTTTCTAGAAAATCCCCAAAAATGTTAGAAACCTTGATTTTCTCAATAAATACTAAGAGCAATTTTTATTAAAATGCCATGCCTATGTTTAAGACAATTTCATGGTAAATGAAGTGTATAAATGTCTTGAATTTTCTAGGAATAGCCTCTGAAATGCTTCATTCTGAATCACTTTTGCACAACTCATAAATCGTGAGAAGTAGACAAAATATATATTAGTACACAAAAAAGTAGACTTCGTTAAAGGACAGACTTTATATCATACAGGTAAATCGTTTTGTGGGGATAAGCATTACTGAGATATTCCTTGTTATCGGCTTGACTGTTCTAATGCTTACGCCTTTCTCAAATGGGAAGTATTATTCGTTCTTTTTATGTCCTGGCCATGTAAAAGGAATGGGATATGAAAGCCATCTCAAAGTGACCAGGTCTTAAAGGATTTGTGTATCGCTTAAGCCTGCTATGTTCTCCTAATCCCATTATAGATTAAAGTAAATGTGCAGTGAAGCAATTTCTACAAACGTTCATCTTGATTAATATTAAGTAGATAGAAGAGTAAGCGTTTTTAAGAATAGTTTGTACTAGGGTAAGTAGGGAGAGTTATGTGAGTGCACATATCACTTTTTTTTTAAATTTGGGGCCCAATAATGTTTCTTAAGCACCCAAATAGGCCAGTTGAAATTCTTGAAAATATCTGTATTGCTCAGAATCTTCAATATTCAGTTCATTGGCAACCGCTGAACATGATAAAATGTTCTAAAAATTCTTAACGCAGCAGTCCATCTACCCTTGAGTCAGCTTTGTTCTTAAAAGCAAAACATTACAATTAACTGCACTCTGTTGATCCACTTTGTTTGCAGAGCGTTTATGCCGCACACTTGAACCGCGCCTCAGTGGACACGGTTCGAGGACTGACTCGCGAGTCTACATATGTCCTCTATAGGTAAAAACTATTCTCAGGAGGACAGACGTTCTACTGACATGTGCCAAACACTGTTCCTGACTGGAGATGTAGCCTTATACTTCTAAAGGCTTACAAACCATTATTAAAAGAAATATTAGCTTACCCTTTCCAAGCCAGAGTTGTCGGCATTCCAAGCGATGACAGGAATACCCAGGTATCCGGCAAGCTGAAGGAAATATTGGGCAGACGCGGTGCTTCTGCCATATTTCTCATAGTTCATCAAGTACAAGATGGCCGAGACGTTCACCGATAAGAACTCTTTGCATAAGGAGTTCAGAATAGCTGGAAAAGAAGAAAAACATACCATTACTAACCAAAATTCTTGATATGAATTGGATATCAATTCATTATGAAGTTAAAAATGAAAACGCATTCTGTCTACTTATAATTGCTTATAATATGAGTTACTACATTAAAGGCGTAAAGCTCTAAATGTTTGGAAAAGAGAAGCATAAGATAACGAGGACCTTTCTTGGCCAAAAACAAACTCTAGCACTCCTCAATCTAATATGTTCTCTAACATGGTCAAACCCGTCTATAAATTCTCCTCCCAGTTTCACCTTTTTGCCACCACATGTTAAGAGGAAAGGGAAATCAACAAGGTAGATGAAACGGGGTTTTAGAGAAATTAAACTAATGTAATGACATAAATTACGTATAGCTACTGAGATCCAGGCTCAAAAATCGAATCGGCAGTTAAATGTTGGATTGAGTAGCGAGTAACAATCTTCTCAATTCACTTATTCAACTACAGAGCTGGACTAGACGTAACCCTGACATAGGACGTATTGACCGATAAGTTTTATAATTCTATAAAGAAATGGCAGGGAGATACGTAAATGGTTTCAATAAATAATTTTCGTGTGTTAAAATCAATGCATAATGTCACAAGTGTAAGGTAGAGTCATTAGATAGAGAGTGTCAAATTTTATCATGAGGTCATTAGTGGGGTTTATGTTAGGAAAGGCCGTGTCGAGAAGTAAATTAGCTCAAGATATTGGAAATCCAGTAATGTTAAAGAGCCAGGTTGTTGCCAAGGCACATAGAGGCAATTACATTTTCTGAATTTTAGCATCGCTCATAGTAACAGTCGTATTTCAGATACGAATTAGCAGTGTAAGAGTTGGCAATGTGTATAAGAACGTTTGTGGCGAGTGATGCTTCGTAGGTGGGACTTAAATTAATAAAAAAGCGTATGTTTCTAAAATTCTCTTCTTTCCCGTCGTGTTTTACAGCAGTACGGAAGTGTTTACTCTTATGATTATCGGAAGCTAGTAGCGCCCAAGGCCTGAAGATACTTATTGTTATTGGTTTGATATTTTGAATACTTGCTAACCTTTTCAAATATAATTACTTTTGAAATATTTCCTCCTGTCATGAAAAGGGTGGAATTTGAAAACCTGGATGGTGCGACCCGTTTTTAAACGGTTTGAGAACCACTGATCTCCTTTATCTCCTTTGTATCTGCAACGAAACTTCTCAGAAATTTACCTCAATTATATGAAATAGAGAGAAAAATAAGCCAGCGTAAGAAGTGGTTGTGGAAGAGAAATATAAATAAATGTCAGTAGCTAGAGAAACGAATGGAAATGTAACACGTGAAACGTTTAGCATAAAATTGGTACAACTTCATACAATTTACTAGCTGACTTTCCCACCACTGTACAGCTGGCCTTTTGAACCTCGAATGAATACAATTACATACATTACATTTATTTTCTAAACGTAGCCTTGCTTTATGATGCAATGGTATAAAAGTTGTGTTTTGTTTTTTATTTTTTACCTCATGTAATTTTAATTTCGTACAGCCCCGTTGTGTTCCTATTAAGTATAAAAAGAAAAACTTCCTGATACGGAAATGGGCACCAGGAGATATTATATTCATGATTTCTAACTTCTCCCTCAGCTTCAAGTTCTGTAAATCATGATAATCGGTATTTTGGAGGTTGAAAGAATTATATATTTCGGACTAATACCTTAGATAGCTACAGCAGACATTCAAGTCTTGTTTCTTTTCTTTGGTCCAACTATTTAGGAACATAAATACTAGGCATATTTTAAATGGTGTATTGAATAAAGTATGCCGTTTTCCTAAGATATTTCATAAGCTCCTCTGGTATTAATAATGAAGTTGTTTTGACTCTAATTTAACGACAGCAGCTTGTTGTTATTATACATTTTCATTATAGAAATGGATATAGATGCACATTTTGCTGACATATTAATGCAGCCCGATGTAATTAAACGTATCCACCCTCTATAACTATTTTGCTCATTCATCATTCTTGACAGCAATTAACGCGTAGACCACAAAACAGGCGTTATTTTTATGCCCCTCTGCAATGAAAATGAAATCTGAAAAAAAAAAAAAAAAAAAAAACTGTCTTCTGGAATGAGATGATTAATTTACAAAGTAAGGAACAAAGCACTGAGACCTTCACAAGAGTTGAACAATGGGTGTTATGGTAGGCTAAGGCTAGCCCGAAGTGTGTCCTTCATGTACAAAAAAGACCAAAGACAATATCCGGCAGATTTTGCGTCGTTTCCTGGGGTCACTTTAGGCGTCTTCTTCGCCTTACCTATCACAGAACGTGGTGGCTAGATAACACAGCAATAAGGGGAAAAAGAGGGCAGCTTGATACCTATGTTTTTTCTGAAAACGATCCAGTGATACATATTTAGAATCTCTCTCTCTCTCTCTCTCTCTCTCTCTCTCTCTCTGTCACACACACACACACACACACACACACACTTGTTATACAGGATGGAAGGTACTGCTGTGGCCATACGCTAACCAGGGATTGTACATGATAGGAGTAACAAATATGTCTAACACAATTATTATCAATAAAGAACCGTTTCGCCGAAAAAATTAATTTATGTTAAACATTTGGAGCCATCTAGCTTCTTGACGAATGGATATATATGTGTTTTCTTTCACTAACTGTAGCGCAAACATAGTGTAAACGACGCTGTAATGCCTTTTATTTTAATTCCAGTGAATTTAGCCACAACTTAATGTTAAAGTGTCATGCAAAGTTTAATTTCTACGCGAAATATGGCAACGTCTTGGGCCACTAGAAACGTACTTGTTCTCACAACAAATTTGGCTGCCTGTGGGGTTAGGGGAGGTATCGCTTCAAGTTGGTGTGAAGGTAGGCGGAAGGAGAAGCAAGGGTTTAAGTACAATTGTCTGCAATACGAAAGTGCGATCATGTACCCCTTCACATAAAGAGAGTACTTAGGAATGGTACTACTAATTTCAGGGGAAAATTCCCCTTAAGAATTAAAAATAAATAGATACAAAAATAAAAAAGCAAAAATAAAGTAAAAAAACATAACAATGAGATCACGTAAGTAAAAGTAATTATTCTCACTCCCCCTCATCCCTTATCTAGCGAAATAAGCCACTCTTTATCTCTAACTCGTCTTCTGCTATTCCCCTTTCAAAAAAAAAAAAAAACACCATGAAACAAAATAAAAACAATATCGTCTCTTGTGAACTGAAATGCAACTTGATGTTGAGAACTTTAATTAAGTAACACAAATCCTATATCAACACCACATAATCGGCATAAATGCACTCATTTTCAGTGTTTTTTGTTGTAAAGTGCTGTATTATACTGTATTATACAGTTTATTTCAAAATGTTGACAGGTTTTAATTGAATGGTATTTGTAAACGTAGTATCTATATTAACCGTGCTTCAATATCGAATTAGATACCAATTTGGTTTGTTATATGTATTTATAGAGAAACTCCATATTACGTATACCTTTTTAAAGATAGTATCGTTGTCATGTTTACTTGTAGAGAAAAATGCAATGTTGCTTTTCTTCTTGTTTAGGTGTCTTTGTGACCACAGCTGTAATTTATGACGACATCATTAGTTCTATTTTAGCCCGGTAAAATACAGAGGAGTGCAGTTGTTTTAGCAAAAATCATATGATCTTCTCCACTCTAGTAAGTACTAACCATTCTTAAAAATTCTTATTCCTGTATCTTCTTCGTACTAGTTGGGGTAAACATTTACAGAAATTATCTTATTGCTTATTTCCCTGTAGGTTCAAGGGGAATATCGGAATACAGTTGGCTTCGAGCGATAGTCAAATCTTTTAAACACATCAAGTTTAATTCTCTTTGCACGGCTATCATATAAAAAATGAATAACGATCCATTTGACGAAAGTTTAAGTTTTCCAAAACTCACACAAATAACAAGGAATATCTCCGAAATCACTCACTCTAAAACAAAAATTTATTTCGACATAAATTGTATGTTTTAGCAAGACCTACATGTTTTGTATCGTACTTCCCCGGAGTCTTGAAGTATGGATGAGAGAGAGAGAGAGAGAGAGAGAGCGAGTGTGTGTGTGTGTGTGTGTGTGTGTGTGTGTGTGTGTGTGTGTGTGTGTGTGTGTGTGTGTGTGTGTCTGTGAATTTAACGTGTACAATCCCTAAAGACCGAAAATTCACCGTTAAACGAGCATTGTGGTTAAGCAATATGTTCCACAGGGGAAGCCGCCGATATAACCATCGGAGTTAAACGTGGGATATAAATGAAACAGAAAAATTACTGTTGTTATACATAACTGACTAATCATGTTTACAAACTAGAGATAAATTTATGCATATAGTTAAAATGAATATCGTCTTCATGTCTTCAGTTTATAACAGCTGGCGTCATCTTCCGGAAGCCAAATCCCATGAATATGACAATACATATTATGGTAATAAAACAGTATTATATGTTGTCTATATTCCTGTTGTACTCCTATCAGCAATAAGTTAGCAAAGGTAAATTAATCAATTATATCTTGAATTAGATACCTGCTACGTTATTTACTTATTTCTTTATCATTCATTTATTTGTACCTCTATGCAACTACACACATTGGTGTTACTGTCAAAATACAGTTCTGTTTACTTTTATACTTTCTCTACTACATACAGTGAAGTAGAGGAAGTATTGTATTCCACCCAAAAACTAGCTGTCGAGATTTCACAGGAAATATATCTTTAGGCCCCCTGAATGCGGAAAAAAAAAAAAAAAAAAAAAAAGCATTTTTAGAAAAAGGTCCGTCTGTTCGTGTGTGTGTGTGTGTGCGTGTGTGTGTGTCTGTCTGTCTGTGTGTCAGTTTGTGGAAAGCATAATTCAAAAACGAGAAGTCGGTTAAAAACCAAAGGTGGTATTTAAGTTTAATGCTTTTCAAGGACGCGACACGAAGATTTTGAAGAAAATTCCTCCACCCTAAACTATCTTTACACGGAAAAGTTTTCGAAAGTTTTTATTTTCTTGAAAAGGACTCAACGATTTTGATTAAAATGCCCTATGTTTAAAATATTTTTATGGCAAATGAAATGTATATCTTGAATTTTCTGGCTATAGCCCACTCTGAATGACTTTTGCATAATTGGTAAACCGTAAGAGATAGACCAAATCATACTATACAAAAATGTAGATCTTGCTAAAACACACAATTTATGGTCAAATAAATCATTTTGTAGAGTGAACCATTTCGGAGATATTCCTGGTTATTTGTATGAATTTCGAAGAACTTGCACTTCTGTCAAATGGAACATTGTTATTCTTTTTTTATATTTTAACCGTGCAAAGAGAACGGAATTTGAAAGATTTAAAAGATTTGGCTATCGCTCAAAGTCTACTGTATTCCCACATTCTCCTTGTTCCTATAAGAAGACAAGCAATACGATAATTTCTGCAAATGTTTATGTCAACTAACACGAAGAGG
This sequence comes from Tenodera sinensis, assembly GCA_030765045.1. Classification (NCBI taxonomy): domain Eukaryota; kingdom Metazoa; phylum Arthropoda; class Insecta; order Mantodea; family Mantidae; genus Tenodera; species Tenodera sinensis. The sequence goes on from CM060962.1 coordinate 242,058,642, forward strand.
ATATACTAATAAGAGTTTGTAAGAATGGTTAGTACAAGAGTAGAGAAATTCATGTGAGTGCAACATATCAGATTTTTTCTAGTAAATTTCTGCCTTGCTATGTATTTAATGAATACCATTCTAGCTTTAATTTGCTCCAAATGAAAATCACACATACACACTATACATTGCTGAGCGCTAAACAAGTGTTCCCCTTATATTTGAATCCCGTCAAGGACGTGTCTTGAATTAACCTGCAAGGTCTTCCATGTGGCTGTTTGGTTCAGTGCCGATGGCTGGCCTCTCGGCCTGGGCAAACACACTCACGGTATAACTGACACACCTACACACGATGGGGTACTAAAAATTGTGGCTTTAATGATAAGAGGTGTGTATGACAAAATGGATATACTGAATATCTCCTCTTTTGGCCAATGCGATCGAAAGCGTAAAAATGCATTTCGTTTCTACGCCATTTTGTAATCCTTGTTTTGGTTATTGGTTAAGGTTACTTAGCAAAACGAATGGCTCAGTCGTGCACCGTGGCTAACGCAACCAATGAAATGGCCAAGGCTTCGTATAACGATAAATAATGTGACCTAGACGCGATGTGCAGGGAGATTTTCTTTAGCGTTGTTTGTACCTACCCTTGTTGGGGCTTAACCACTTTAATGAAGGGACGTGCGGTTTGCAGAATGGTGGTCGAGATTAAGGTTTGTACCGTTTTACAGGATCTAGGTAAAATTTTACAGTGGTTGTTTTTATAATAAGATTAAATTCTAATTTCTGTGTTACTGTTATTAAATAATATCTGCTACCATTTACAATTGCCCACCCCTACTATTTCAAAGTATTCAAAGTTAGCTGAAATCCATATGAATAGTTAAACTGTTTCTAACATAAATCCTCAGGTTCCATTTACCCACACGAATTCTTAATGGCTTAAAAGGAAAGATAAAGTTACACCTAATTAAAGTAAATGATAACTTGGAAGAACTGTGTTGCTTCCCAATAAACTTATCATACAATCATTAACACTTCGTGGGGCTCTAATGACCTAGCTGTCGACGGGCCCTTAAACCCTACTCACTCACTCACTCACTCACTCACTCACTCACTCACTCACTCACTCACTCACTCACTCACTCACTCACTCACTCACTCACTCACTCACTCACTCACTCACTCACTCACTCACTCACTAACACTTCGTATCCATTTTGAGTGCGATTATTACAATGATGTCTATATCACATTTGAAAATGTCTTTGTACGATACTTTGCTGGTTACTGGTATTGCCGTGTTATATAGGCTCATATGAATTAAGCTCTCCTAAATTTTGCATTTGTCACAATCACTGCCAGGTTTGACGACGAAGGATTTACTTACGCCCAGACAATACTGAATGAAGACAATTTTGACTAAGCCGAGAATCGAACCTTGTACATCGCTTCCATCCGGAGCTCATAACGAAGTCACTTGCTTACCCACTCGGAGAACACTACGTGTCTGCTTTCTCGCTGATCACACCGCCGGAGTCTTTCGGGAGAGGATGTGTGAGACAGATCCCCCTGTCGGCTACGTCGTTGGGTCAAGGTCACGGCACTTCGGGACTCAACTGTGAAACAGCTACAAGCAGCGGGCCAAACATGACGTAATACATATCAACACTAGAAGCTTTATCAATTGACATCTGTTTACTTTCATGTTGGTCGCGTCCAGGGATAAAACCTTTCATGGAGTGCGTATACCTACAAGGATACATAGCACAGATACAAGTTGGATCTACGAAATGCAACAGTACTTCTCACCCATAAATATAAAACTACTTGATGTGGTTATTCAATTTAAGATAGTAAAATAGTTGCAACTTTCTGATGATTAGGCTAAATTATAGGTATTATTAAACCGACCCTAGCCCTTGGATTAGCATTCTCAAACTGTGAAGTACACCACTTACGATGCAAAGCATGGAATTAAGAATCAATCAAATAGTGGTCGGAATTGTAAAGGTTTGGCAATCGCTTCAGCCTCCAGTACCTCCTTGGACCTGCAAAGAAATATGTAATATAGCATTTCCAGAACTAATGTCTGGATTAAATAGGAGAATATTTTGTAAGGACAGTATATAGCAGAGTGAGTAGAGACCGTTATGTGAATTCCACATTTTAATTGATAAAGTTTATTATGCACACCACACACCCAAATTCGAAATCCTTTTATTTTTATTTCAAAAAGAACATATGCTTAGCTTTCTTTTCGTGACTAACAGAAGAGCCAGTGAACTGTCTAGCATTCTAGCGTATATTTTGCAGACCCCATTATGTTATGAATACACACAAACGAGGTGTAAATTTAAATTCTAAAAATTGCTTTAAAAATGATGATACTTCACGACGCTGTCAATTGCCAGGATCATATCAGCGTCGCCGGTGTGCTGAAATTTTGTTCCCCAGGATTTATTTTACATGCCAGTAAATCTACTGATATGAAGCTGTCGGTTTAAGCACCCTTAAAAGCCATCGGTATGGGCCGGATTTGAACCTGCGACTTTGGGATCAGTAAGCCAACATCTAACCAACTGAGCCACCCAGACCGACAATTGCTTTAAAGGTAGGATGTACAATAATGAATACTCAGTTTGCAGTTGCGGTAGTGCTTTAAAACATTGTATATCTAGAGAATGAAGAAAGTATTAACCCTTTTAATGCATTAGTAAAAAATTCACATTTTTAACAAGACGGCCAAGTTTTACCCAACACCTTCTTTAACAGATACCACATTCAACCGTAAATGACACCATTTATTTCTTGATAATTTATTCATCAGCAATGATCAGCACAAACCACGAACATGTTTTTCCAATTTCTTACTACGTAGGTGAATTCTAAGGAACATGCCGGTTATTGTCGTTCAACATAGCGTTATTTCTATAAGCACATTTGCAGTTTGTGGTGAACACTTGTGCTAGTGTATAGTACACTGGTTTGCAACCTCTTCAATGTGTCCATAAAAATGCCATCATACTTTAAACTGGCATTATGTCGTTTTGGATAATCGTATTGAAATGAAACTGCTGACATTCGAAAGAAAAACTAAATTTTCTTAATATTCTGTATTTTTAGTTTTTATTATTTAATATTTTACTATACCTCATAGACATTGAATGTGGTGCCCACAAGTGTCGCTGGAGACATCAAGGTGATATACCCATTCCTGACCGATTTTCATTATCCTCCATCACTACCAATAAACATTCACAGAAGTCTAAACGTTTTGCAGGGTTATCAGGTTTCAACTGATGCAGTAATAATTGCAGTTTGTAAGGATGAAGCTTCAATCATACGGTGGCTTCTTTAACTGATGGTTAACTCTACGGACAGACTTCTTAGGATTACGTACAAACGCTTCGCACACTTCTTTCACAATTCTTGCATTGACAGATGGTGTCCCTCCCTTTTATGGCTGCAGCCACGATCCACAAAATCACGGTACCACCTCAAAATTCAATATGTGTAGGAGCTTAATGCTGAAACCTTTGCCTGAAAGCACGCTGAACTTGCATCAGACTTTGCGTGCTAAAATATTCCAAAACATACCAACTACCTACATTCTTGTGGGTTTGCTATAACTCCTTAAAACTTCTTTAATAACAACATATTTTAAAAGCAAACATTCACACGCAACTTGCCTGCTAAATATCCAACAATGAACCCATATAGATGGTCACAAACGTGAATGCATTTAGTTTAGTTAGTTTCTATGTTTGATTCTCGCGATTCCTGCGATCTTGTCAACTGCTGTCCCTTGTTGACGTGCACACAAATATAAAACATTTGAGTTTTTTTTTCGAATGTTGTCAATTTTATTTAAATACGACCATCCAAAGTGATGCAATACAAGTTTAAATTATGAAAGTTTTTTAATGGACACACTGAACTTCACAAGGAGCGTGGAACTAGATGAATTATTAATTTCATTGAGACTTTCTATCATTACTTAAATTGACTGTAACAAAAATTGATTTTTCAGACCTCAAACAGCCAGCCGAGTGATCACCAGGTAAGCGATCCCAACTGCTATGACAACGGTCTCTAAGGAGGGAAGATCAACAAGATTAACTATCCCCTCACCTTGGCTAATTAAAAGAATCGAGAAGAAAGCGTGCGAGCAGTTGGGGCTGAAAAGTCCAGAAAGGCAAGCCATCTAGGAGAGAAAACTGAGATGGGGAAGTAGGGTCGACAAACATCCTCTACATCGACCTCTGTCAGAGCCATTCCGGCTTCCAGAGCTCTGGCCACTACGGTCAGAGCTGACACAACCCCAGTCAACGGCCCACGCTAATCTACCCATAAACATTATACGATAAAAATATGTAAGCAGAGTTTAGCACCAATGAATGACATCAATACATTTTCTGGAGCATTTTTCTCGGTTGCAATATTTTGAACACCTCACGTAACAATTGTTACTTTCTCTACTCGTAGATATTGTATTCCACCACACAATTTCGATACCGAGATTCCACCGGAAGTATATGTATTGAGGCCCACTGAATCCAAAAACATTTTAAGAAAAAGATCCCTGTGTGTGTGCGTGCGTGCGTGTGTGCGTGCGTGCGTGTGTGTGTGTGTGTGTGTGTGTGTGTGTGTGTAAGTAAGTTTAATATCTTTCAAGGATACGACACAAATATTTTGGAGAAAATGCTACCACCCTAAACTACCCTTTGCATGGAAAAATGTTCGGACTTTTTTATTTTCTCAAAAATGGCTCTAACGATTTTTGGTTAAGATGCCATTTGTTTAAGATATTTTTAATGCAAAATATATATTTTGAATTTTCTGGCTATATACTATGTAGTCCTGTATACTCTTGATGACTTTTGCATAACTAGATAGACCAAATGCTACCATACAAAAAATGTAAAACACACAAGTTATGTCCAAATGAATTTTTTTCGCGGAGTGAACCATCTCAGGGATATTTCATGTTGTTTCTGTGAATTTCGCAGTATTTTAATTTTTTTTTTTTTTCCAAAGAAGGTTGTTACTAATTTTTTATCGCTTTGCTATGAAAAGAAAACGGAATTTTAAAGCTTAAAACATATGAATATTGCTCAAAGCATACTATATTGCCACATTCCCCGTTCCACTTATAAGACCATTAGTGATAAGGTAATTTGCAAATATTTATCTCGATTGACGTGAAGATGGAGGAATAAGAGTTTGTAGGAATAGTTAGTACAACAGTACAGAAAGTCATGTGAGTGAAACACATCAGATTTTTAAGTAAAGAAAAGCTTCAGAACTGTTGTTGTTGTATACTAATTTAAGAGAAATTCTTTACTTCACTTCGAAATCATATCATGTAAATAAAATCCAGGTAAAATGGCCCCCCACTTAAAGCAAAATTTGTTATTATCAAGCTGAGTCAAGTTTTATCAAGTTTTGCGAACGTTGAAACACACAATTGAACAAATGTTTTAAAACCAATTAGTTCAGAAATATATTTGTTAGCAAACATATTTTGTACCTCAATAGCGAACATAAATCTGAAATGCTGTTCAAAAGTTATACAATTTGTCTTGTAAGGAGCACTTTTTATATCATCTTAAATTTATATTTAAAACGCACAGTTCAGGAACAATTTAACATACATACACCAAACTTCGCAATCTCGCTTCTTTATACAAATATAAGATGGGATGAACTTTCCAATTTATATATTGGACACCTCGGAGATTTTTTTTGTAGTGTATAACGCCCGCTTTTACTACTACGGCACCGCAGGTGGTGACACTGATGATAAATGGAATGAGGATGGAGCACAGGTGGAATGAGATGGCGGAGAAACCGGAGAACCTGGAGGAAACCCGTCCTAGCGCCGCTGTTATTATTATCATTATCATTATCATTATCGTTATCATTATCATCATCATCATTATCATCATTATCATTATCATCATCATTATCATCATTATCATTATTATGATTATTATTATGATTATTATGATTATTATAATTATTATGATTATTATGATTATTATGATTATTATGATTATTATTATTATTATTATTATTATTATTATTATTATTATTATTATTATTATTAGTAGTAGTAGTAGTAGTAGTAGTAGTAGTAGTAGTAGTAGTAGTAGTGGTGGTAGTAGTAGTAGTAGTAGTAGTAGTAGTAGTAGTAGTAGTAGTAGTAGTAGTAGTAGTAGTAGTAGTAGTATTAGTATTAGTATTACTATTATTATTAGTATTACTATTAGTATTACTATTATTATTACTATTATTATTACTATTACTATTATTATTACTATTATTATTACTATTACTATTAGTATTACTATTACTATTGAGATTACGATTATGATTATTATGATTATTATGATTATTATGATTACGATTATGATTATGATGATTATTATTATGATTATGATGATTATTATGATGATTATGATTATGATTATGATTATTATGATTATGATTATTATGATTATTATGATTATTATGATTATTATGATTATGATTATGATTATGATTATGATTATGATTATTATTATTATTATTATTATTATTATTATTATTATTATTATTATTATTATTATTATTATTATTATTATTATTATTATTATTATTATTATTATTATTATTATTATTATTATTATTATTATTATTATTATTATTATTATTATTATTATTATTATTATTATTATTATTATTATTATTATTATTATTATTATTATTATTATTATTATTATTATTATTATTATTATTATTATTATTATTATTATTATTATTATTATTATTATTATTATTATTATTATTATTATTATTATTATTATTATTATTATTATTATTATTATTATTATTAAACTTCGACAAGTATATGATGTTACCCATATGTTCTTATCACATAGGTTACTTTCATCGTGTTCATCGTCATCAGTTTATGAATGTAAACATCTCGTTTTCAGTTTATTTTCAAAATTGGAATGCTCTGATTCATACAAATTGTCGTACACGTAAGAGGTGTCATCATCGCAAAGTAGATGATGCAGTTCTTCCAAATCCTTGTATTTTATACATAATCTGTTTGTTACTAGTAGTAACACACTGCTTGGTATGGCAAAGCAATATAAGACAAGCAATGAGGAAAAACATATCAGAAGTATGTAAATGAGTTAGGGCTAGGAAGTTGAGGACCTATAAAGTGTCTAAAAAGGACCTTTAGAAAGACCTAAAATATCCCAAAAGGACCTAAAAATTGGAAGAAAAGGCGTAAAGAAGTAATGCCTACAAACCAATAATTCATTTTCAATCAGATATTTAATGAATAAGTTTGAAAGTACAGCAGTTGTGATATGCAACACATAGAGAGAGCAAAACTACGTGAAAGAAGTGCTTCTTCTGATTTAGCTACCAGCAAGGACATTCTGGGGAAAGAAATTGAAATAGATATAATTAAATCATACTTGGCTTAACCACCCTGGGGTTACAGAAATTCAGCTGCAGAAAGCTTACTCAGCTGGCGTTGCTGTATATCACAAGTCATCTATAAATTCTTAGGTGTAAAGGAACGTTGGTTTTCTGACAGCACGTTGCGAAACATTGAAAAACTTCTCTCCACATCAACGGATGTAATTGGTGCATTCTTAAAACGAGTGAAATCTTGTGGAGAGAACTCCTCTTCAATAGCATTCATATCAGAATGTTCTCCTTTCACTATTTCACATATCTTGCTCATTGTTTCATATCCCTGTTTTTTTTTTTTTTTTTTTTTTTTTTTTTTCTCCCCAAGCACTAGTTTCATCTTCTGGCAGACGACTTCTCCAGTTTCACCTTCATAATGTTGCAAATTGTTGTTGCACATCACTTACCTTTGAGCTCACTGAATGAATGTTTTCATTTCATTTTTTAAGATAGTTGATGACTGTCACCAAATTAGCAAAATTGCTGTTAATGTATGCCAGATTGCCCTTCAGTTGAGGTTAGCCATCAGTTCCTGCGACATGGCAATGGAAGCAGCACTTTCCCTATTCAAACTACCAATCACAAATTTAGTCACATCAAAATTATTGCAGTAATATGCACTAGCGCTTAACCAAGTAGCCCATCGTGTCAGAATTGGTTCCGGGGGTAAAGGGATACCAGGGACATACTCGTGGAAATGCGCACTCTCGCCGGGGATTTTAAGAATATTTTCTTAACACTGGACACTAGTTGTTCAACATCTGAAAAATGTTTTGGCACTTCTTCACTCACTCGATGCAAAGCATGCTCAAGGCAGGTTAGATGAGCTAACTTCGGATAAAACGCTTTAATTGCCTTTCCTGCCTTTACCATGCTACATCAGTGACAAAAGAGCACATTGTAGTTTTTGTTCCCTGTGGCCACAAGAGAAAGAGGCTTTTACCAAATAGCTGGCAAATAGTTTGGCGATCCACTCTCTCCAGAATTTCTATTGCGAGAAGAAATATTTTCCCAGGTTTGTCTTTGTCTTCCTCTAATGTACGAACAATCACATTTGCAATGGAATGACCCACTTTATGGCTTGTTTCATCGATAGACACAAATAGTGATTGATCCCCAACGTAGGCGTGAATGTTTTCTATGGTGTCTTCATAGCAGCGGTGCACGTAATCCTTCCGGAGGGTAGACTCGTTGGGAATGTTCCGGTTAGTGTAATGTTCGAAAAACTGCTTGAACGATTCATTGCGTATCTCTGTTAATAGAATACTCCTGCTAACTAAGGCACTACAGGTCTTCGTAAAATGGAGATTGCTTAGAAACACTAGCACTTTGTCCTAACAGAAGTTGTGACTTTCCTTCGCGGCCCGGCCCGGGAGGCCCAATATGCTGCTGAACATGGTCCTACCGCTTTTCTGTAGAAACTTCCCCTTCACAATATTTGCAGAAAAGAATGCTTCTATCAGTAGAAAATATCTCTGCTCAAAATTCAGATATAAGTTGTGGCAAAAATAGGCTTAAGTTTTGGCATGTTTATGACCAGAATTTCTTTCACAAACTGTGAAACTGCAGTGAAACATAAGCTGAACACAGCCTACCCATCCCTACCCTCTAAGGGGAGATTTAGAGAAGGTTTACTGTAAGTTCTCTACTGGTGCTAATGACTTGAATAGAAAGGTTTCTCTCATCTGTTTGCTGCTGTAGCCAGTGCTGGAGTACGTATTAGTTAAAAGAATTTGGAATTTACGCTAAACTCTGTTGAACAGGAAAAAGATAGTCAACTGAAGTTAAAGTTGCAAGACAACCGTTAAACGAAACAAACATGCTAAAAAAAGGGACCTTTAATAAAAAAATAGCTAAAAAGGCAAAAAGGACAAATACAAATTCTAAAAGAGGACCTTTAATTATGAAAATAGCTAAAAAGGCAAAAAATTACAAATAAAATCCTCCATTTTCTGATCTATAGTCAGAATGTATTATGTTGAGCCTCATCTCCAAACACTGGGGAAAAAAATAATTTTTCCTCAACTTTCTAGCCCTAGTAATGAGCGTAGGTGCGCAGGATCTGTTTCATCTCTGCGACACGTAACTGCCGATTAGTCATTCTTGCAGTTAAAGAAATAAATAGATAAGCGTGTTACTCCAGCAAACAATCGAATAAAGTGTCATATCAGATATCTTACTCAGGCGATTGTATACGCGTGTCCGTTTGAAAACTATAACGTTTAAATAAACCTAGGGATCTCTTAGGCCCTTAGCGACCAGGTTGAATTGTTTTAAAACTAAACACTTAAAATATTTAGTAGTTTATAATTTATTTCAAAAGCTAGCTCACTTTAAATAAATTCTCTGGGATAGTTTTGAAACAGCCTAGAAGAGATGAAAGGACTACAAACCGCGTACTGAATGACAGCTCGTGGATGGTTGCACCACTGGTAATGTTATTACCTCGCAGTGATCACAAAAGCTAAAATTGTGACAGGGCATTTCATTCTCTACCACATGTTATTGCGACTATTAATGTACCTTTTGTTTAATAAACGGCAAATATCAATAACCTACTCAGTGCCTATATCAACAAGCAGCCCCTATCCAGCCATAGAGACAGAATTACATTATATTATAGGCTGCGTGTGCAGAATGTGAACCATTGCAATGGCAACTTGTGCATGCTTTCCTATTTCTGACAAGTTAGTAATAAAATGAGGGCTGTAAGATAACAAAAGAGCAAACTCCCTCTGAAAGATATGCACATTCTTCACACTCAGGCTAAGTATTACTTTTAGTTTCTGTCTTATTGACCAAAAAAAAAAAAAAAAAAAAAAACTGATTGCTGGGCAATAAAAGTTATTTTTCCGTTTAAAGGAAGCAGGAAGTGTGGAGCTTAGTCAAGTACACTCTAGACAAAGTTATCCTCTGTTTCTCAACTATTACCAAGTGAATTGAAAGCTCAAGTGTATATAACAGGCTATAGGGAATATCTATGCCAAATTTCATTATCCTTGCTCTTATACTTTCTTTTTAAAAATCATTTAATCAGTAAACAGAGAAAATATTCTGTGAAAAATAGGGTATGTTGTTACTTTTACCACCATGGTATAGGATATGTATCTAAAATGGACTGTATCAAATGTTTGATTATTGCCAGCAAGAAACCAATTAGCACAGGTTGTATAATTTCGATTTACTTTCACTAAGTACATAACAGTCAAACAAAGCAATCAATCACCATCGTAACAATAATAATGCAGCACACACATAAAGGAATCAGATCTCACTATATAGAATTTACAGCCTGCTACACTAATCTGTTCATTTCTTGATTTCTTGATTTCTTCTTCATAGCAACATCGCTTTAGCAACCGTCAGTCAGGCTAGCCAACCCTTGGACCGCACAATGCGACCATCAGTCACTAAACAGCTCCACAAAACTAGAAGAACTATAAACAGCACAGCACTGATATTTTTTACACTTGGGCCTCATATGTGTGTTATAATATTGACCTTGACTTATGTAAGTATGTGTAATGGTATTGCTAAAATATTTTTTTTAACATTAAGAAAATGAAAATGTAAGACTTACACAATTTTGTTTCAAAAAATATTGGTGCCATAACCAAATGGTGAAGTATATCAACATAATTCTAAATAAATATGTATAATTCTATATCAAAAATAACTGTGCAAAATTTAAACTTCTAGCTCTAGTGGTTGCTGTGAAAAATCGCTATTTATGAAAAAAATATGATTCCGAGAAAGAAGCTAATGAAACAAAACACTTCGTATAGTGACCTACATCAAAACCCATCCATATCTTTAAAGCTTATTTAAATAAAGAAGCATCGTATATAAAACCATAAAACTATATTTATATTACAGGTTGAGTCAGAATAACACGAATAATTTTAATAATTTTCAGGGGTTATATTTGAGTATTTTACTACAGTGAGTGCGTGTCCGCAGGGCTTTAACGTTTTTGAAACGCCGCGTCGTGTTAAATGCAATTAAGTTAGCGTTCGTTTTGTTTATAAGTTTAGGTTAATTAGCAGCCACTGGGTATACCAAAGATAAAGGGAGAGGGGAGGAGGAGAACTCCGATCTAGATGGGATGCAACCTCTTTCAGATTCAGATCAGGTATGCTAAAGCTTTCTTTTCTATAGTGATTTTAAATGTCTACTTGTTACTATGTTTTTAGTTCAGAGTGCTACACGTAATTGTTATCTAATCAGTAGTGTGTTTTAAACTACCGCGTGAAGGATTGGTGGGTCGAAGGCAGGCGATGTTACAACTCAATGTTCGGTTACTAGAAGTCTGCGAGAACAATTACATATTATCTCACTCGAGTTCAAGAAGCACTGGGGCCAGATGACCTTTCACCTTGACTACACTTTGTCCAGTTCCATAAACGCATGGATGTCGGCCCTCATAGCCGTGGTCGCTAGAGCGTGTATCTTTGGCGCTCCGCCGCGCAGAGGACTGCGGGTTTTACTGCCGCCTCCGGCATGGATATTTGTGGTTGTGTGTGTGAGTGTGTATGCGCCTAGAAGTACGAGTGTGGGAGTAAATGAGTGTGTACGTGTGTGTAAACTTCGCAAAAATAGAATCAATCATTTGGATGGCTAAAACCCAATATCTGTGCGTTAAAAAAAACCAAATAAACAAAAACAAAAAAGACAAAAAAGAAACGCATTGATTAACCAAGATTTCCTAGAACCATATTGTGGACGTACGAGAAGGTTTTTACACGAGAGGGCTGGCCACAGGCAAACTTTAGAGCTATTAGTTACAAATGATTAACGCCGGTTTGCAGTGAACATTTGGGCTGGCATTGTGAATGAAACTCACAGGGCCCTATTTATCTCCAAGTTTGGCGGGTCACATTTTCTTGTATATTTTTGAAACATACTTCGCCAGGACTTCTGGAAGATGTTCGTTTAGGAATACGCCACTTGCGATGGGGTACCTGCGCATTGTGCCGGTGATGTAAGGGATTTCCTAAGTATAAGGTATCCTAGTCACTGGATATTGGTGATATAGCAGGTTTTTTTTATTAATTTCGGCAATCATTGTGATGGTATAAACCATGATCCGAGGTTCGCTGTCACTTTGAACATCCTCATTTTGTTCTTATTTTAAAATAACTATGTTTAAAGCCTTTAAATGGTGGAGAACAGTAGTCGCATTTGCGTATATTATTGACAATAACATGCATTGTAGATCGGTTATAAGGTTTGGCCTGCTTTAGAGCATATGGATTTAGTGGCAGTAATTAAATCAAGATTTAAAAGAGAGTTTTGTGGTGTTGTAGTTTTTAAAATTAAAGTTACACAGCTACTCTTATTTCAAAACTCTTCTAATGCCATCTAGTAAAACCGCGTAGTGACCTGTTCGGCGGAATTTTATCTAATCCGACGCGGTGTTTCAAAAACTTGTATGTGCTGTAGCTCGATAGGCAACACGACGTTTTTTTGTAGTGTTTAAGGCGCGCTTTTACGTGGTGACTGATGATATATGGAATGAAGATGGAGCACCGGTGGAATGAGAGGATGGGGGAAACGGGAGAACCCGGAGTAAACCCGCCCCAGCGCCGCTTCGTCCACCACCTCCCACATGCGGTTGCCTGGGATCGAACACGGGCCGCTTTGGTAAGAAGCGAATGGTATAACCTCTCGGCTACGGTGCGGCCAACAAGACGTTTACGGACATACATTCACTGTAACAAAATACTAAAATATAACTCCTGAATCACACCTTAAAATTATTCGGTGTTATTCTGATATTTCCTATATATATATGAAATATCTTGTTCGGAAAGTAACAGAGTATTTAACTGTATGAGCAATTGCCACAAACTTGGTGTCCCGCCTCCTTTCGCGGCCGTGAACAAAGTCCTTAATATCCATAAATGTTTGGATAAAACAGAATGAATACTCTTCTCTATCCCACCTATTCTACAAATTTGGCTCTAGTGGACATTTTTCTTTTCTCGTGACTTAAAATGTGGTTCCGAGGACATCGTTTTCAGGACATTGATGTTATCCCTTGCGAATCGCAGTGACAAAAGGCCTGGGACAAGGACATCAATTCCCAAAGAGACTACTTCGAGGGTGACAGTGCAGAATAGATAAATCAAAGTGTGGTGTTGTGTTTATGACCCTATTCGGAAAACTTTGTCATGAAACCTCCTATGTTCTAAGGTTCTGTAAAGCCACGATGATCACAAAATACATAAGCTACAAAACTGTACTCAATTTATAACTGTTCGCTTGAAAGTTAGCAGTCTATATGTAGGGCTACAGTTCACATTCCACATGTACTTCCAAGTGCTCTGCTGGTGGAATGTCAGTCATGCTGCTGGATATAACAAATGCAATACGCTTGATGCAGACAAGCAGATTTCTGTGTGAGTAACGAACAGACAATGACTTATGATGAGTAATAGTTTTTAAATAGGAAGACTTACAGAGGACAGAAATAACTTAAAAGCTAATATCCCTTTATGGCCCTAACATGAGGTTAAGTTCGAGAATTGCAATGATACTGGAAGCTTATTGCGTTTTTATCGTTTGATGTATTCCAAGGTGCTTTATTCTATTTAATTTATTTACTGTAGAACAATTTATGGCTGAATTTCTCTCTTCAAAGACTGTACGTGGGATAAGCAAATCTCAGTTAAATGGTGTGGTGTCGACTATGGAGCAGAACGATTACGGCCAAGTACCAGTAGTTTCTAATGAACCTAGCAGAGCGAAGAGGCGCAGTGGAATGAGAATTGGAGTTCTACAAACTCCTCAGGCACGCAACTGGGGACTTTGTTGGAAACTGGGGAGTTCCTTCATAATGTTTGTATCTGTTACAGTTTGGTATCTGAGTTCCTAAGAAAACAACGCTTTTGAACCTGCATGGATGAATTTGCATTTTGCAAGTTACAAAAAGCGTACGTGTCTGTGAGCAGTATAAACCTCAAGTTTAAGTTGTCTTCATGGAATTTCCCATACCACGTACATATTTTTTTTATTTATTTTCTCCCTTAACATTGGTTCTCACACTTATAATGAAAGATAAAACGTTTTGAGATACTGCGATGACAACGGGTAAGGGAAAACGGGACAAGATGGAGAGGTGGGGTAAGATGGGGAAGAGCTATATTTCATATTTAGAGTGCTGCCATCTTCGAAAAACTACGTCAAGTTCATCAGTAGACATAAGTGATTGTTTTCAACATCGCGTAACCTTATTTCCACGTCGGATCCTGTGATATTTCTAAAGTATGTACAATTTTTATACTGATTTTCAATATTTTGGTACCTCTGAATAGTAGGGTAAAGGCGGGGCAAATGGACAGGCTAAGCACATTTTTCATAATGAAGGTCATACTATTTACTGTAGAGTAAAAAATATTATTTTAACAGAAGCACTGAACCTTCATTTGACAAAACTGAAAATTATATAGTCTGGAATAATATACATGAACAGAAAAATATTAATTAGTTTAAGGATGTTACAATGTCCGTTTGCCCCAACCACAGGGGCAAAGGGACACTCTGTAGGGGGCAAACGGACACCAACAATTTTAGTCACTGTCATCACTTATACAATTGTGGCACATGAAATATGGATCATTTCCAGCCTCTACACACTTAACGTGGTACCAGTTTGCACCAGTTGAGGCACTGAACCCAATTCTCACCTTCCTTGTAGCAATTTCGGCATTTCTTCCAGATATCTTCTGCTTCATAGACAAGATTCTTCTTAGCTCCAGTGTTCCAGGCTTTCGCTGCTACCGCCTTTTCCTTTTTAGCACAGACAGTCTTCCTCTTTTTCAGATCATTTATAAATTCTGGGCTTATAATAACTTCAGAATTTCTCGAGATTCTTTTAGTTCCTGGTTTGCTTTTAATTTCCAGAGTAGTTATTGGATGAGGACTTATCGAGTCGAGCTTGTCGAGGGTGTAGAAACTTGAGTCAGGCCTGCTTGTGTTGGTGAACTGCGAACTTCGCAATTGTTCCCATTCTCTGGGATTACATCTTGAAGAATGTCCAACGGTGCCTGATTCTTAGCTTCAAGGATCTCATTTTCAATATCAGGTTCTGCATTTTCATGTTGTTAATTCTGTAAATGAACTTGTCCTGGACAAAATACATGGTCTGTAAGACTGTTGGGATTGAAAGGATAAATTCTGTAGCTCCTGAATCCGCTGACACAGTTCTACTAGGTTTCAGGGAAATAAAGTGGTAAAGAAATTCTGCAAATTGTTCCCACTTCGTGTAGCCACTTTCTGATAGAACAATTTTAGATCCTGGAGGCATGCCAATCTCAAAATTCTCATTGTATCGCTGACCTTTCATTACTATAAAGGGGGGCACATATTGCCCCCTTGCTGTGACACATGCCATCACACTAATGGTTTCACCCTTTTCACAGCTTGCCTGGCTCACTACATCTTTCTTACTGCGCTGTGATATCACTTTTTTGTTTGTTTGTTTGTTGTTTGTTGTTGTTGTTTTTTTTTGTTTTAAATCAGCTGCAGCCCTGTTTCATCACAGTTAAAAATGTTACCAAGTTTATTCCACAAAGGCATTCCATTCTCTCTTACAGTTTTCACAGCACCTGACATGCATTTTTTGCTCCATGTACAGCGATTTAAAGTTCTTTGCCGGTTCCGAACAATAACTACAAATCATAAACAACCTATTTTAGTTAGCGAATACTTTGGAAAACATTTTTATGTGGATCACAATTATATCTGTCTCTCAGAAAGCTTCGATAAGAGCGTGTCCGTATGCCCCCACAGCAAGCTGTCCGTTTGCCCCCTTCTACACGCCCTTAATATACAGCTTCCCTGAGAGAGAGCAGCAGCTCCTTGGTTCCAGTAAGCATAACAACATACCAAGGTACTCCCTATGATGACTGTAACACGTAGCAGAAGTTTCTAGAAGCCCTCATAATCCGCCTAATCCTTGCAAACTCAGTGCATTTTCTTACAGTTTCAGAAATTTATAGACGTATATTTTTACCTGCAGAGCTTTGAAGCTGGATTCCAACAATTCTGGAAGGTCTACACATGAAATATTTATACAGCTGATCAACACAAGCCAGATGAACACTCTGCATCACACCATATACTGTTACCAACCTCGGAAGTCAAAATGCGCTAAAATTACTTAGAAGCTGTCCGTTTGCCCCTCTGTCCGTTTGCCCCGCCTTTACCCTATGTGTTATTAGCTACAAAATGGTGTGTATCAATTGAGTCTGCAGTGAACGGTTTTCATCTAGCCCTAATGTAACCTAAAAGTGCGCTTAGGGGGCATGCTGGGGAGGGGCAAAATGGGGAGCAAGCTTTCACGGACCTACTGAACAACGGGTACCAAAAGTTCCAAGAATAAATACTTCGATAAAAACATCCATGGGAATCAAGCAATTGTGTCACACTGTAAAACGCCTGGAAAATCATTAACTAAAGAACAAATGGGTGCTTCTAACTTTCAAGTTCTTAGCCCTGAAATAATTTTAGCTATTCCAAAATTGAAAAAACAACACACAACAGACGTGGAAACACAGTTGTTTTAACTGAGTCTCCTGACAATACTGAATTGTTTTGGAGAAATTGAAAGAAAAGCATCACCCAAATTTTCTGTACCAAAACGAAATTGTTCACAAAGGGAACTAATTCAATGAAGAAACAGAAGAAGCACCTTACTGCCAAGGAAAAAGTGAAGAGCTCTACTTCTCCTTGGATACAATGCATTGCATGTGGGTGCTGGAACCACAACTGCTGCACGGGGACAGAAGGTGATGACGGCGAAGCAATTCACATTTATATGTTATGCGAAAAAGATAAATAGGATAAGATCCTAAATGAGATGTAAAATGCTTGACTGACATCTCAAACTCATGCTTTTAAGCCTTTTAATTGTTTCGTTACTGAATGTTGCAGAAATCTTTATTTGTCTATCTTATAAAATAGTGTTAATGTTGGTTCCCCATCTTACCCCGCAAAACGGGGAAAATCTTTTTTTTTTTTTTTTCAAATCGGCTATATACTCGTATATATGTAACTAAATTCAGCACAGTTGTAAGTTTCTCTGCATCTATTATTGTAGCTTAATAGTCGAATTAACAAATTGTAATTAAATGTGTTTTTATTTGTTTATTTTTACCCACTTTGTAAGGGGCTAAAGTGGCAGCTTCTGTGTCTCGCATCCGGGAGTTGCGGGTTCACATCCGGTGTGCTAAGCAATGTGACTACAGTTTTACGCGATTTTCTTTGGTAGTGAAGTGAATACTGGTTGGAATATAATATACCTCAAATATTCAGTACTCTTATAGAACAATAAGGAAAAATAAATATAAACAGACAATTCTAGAATTCACTATGAAACTAAGGCCATCTGTAAAACGTCACCATGGTTACATGTACATCCAACAGTTTCAGGATCTGAAAGTCTGTATAGAGCCAAAACTCAGTAGTTGTAGAAAGGGATGGTAAACAACTGTACAGGAAAGTGAATACGCAACTGAGGATACATGTCGGGGACGCACAGACTAAGGTGGAGACATTCACACTTCCAAACTCGAGGGAGGATAGGAAATACGGAAAATTCCACGCTCCATCCAGCAGGTGAGCCCGGAACTCTAAGATTACCACATAGGATGGTAATCATCACATCGCAAATGCAGTTACTTTCATTTCTTACGTGCAAGAGCTGGTACGTATTGTGACGTTGACCGCGACGCACAGCAAAGGACGGTCGGGGCCAAACTACTTCACACCACATACCAGACTGTTGATCAAACAAAGGTGTTCAAGCTTCCCCACACCGCTCGACATCTTCGACACTCTCCAGTGCCCAAACGGTGCATTAGTTCTTTCTTGAAAACGAATCAATTTGCCATCCCCCACAATATACTTAGCGTTGTGGGTCTTTTTTGGGACACCTTGTATATTGTCAGCTTTGCGAAAACTCTATGAAAGCCGATCAGCGCTCCCAAGTAAATCCAATATTTATCCGGCAATAAACATATATTAGCGGCTTCTCGTTTTCCTATGAAGCGTGTAAACCACAGCTCGTATTCAGCACTCCCCCCCCCCCCCCCCGCCGCTTGTTATTAATTTTACTCAGAATTTACATGGAACTTTTGTTTCGGCGAAGTTTTCTCTTCTTAAAGTGATCAATGCAGATCCAGTGCACGAGGCTCAGCACCACGAATATAGGCTCGGCAATGACGTAGGAGGTACACAGTTCGAAGCCCGTATGTTAAGTACATAGACAGTTCTATGTGCTACTCATGTTGGGTTTATTTACGCTACTCATGTTGGGTTTATTTACGAAATGTGAACGAACACCTTCTCACACTTCAATGTGCTACAGTGTCCAAACCGTGCGTTTCCGGATAGCGGTTCCTCCTTCAAAACCCACAGTTTGCCATCTCGCACAACATACGTTGTCGGTGTTTTTTATCCTGTAGGAGTTTTTCATGTGTGCTGAATGTACCCAAGAATTCTTTAACATACTGCTACAATCAAAGGCTTTCCGTACTTTTAACCTTTGGTATTGGCGCGCTCGCCTACCACCTAGGCGGCCCGGGTTCGATCCCAGGGACCCGCATGTGGTATTCGTGGTGTACGAAGCGGCGTCAGGGCGGGTTTTCTCCGGGTACTCCGGTTTCCCCCGCCAT
>CM060962.1:242082777-242380277 GCA_030765045.1 Tenodera sinensis
GTTGATATATCACCATTAGAATTGGCACATTTAAGTGTTTCTTCATGGAGGCTTTTATGTGATCCAGTTTACTTTGCAACGCATTACATTCACATAGTTTTCTCTGATAGCTTTTATACTACGTAACACATTCACATATCTTTCTCTACTCGCCCTTCAAAATAACTCATCCACTTTTCTATGATTAAAATAGAAATGTAACGTATTGCATTCACACGGGTTTCGCTACTCACGTTTGTTTTAATAAACACAATAACATTTATTTCTGTACTTGCCCTTCAACATAGGATTCATACAATTATCTACAACTAAAATAGAAATGCACCATACTACATTCACATGGTTTTCTCTACACGCTTTTCTTTTATGGAACTTAATTACATCTCTTTCTCAACTGTTGCAAGTTTCTATATGTTTGAAATTGATATACAGTCCGAGGAAGGTTCTTATGAAGAGAATATTTGGAAAAATTGCATGGAAAAACATAAAACTGCATTTATTGTTTTCCCATTCAAATCGTTCCTAGATATCAATTCTAGAGTAGCGTTGTGAGACAGATTAATCTAAGATCGATTTGAGCAATCAATGGATTAAGTGAATCGCTCTTAAACACACCAAATCTTGGCATTCCGTGAAATCTGTCTATCAAATACATTTTTAATTTCTCTACTGGTAAGTAGGTGAAGTATTTCACCCCAAAAATTTGATGTCGAGATTTCACCAGAAATATATGTTTTGAGACCCCCTGAATAAAAAAAGCATTTTTAGAAAAAGGTCCGTGTGTGTGTCTGTGTGTCTGTGGACAGCATAACTCAAAAATAAAAAGTCGGTTAGAAACCAAAGTTGGCATTTAAGTTTAAAGTCTTTCAGGGATGCGACACGAAGATTTCGAAGAAAATAGCCCCACCCTAAACTACCCTTTACATGGAAAATGTTTTGAAAAGTTTGATGTTCTTGAAAATGGCTCTAACGATTTTGATTAAAATGCCATATGTTTGAGATATTTTGATGACAAATGAAATGTGTATCTTGAATTTTCTGACTATAGCGCCTGTAGTCGTATTTACTCTGGACGACTTTTGCATAACTGGTAAACCGTTGGAGATAGACCAAATCAGGCCTACTATACAAGAAATGTAGATCTTGCTAAAATACACAATTTATGTCGGAATAAATTTTCTTGTAGGGTGAACCATTTCGAAGATATTCCTTGTTATGTGTGTGAGTTTCGGAAAACTTAGAACTTTCGTGAAATGGTTCATCGTTGTTCATTTTTTTATATGTTAGGTGTGCAAAGTCAACAGAATCTCAAAGCTTTAAAACATTTGACTATCGCACAAAGCGTAGTATATTCTAACATTCCCCTTGCACCTACAAGGAAATAAGCAATAAGATTATTTGTACAAATATTTATCTCAACACGAAGAAGATCTAGGAATAAGAGTTTGTAAGAATGGTTAGTACAAGAGTAGAGAAAGTCATGTGAGTGCAGCACATCAGATTTTTAAATATGTAACCAAAGGAAGTGACATGGCTGTGATTGTAGTTGGTGCATTACGAGCTGTTCAGCCACCATCTAAAACCTTTGTGTTGTTTTTTTGAAATGTGTCAGAATGATGAAGGTTTTGAACGATAGTCAACCAGTTCCAGGTTACCAAAATGTATATTCCACCTATGCAACAGGTCGAATTTATTCAGTCCACCCAAGCAACGTGAGTGTTTTATTTGCGATTGCTATGAGTTAATGTTCGAGGCCCAACTTCATTCCAACGTTTACGAACTCTTAACAGTGAGTTGTGTGACTCTTACAGAGGAGCCCATCAACGTTTACAACTGTTAGAAAATTACTCTAATTTGGAACAAACTCTCAATAATGCTGTAATTTCTTCAGAAGCTCATCAAATACGAACATTTTTTTCTATAATTATATAAACATGCTTCCCATCAAAACCAATTGATTTACGGATCAAATACAAGGATGATATGTGTGATGATATCTTGCATCAAATGCACATTGGAACAGGAAATCCAAATTTACAAGTCACTGAAGAAATTTACAACGAGGCGTTAATATCAACTGAGGAGAACTGCTTAATGAAGTCAGTATTATGTCAGTTAGGCATGGCCGCACCCAATCGCCCAATGCGCGACGCTTTTAATCAAGAGTTAGAACGCGAAAAACTGTAGATCTCGACGCTTCAAGGGAATCATTTCTCATAAATATTCCGCTATTGAACCAACAAAAAAGTGTGTATTTGATACTCTTAAGAAAGTTGTAAATGATGGAACTGGAGGGATTTACTTCTTGGACGGTCCCGGTGGTACAGGTAAAACCTTTTTGATTTGATTGATTTTAGCAGCAATTCGCTCACACAATGAAATTGCAATCGTACTTGCTTCTCAGGCATTGCAGCTACATTGTTGGAAGGTGGTCGAACAGACCACTCAGCGCTAAAATTGCCGTTGAATATGCAAAGCACGAAACTCCGATGTGCAATATTTGGAAGAACTCTGCAATGGCCTAGGTTTTGCAGCAATGTAAATTGATAGTGTGGGATGAATGCACGATGGCACACAGAAAATCCTTGGAGGCATTAGACCGGAGCATGGAAGATCTGCGGAACAATCGTAACCGTGGTGCGATGATTTTGTTAGCAAGAGATTTTCGTCAAAAATTGTCAGTGATTCCACGGTCAACGCCCGCTGATGAACTTCATGCACGTTGAAAGTCCTCAGTTTAGAGGAAACACGTCAAGATACTAAATTTAAGCAAGAATATGCGTGTCGAGTTGCAAAATGATGCATCTGGAGAAATATTTTTAAGACAGCTCATTGAATTGGGTAATAGCAAATTCCCTTTAGACGTTTTCACTGGCTGCGTTACCTTTCCTGGCAATTTTTGTCTGTTTACTGAATCAACAACCGAACTCATTCAAAAGGTGTTCCCAAATGTTGCTCAGAATTACATAGATCATATCTGGTTGAGCGAACGAGCTATATTTTCTGCCAAGAACATGGATGTAAATGAATTAAATTTCAAAATTCAAAATGAAATTGCAAGTGAATTGAGGACGTATAAATAAGTTGATTCTTCTGCAAACCAAGATGATGCCGTCCACTATCCACCCGAATTTTTTTAACTCTGGATTTGCCGGAATTGCCGCCTCACAATCTTCAATTAAATTTCGGCTCGGTGATCATAATGTTGCGAAATATCAACCAATTACGTCTTTGTAACGGCACACGGCTAGCGGTGAAAGAAATTACTGAACAACTTGATCAAAACAACCATTTTAAAGGGAAAGTATAAAGGAGAAGACGTTTTGATACCATGCATTCCAATGGTACCGACTGACATACCATTTGAATTTAAACGACTGCAGTTTCCAGTCGGCTTGCTTTCGCTGTGACCATAAATAAATCCCAGGGGCAGTCATTGAATGTTTGCGGCATTAACCTTGGAAACCCACGTTTTCCGTATGGTCAATTGTATGTTGCCTATTCCCGTATTGGAAAACCGTTAGATTTGTTTGTTTACGTGCCGGGTAATCAAACGAAAAATATCGTGTACCTTAAAAGTATTACAATGCAAATATTTAAGACAATATTACTAAAGTATTGCAGTTTGCGAAATAGATAACGGACTTTTGTAAGTAGTTGTTTATGATTATGGCATTAAAATACATAGAAAAGTATATTAACGTTATGCAAGTTTATTTTTGATATCACGGCAATTATTTGATAGTCAATAAACGAAGTGATCATTCTGAAATACATTCATATTCAATTTCTTGATTAAATTACATATTTGTGTTGTATATTATCTGTTCTGGTGACTATAACTGAAAACTGAAGATGTTATCACAATATGTACACTTTATAAGCGACACCACCACCAGAACTTTACTAAAGAATATAAGTTTGTGAGGCTGCCACAGTGCAATGGCTTTTGACAGAACGACGTCTATCGGGTCAGCTAGAGTTTAATAATGGAAATTAAAGTGACATTTATTTTCATTTTAGGTTTGTAGATTAAAATGCAGTATCTGCAACGAATCTTGCAGTATTAGTAACAGAATGTGCTCTCCTGGAATTTTTAGTTGCAGGCTGGAGTTTACAGAACATTCTTGGTGTAGCCAGGAAGGGTACCTCCTGCTCCAAATGAAGACCTCTGACAATCCATTTGTCTGTTGGAACATTGAATTTAGCGGAAAGAAATGGCATCCAAGGTTCATAAATTCCTTGCTTTTCTAAGTTTACCTTTTCTGCTTGTTTCACGTCTCTTTCAAACCGAACAGTAGGATCTAGGATCATTGCCGTATTGCTCTTGCTACTTATGCCTACGATGTCTGCTCTCCTGTTTGAGTCGTCCGCAGAACCGCACTGAGCGTCCTCGTGTACTACCTTCCTGGTTGTTGCAGGGTTTACTGTTTAATTTGCTACGTTACATATAAAGAAGACACTGTCAAAAGCTTCATTTAAACCGTGCAACATAGAATTCATAAAATAATTGCACAAACATTTCAGTAGAAGATGTAGGTTTTATAACATTTATTCATCACTTCCTTCGAACACTGTACATATGTAAATAATGATTCTATTTTAATCCTCTTGAAATTATAAACGCACACCCTGGCATAGAAGTTGCAAAATAGGTTGAAGCTGTGGAATAAGCAAACAAAATCTAATGTGTTGCACTCACATGACTTTCTCTACTCTTGTACTAACCATTCTTACACACTCCTATTCCTCTATCTTCTTCATGTAAGTGGAGATAAACATTTGCAAAATTACCTTATCACCAATTTTCTTGTAGGTACAAGGAGAATATGGGAATACAGTAGGCTTTGAGCGATAGTCAAATATTTTAGAGCTGGTCGCTATATGAAGGCTTTGAAATTCCGCTCTATTTGCACAGTCAAGAGATAAAAAGATTGAATAGCGACCTTCCATTTGAGAAAATTTTAAGTATTATATAACTCACACAAAAAAAAAAAAAAAAAAAAAAAAACCAACAAGAAATATCTCCAAAATGGTTCACTCCAGAAAAAAAAGGGGGAAAAATGCATTTTGACATAATTTGTATGCTTTAACGAGATCTAAATTTTTTGTATAGTATCATTTGGTCTTTCTTACAGTTTACCCGTTATGTAAAAGTCATCAAGAGTAAACATAACTACAACGGATATAAGCAGAAAATTCAAAATATAAATTTTATTTGCCATAAAAAAATCTTAAACATACGGCATTTTAATCAAAACCGTTAAAGCCTCTTTTGAGAAAATCAAAATTTTTCTGTCTAGAGGGTAGTTGAGGGCGGAGGAATTTTCTTCAAAATCTTCGTGTTGCATTCTTGGAAGATATTAAAATTAAATACCAACTTTGGTTTTTAACTGAGTTTTCATTTTTGAGCTATGCTGTTCGCAGACACACACACACACACACACACACACACACACACACACACACACACACACCCACACACACACACTCTCTCTCACACACACACACACACACACACACATAGGTGTGCGCGCGGACCTTTTTCTAAAAATCTTTTTAGATTCAGGGGCCCTCAAAATATACTTATCTTTCCCGTGAAATCTCTACATCGAAATTTTGGGTCTAATACTTCTCCTACTTACTATACGTGGTTAAGAAAGTAATAACCTTAAGAGATAGACAAAATCTTACTACAGAGGGTTTAGGTTTGATTAAAGGTAAAAGCTAACGTCGTATACATTTCTTGTGTCGTTTACTATTTCCGAGAAATTCTTTGTGATCAGTTTGAATTGTCAAATACATTTTGCTTATGGAAGTCGGGGTTCGCTTTTTTCGTGGTATTACTAGGGAATTGTATTTCAAAGCCATTACATAGCTCTTTCACTTTGGCCACTCTATTCCTTTTATCTAAATGTCTGAAGTCTTGACGAAAGTTTACCTAGATTTACAAGAAATAGAAGGAATAACAAGGTTTTGTAAGAGAAGTTTACAGAGGAAGGTGCAGACAAAGTTATCTGGATACATCTTCAGCCTTTTTATCCATATATTCTTTTTTGTATCCCTATTAAGGTAACTGAATTTTTACTGTCAGCATAATATGTACACTTTCAAGAAAATTGCGCAGGAAGTTGCTAACAAGGAACACAGAAAGAGCATATTCTGGAAAAGTTTTTTCAACAGTACTCATATTCATAATTCCTTCAAACCTTAACCAATACTCATTCAAATGAGAAGGAGAAGAAATTCACAATCTGAGTCATTCTTAGAACCAATTAAAAAGTTGGATCTAATTCGGATCGATTTCTTATTGTTCGGTGAAGCTAAAAATACACAACCTAACTGACGTTTATGCAATAATGTTTTCATATATCTCAAAGCAGCTTATTACGTTCTTAGGAGGTAAATGGGCGGTTCTGAAACGGTTCAAATAACTCATCTGTTGCAGCTTTAGGTATCTAAACTATATGGTTATATTTACAAGGGAAATAATTAAGAAAGCAAGCCAATTAAGGGAATACAACAAGCGGATTTGTTTCGAAAAAGCCCTCCTAATCAGCTTTGCATGAAGGTTTATTAGACGTGGAGTGATGATGTTCCCTACCTTCATGAACCATAATATTACATGTTTCAGGCCAGAAAACGGGTTCAATGGACCTAGTAGTGCTTCATGACTCAATTGACTAAACGCATTAGCAAGATTAAATGCGCTAGTAAGATTAACATGCATGCTTTTGTTTTAAGGTAGGTTAACGCATAGGGCTCGGATCACTAGCCATAGCTCTCCTCCAATGAAATTCTTAACTTAGTAAGTCAATGCAGCATATCTCAGAAAAGAATTTACTGCAAATAGTTGTCTTCGTCACCGCTAGATCTAATCGCATTTAAACTGCCCTATACTTAAGTAGTTTATCACGATATCGCTTGATCCTTCTCCTTCTCTGCTGGAAACGAACAAGAAGTGTTCCTAGGGAAAACTTTTACCTTGGAAAATAACTATTGGACTTAGCCAGTGGGACAATAATTTAATCGTTGCCGGAACAGCTAACCGGGACAGCAAAATCCAGCTTAATTTTAATTGAAAGAGGTCATTTTCCAAAGGGAATGTATAACCCCTAGCGCAACAGCCAAGGCTTATGTCCGGCCGCTGCGTCTCCCACCTCTACCCACTACGGGTGCCATGATTGGGGTGCACAACTGGTGGGTGGGACGTGGTTAGCGTATTTGCTGTCCATCGAACAATGACTTCGTAAATGATGTGTGCATGTTTCACATGCTGATTGCACCACTGTAGTGTGCCTCCAAAACTGTTAGAAGAGTTTGCGGTATTGTAATAAGTTATTTACCTTATCCAAGAGCTGCAGTCCATTACAGTTGATAGTTACATATCAATTTCACGTAGAGTCCAAGTATACCGTTGTCATATTTTACTTATATTTAATAATCGTCCACTACAAAGGTAATGCAGCAGTGTGCATGTTTAGTTGGGAAAAGGTAAGGAGTCTTTAAAAACATCGACCTTAATGTTATGAGAGCAGTTTTATTTATTTTATTTTGTTGTTTAACGACGCTGTCAATTGCCAGGATCACATCAGCGTTGCCGGTGTGCTGGAATTTCGTCCCGCAGGAGTTCTTTTACATGCCAGTTAATCTGCTGAAGTGGAGCTGTCGTTTTTTAAGCACACTTAAAAACCATTGGTCCGGACCGGATTTGAACCCACGACCTTGGGATCAGTAAGCCAGCGTCTAACCAACTGAGTCATCCAGACCGACTATGAGCGCAGTGCTAATATTGCCACAAATATTAGCAGCGGTCTTCGAAATACGAAAATTGGGTGCCAAACAAGATAAAGTGGTTATTGCATGCTTTGAAATTGGAGCACATTAGTAACTTAATTTAAACGAGCTCTATGGTTTACTCTAATTGATTAATCCAATGACTTGGGGTGTGATACAGTTACACATGGATATTGTTATAACAAAGGTAATTACGTGAGAAACGAAGCAACAAAGGGCGCAATGCCACATTACTCTCAAAGAGAATTGCTAGATCATTTTCATACCTAGAGAAGACCAACTGGTGTGCGATTTCAAAAACAGAATAAACAATGTTAATATTCCTTTGCAACTCCAATTTTGTACCTCATTTCAGGTTATTAGCGGACTTTCAGAGCAAAATCAAATTTGGAGTGAATTTGGAATACAACATACGTCTCTGGACGTAGGAACGTTTGTGAAGCTGCAACATCACTTTATTAAATTGCTACGCCGGCAGCGGCGCACAACAAAGGACAGTCGGGGGGCGGGGTCAAGCTACCTCACACCACACACCAGGCGCGGCGCGTATCAAAGGCGTTCAATGTTAGGCTGTTTGTGAACACATGACAATGAGCGCGGCAGGTCAAAGGGTTTCGAGATTATTTGAGAGGCAGTCGGCGTAATTGTAGAGGTTCCAGATAAGGTGAAGTTCGAGAAGGGTTCGTGTTACGTCATCGCTATATAATGAGGCGAGGCGACCAGAGGAGCAGTAGTTATAACATGGGTCGTTGCAGCAGTTAGTTTTGTGTGTGTGTGTGTGTGTGTGTGTGCGTGCGTGTGTGTGTATGTGTGTGTGTGTGTGTGTGCGGGTATACGGTCACCCTGAGAGAACCGTCGCGTCGAAAGTAAGATAGCGAAGCAGTTAATGAATGGCGAGCGATGTGTCGTCAAAGTCAGCTATTTAAGAGACAGAGAAAGTGAAGCAAGACAGAAAGGAGTGAGCTATGGTTATGAGAAGAAAACAGTTGTGTGTTGTAATATCACGAAAGACTGTGTTAACTTCAGTAAAAGAGAACTGTGTGGTTGTGCATTCAGTTAGAAGAAACTATAGTGACAGAAAAAATAATCGGACTGGTCTGTTGTCCTTTTGTCACAAATATTAATGTAATAATTACACTGAACAAAAATGAAACTTTTTTTGTCTCAGAAAGAAAAATATGTGATTCTCATGGTATGTTTTCTCCTGAATTCAGATATGATATCGGATTTTCTCCATCACGCAAGGTTTTCGAGTGACAGGCATTTATAATTTAAAACACTTTAATATTTTCTACGTTCATAACTACACAATATTCGAACACACGGACTCACCTAGAAATTAAGAAATGACAGTTTTCTGCTATATTTTACCTCTAGAGCGTCCCTCTTGATGGTCCAACAATAATTGGCCAGCATATTGGGACTCCATTTGCCTTGATATCTCTTTTCCATAGCTGAAATCTCCTGATGAAGGTGTCCCCAATGCTCATCGCACACTGCGCCAAAATGTTCCGGGAAGACATGTAGGTGCGAGTGCAGGAAGTGTACTTTTAAGGACCTATTACAACCCAAATTGTTATAAGATGTTATAAGATCATTGACAATATCACGGTAATTTTCCGCCATTCGAGTTTCCAAAAAACTGTAACCTTATTGCCAAGCTGCTTTCTCCAGTGGATTCAATAGTTCCTCAAACTTCTCATCATGCATTAGTGATCGTATTTGTGGACCTACAAATATCCCTTGTTTAATTTTTGCTTCACTGACTTTAGGAAATTTCTGCTTTAAATACATGAACCCAGGAGTATCGTCCATGACTTTAATGAAATTCTTCATTAATCCTAGTTTTATATGATTTTTCTGTTCAGGAATGAATGATTCGCGTTTAGGCCATTCTTTTCTAATGTAATGTTTTTTTTCTGTTCCTTTTATCCCAAAGACATAAAAAACAGTACTTTGTGTAACCAAGCTGGAGACCAAGAATAAGTGAAATAACCTTCAAATCACCTCAAATTTTCCATTCATACACTGCATATTGAAGCTTTGGCAATATAAATTTAAAATTGTCATATGTTTCTTTCATACTAGCAGACTGAGACACAGGTACTGATGGGAATGTATTGCCATTATGCAGAAGCACTGCTTTTTAACTAGTTTTGGAGGAATCAATGAACAAGTGCCATTCTGTATGGTTATGCTCAATACCAAATGCCTCCATAAGAGACAAAATGTCATTACAAAACACTAAGCCATTTTCTTCAGAAAAATATTCTTTAAATTGAGAATGACGACTACGATAAATACATATCTTTGTATTCTTTTCAAGAAGATTCCATCGTTTTAGCCGGGAACCAAGCATTTCAGACTGGTTTTTGGATAACTTTAAATCTTGTATGAGATCGTTAAGATCTTCTTGGGTCAATAAATGAGGCTCAGATGAACAGCTTTGTTCAAAAGTTGTATCACCAAAATCTGTTTCTCTTTCTTCCTTAATTCCATCAGAATCTGAGCTCTCTTCATCTAATGTCACATGTTCTGGAGGTTTTGGTATGGGAAATTCTTCGCAGTGTGGAAATGGTCTCATTGCAGATTGCAGGTCAGTGTGCGCCACTGTATGTTTTGATTTTGACGTAATCCCTTTAATGTTTGTTAAGCAGAAATAACAGTCAGAGGAGTGATCTTTGGGTTCCCTCCAAATCATAGGGATAGCAAATGACATGTGGTGTGTGCCGTTTTTTCCATGCAGTGAGAAGCCTACTACATGATAAACAACAGATATGTGGGGCCCAGGCCCTTGCTTGGTCCCCCACTTCACATCCAAAATAAAGTTCATAACACTTTTTTACTAATGGAGTCAGGTGTCGCCTTTGGGACTTGAGCGTCACTTCATCACATAATAAAAGTTCTTAGGATGATTTGAACAAACTCTAGGCATTTTGTAACTAACAGAAAATTAAAGGAAATAAATATGTAAATATATAATATACAATTATCCAGACACAAAGCAATTACGTGTTTACTGGTTCACTGCTATCTCACAACTGACAATGGACGAAAAAGCTTTTGTTTAAAAAAATTGAAATTGAAATAAGAAGAAACCATGGGTGATGTAGAAATTCCAAATACCTATTTGAAAACACGCTAAAGCTGTATTAAGTACAACTATTGGTACTCATGAGACAAAAATCATATTGACCAGTGTTATCTGCTAACTATGAAATAAACATCTTCTGTAACAGTAAAAGGGTTATGATTACGGCAGGAAAATATATAAAGAAAGTGCTCTAAATTCCTATTAGGTTGCAAGCGATATGGAAAGTCTAGGTCCATAACTTAATTTAGTACAAAATTTCTACTTGCCCTTAGCACAAAATAATTATTTTTTAATGTTAAACGAAATTCCGCACCAACATATGCATTAATTCCTAGGACGAATAATTTTTACGCACTAAAAGTAACAGTGAGACAAATGTAGTGTTTCGTTCTGCTGTGTGATTCATCAACGTTAATCCAATGATGGGAAAAATTGTTGTATTTTCACGAGTTGGGATGACAAATTAGTTTAATTGGCCTTCCTCTGTTCTTGATGATATTATTGTACAATTCAATTCAATTCAAAAATGTTTATTGGGCATGTTATGTAACATGTCCTGGCTGTTTAGGGACAACCCTCCTCAGCCGCGTTTTTGGAGTTTTGCTTGTCGTGTGTGGGAGATCTTCCGGGCGTGTATGTGTATTGTTTTGATTGTGGTGGTGTGGTTTATGTGTGTTTTTTTTTTTTTTTTTTTTTTGTGGTGTTGTGTGTGTGTTCTCGTCCCCAGCTGCATGGTGGTGGCTTCTACCCTCGAAGATTTTGGTTTTAATTGTAGAAAAAGTTTGTTGTTTGTTGTTGCTGCCCCGGCTCATATGAGATTTTTTGTTTTAGTTGTGTTGTTTTGTGTGTTAGGTTATGAAAGTGTGTGTGTGTGTTTATGTTTGTGGTGTGTTTGTGTTTTTTTATTGTAGTTTCATGTGTTATTGTGAGTTTTTATCGGTCGTCAATAAAGATGGCAAGTTGGTTGCCAACCCTGGTTGTGTTGACAGCTTTTTTCAAGGTCTTTTGTGCAGTTTGTGTTAGGTTGTGTAGGAATCTGACTCTTTGTGCGGGTGGTGTAATGTCGTATATTGGTGGGATGAGCGTGCTTAGGATTTGTGTTATTGTACGTTGTGATGTATTCTTGGATGTGTGTGATCTGTTCCTGTAATGACTTTATTTGCTGTTCTGACTGTCCTATAACGTGTTTAAATGTTCCAATTATTGTGCTATTACCTACATGATATTTATAATTCCTTTCCATGAACCCAATGTTAATATCGGCTTTCATTGGGTAATTTCACAGCAGTCCAGCCATTCGTAATAGCTTATTGATTATCGCCTGATATTCGCGCAAAGGAATGTGAAGCAACGGTGGAATGACTTTCTTAACCTCCCCCAGACAGTCTTCCAAGTTATGGAAGTTCTGCATACCACTTGACTTTGGAACAATAATCTATCGGAATGGTCTAGTGTCCTGTCAGATAATAATTATATAAGTATTAAAGCAGTAAGTACAATTTTAAACCTTAGTACTTTCTCTGTGGTCTCATTTCATTAAATGAAATAAAAGGTGCACTCTTTTTCACAAAGAAGAAGCCCTTAACATATCACAGGAAATACAGGTGAAGCTGGTAAATATGAGCAATCTGTATTTCCTGGCCACCAAGTTAACCACCTTATTCAAGATATAGAGACTGTCACTGACTTTTAATGTGAGCTATTTTACCATTTTTAAAATTATTTGGAATGCAATGCTAACGATGTTGATTACACCTTAACCATCTATGAGTATCGTTACATACATTACATCAAAGAACTGCAGCGATGACTAATGCAACTTCCCGTTGCACAAATGATGGAGTGGCGGTTTCAAGATATGGCGTTGTGATCGTACAACTGCTTTGCGCAGAAAAGAATGCGCTCTGCCCATGGTAGTGGAGTTGAGTAAACGGCATGCACTGTATGATATGCACGTGTGTTTCTATGAAAACCTCTAAAAATCTGCTGTACTCTATGGGTAATTCAGAGAACTTTCCAAATTAGCATCGTATTTCATGCTGAGTTTAGTAGCACAAAGCACTACTCTCAAATTGGGCCACTGGTGTTTCAGTTATAGCTTGAGACTTATGACCAGTTGTCTAGAGGATTTGATAAGGCTTCCTTCCTGCTCATTATAAAAAAATGTTTAACATGGTTTCGGTAGCTTATGACTTGGGAACTAACCTTTACACAGATTACGAAAGATTGCGGCGTTTGGACTATAGGAAATGGGAGGGGGTCAGCCTGTTACATGATCACTGCACCGAGGAGGCTAGGTACACTAGACGTTGTCGTTGCACGGACGTTGTAGATAAAGTTCGTGCATAACTTGCATTCAATGCTGTACCATATGCACTCCCAAATTTTTGTACAAGTTCAGCAATATGTGAATATTTCGATTTTCGTGCTGCAAGCATTTTTACTGTGTGGAACTAGTGAACACATTCGGGAGACGCTATGCGCTTTAAGCAGTGTGTTTTGTTCTGCCACTGTACTCGTGCAATGACTTCACGCTCTATCGATGTGGCAGATAACTTGTGATAATCTCATTTTGCAATAGCTGATAAAGAATCAAAAGCTACCTATGACTACGCAACAGAAGCTTAGTGAAATCCATCGATGCTTTGAGATTATCCTGACAATAATCGTACACAGTCACACATTATCTTTACCCTTCATTTGTATTTGCGGTATGTAAATAAAACGTAATTTGAATCTAAGACAAAGTATCGATACGTTCGTTATTGAAACTCTGTGTATGTATTTCAGTGAGAACGTATCTTTTATGATCTCCATAAAAAGTTTGAAAATTTCCCATGCCACTGTGTTAGTGTATTAGTGAATAGTATTCAAACATGAAAAGGAAAATAGATTTCACACTACATACACCAAGCACATGTTAAAATAATGCCAGACGATATCTAAAAGGGATTGCCTCTACTGCACTTAGCGCAATTACATCAGTTTTCAAAGCCGCTATAACATTTTGGTTTTATTGTATCATAAGCTTAAGTGTTGCATTGTTTGCAACATTGTTTGTTTAGTCCCCTTCCTTCTCCTTTGACAAACTATCTTTGTGTGGCAGTTGTAAGGTATCTTGCAGGGAGTCAGTGAAGTTGTCGCTCTACCACCTGCTGGATGTGAATTGCTTTGACACTCTTTCTCCGGGCTGTATTTTTGCCTCTCCTCACCGCTGAGTTCTCTAAGATTATGAGTTCCGAGGATATCTTTGCATCTTTAAATCCAAATTTCTCAGGTGATAGCATTTAATATTGTTACACACTGTGTTCAATGTGTGCCATTATACTTGATGCTAAACCAATATGCGTGTAATACGTCAGGTAGAAAAAACTACTAGATTCAATATTGTGCGTTAAAGGGTGTGTAGCCTGTTAATGCACCTAGCTTTAATTTTCTTTATAAACTCTATGCGTGGCAATTAAGTCCTATACTGTAGTATATCGGAATTAATTCTGCACATGTGCTTGTATAGATTATTGAGCTTTATGAAATACCCCATGCTGCAGCATTTTTTTTTATTTTTTTTTTTATAGAATCAATCTATATTATAGTTTTATTGATAGTGTAAGGAACCAAGCTTTCATAGTACGTGGTATCTAATTTTTACTTTCTCTACTGGTAAGTAGGGGAAGTATTGTATGCCACCCAAAAATTCGATGTCGAGATTTCACCGAAAATATATGTTTTGAGACCCCCTGAATCCAAAAAAAAGCATTTTTAGAAAAAGGTGCGTGTGTGTGTCTGTGTGTCTGTGGACAGCATAATTCAAAAATGAAAAGTTGGTTGGAAACCAAAGTAGGCATTTAAGTTTAATGTCTTTCAGGGATGCGACACGAAGATTTCAAAGAAAATAGCCCCACCCTAAACTACCCTTTACATGGACATTTTTTTGAAAAGTTTGATGTTCTTGAAAATGGCTCTAACGATTTTGATTAAAATGTCATATGTTTGAGATATTTTGATGACAAATGAAAAGTGTATCTTGAATATTTTGGCTATGGCCCCTGTAGTCGTATTTACTCTGAACGACTTTTGCATAACTGGTAAACCGTTAGAGATAGACCAAATCATACTATACAAAACATGTAGATCTTCCTAAAATACACAATTTATGTATCAATAAATTTTCTTGTAGGTTGAACCATTTCGGAGATATTCCTTGTTATGTGTGTGAGTTTCGGAAAACTTAAAACTCTCGTGAAATGAAACATCATTGTTCATTTTTTTATATGTTAAGCGTGCAGAGAAAACGGAATCTCAAAGCTTTAAAAGATTTGACTATCGCTCAAAGCTTCCTGTATTCTAACATTCCCCTTACACCTACAAGGGAATAAGCAATAAGATAATTTGTACAAATGTTTATCTCAACTAACACGAAGATACAAGAATAAGAGAAAGTCATGTGAGTGCAACACATCAGTTTCTTTCTTTTTTTTTAAAACATTTTGTATCATTCAATCCTCATAAATAGTTTTGTCTTCCATTCACATTTGCTTCATACAATATATCGACACAATGGACCACTGGGGAATTGGAGTTATTGTTTCGGTGTTATTTGAATAAATATCTCGCATGGGACTTGGTAGATATTTTGACCTCTATGTGAAACCTAGTGAAGTTCTGTTTGTCCATTAGCTTTTGCATAACGTGAATCATAGACCAAATTTGTTACAGTAAGCAGAAGTAATAACTCTGCTTACTGTATCAGTCTAATTTCTGACATAGTATGAATCCCCTTCTTGTATTTACCGGAGTATTTTGAATATCTTCATGCTGTCAATCTCTGTGTGCCATTTATAAGGATAATTTATTGAGGAATTCACCCTTTCTCGCAAATAATCATAAGAAAGCATTTTGTAGTACTAACAAATTTCAGAGTACTCCATACAGAGTTGAGTCTTTACTCAGCAATCTGTGTTTAATCAAGTCTTAGTACCTAATTTGACAGCATTTTCTGGAAAATGTTTGTCAATCTGAGCGGAGAGAAGATTCCGCTTTTTATGTGAATGATGGATGTAGAATGTTCTGTGTAAAGGAGTTCATAAGTATGAAAATACTTAATATCGTTTCTGTGGTCCTAATTGAAACAATTCCTATCATCGATCATCGCACCAGGTAAGGGAATAAAAGAAAGAAAAAAGCTAGAGAAATGAAAAGCAGCTTTTAAAACCTGAAACGGTTTGCATAAAATATATGGGGATAAGCTAACACACAATGGTAATCACTGGCTATGGCATACAAAACCACAACCAAAATGGAATTGTTTTACCACATGCAGCGATTGATTACATGTTTATATCTACGATATTAGCACAGTGGGCTACGAACGAACTCCCTTTGTAATTAAGAAGGGTCCCTCCTGCAGCTACACGATGCATTCCCATTTTTATATTTAAAAGTAGTGGTAAAGAATCAATCTATTGCGGTTCACGATGAATAAAAAGCTCTTGAAATTAATTTCACATGCTAGTGCTGTGTTTGCTTTGAACTGAATAACAAGAGAAAGAAAATATTCAAATTAACTAACAACTAAACTGCAGGATGTGACAGGAAAGATCTAGTAAAAGTTTAAAACAAAGTTCAGTTTATATCTGTAAATATACATTGTGTAAGTCTTATAGTTACAGGGAAGTTTTGATTGTGTTTTTCCAATACCCTGTTCACCGACCTCCATGGCTACTTGTGAACTCGCTGAATGTAATCCAATCTAATCTAAGCTATTTACGCTTCAGGTTAGGAACCTGTATCTTACCGTCAGTTTAAAGCTAGTTCTTATTCATGTTAATAGTGTAACATTTCTTCATGCCAGAAATTTAAAAAGTCGTTTCAACATATATGCATACACAAATTGGCTCATATAGTTATCGAGTCAA
Organism: Tenodera sinensis; assembly: GCA_030765045.1. NCBI lineage: Eukaryota > Metazoa > Arthropoda > Insecta > Mantodea > Mantidae > Tenodera > Tenodera sinensis. The sequence continues at coordinate 242,099,584 of CM060962.1, forward strand.
GTAGATCTGAAGGGAATAGACACATGTAACGGTGTTCTCTCCAGGAAACCACTGTTGAAGATAAGTAAAAGAAGATTAATTATTAAGCCCAAGAAGGTGAAAAATAATAACACAATTTTAAGAAAACAAGAACCCAATTTTAAGAAAACTAGGAGCATATCGATAATGAAATGACACCTTTTTCACTTTCTCTACTGGTAAGTAGGGGAGCTATTGTATTCCACTCAAAAATTCGATGTCGAGGTTTCACCGGAAATATATGTTTTGAGGACCCGTGAATAAAAAAAAAAAAAGTATTTTTAGAAAAAGGTCCGTGTGTGTCTGTGTCTATGGACAGCATAACTCGAAAACAAAAAGTCGGTTAAAAACCAAACTTGGTATTTAAGTTTAATGTCTTTCAAGGATGCAACACGAATATTTTGAAGAAAATAGCCCCACCCTAAACTACGCTTTACATGGGAGATTTTTCGAAAATTTTGATTTTCTTGAACATGGCTCTAACGATTTTGATTAAAATACCATATGTTTGAGATATTTTTATGAAAAATGAAATGCATATCTTGAATTTTCTGACTATAGCCCCTGTAGTTGTGTTTACTGTGGCCGACTTTTGCATAACGGGTAAACCGTTAGAGATAGACAGTCTTACTATACAAAAAATGTAGATCTTGCTAAAATACACAATTTATGTCTCAATAAATTGTCTTGTAGGTTGAACCATTTCGGAGATATTCCTTGTTATGTGTGTGAGTTTCGGAAAACTTAAAACTTTCGTGAAATGGAACACCGTTGATCATTTTTTTATATGTTAAGTGTACAAAGAGAACGGAATCTCAAAGCTTTAAAAGATTTGACTATCGCACAAAACCTACTGTATTCTAATATTCCCCTTGCATCTAGAAGGAAATAACCAATAAGATAGTTAAAATAAACATTTGTACAAATTAACACGAAGAAGATGCAGGAATAAGAGTTTGTAAGAATGGTTAGTACAAAAGTAGAAAAAGCCATGTGAGTGCAACACATCAGATTTTTTGTTTACTCTTTTCCAAAAATAGAGTTTTAGTAGTAAGCGATATTATAATTAACATAAATGAGAAAGCATAACCGCAGCACCCAGGCTTTTGGGCATGTCAGTCATTTAAAATTCTGCGGAAGGAATAAAAGGTTAACACTGGCTGTGTATACTGATCAAGGGTTTGGAATATCTCAGTATACTCGGTGTATTTTTAAGGAAAGAATATTTGCTCACCTATGGCATATTTAAATCATAGAGTACCTCACTAAAGTAACCGGTAGCTAACTTGGCAGTTGCGCGTGTAGACAAACAGAGTAACAACCACAAAGGCAGTCTCACATCAGAAACAATTACCCCAATGGTGACTTACTATTGTAAGTACTTTATGTCCCGGGATTAAATAACCTTCAGATGGTAATTATTATTTATTTATGCCAGCAAACTTACTGTTGGTGTTTTTAAACACACAAGCCGTGTGTGGGCAATGTTTGAGGAGTGTGGTTTACCAGGAGAAATACGAACTGGTTTGAGAATTCAATACCGTTCTGGCAGATTGTCACAGAGCATCCGCCTGGTAAACGGAAGGTCCGTGGTTCAAGTCCCAGCTGTGTCATTGAATTTTTAAGTTCCAGTTCTACCTCTCAAATGATGAAGTTGTTCAATAAGAATTGAAGCTTTGGCTTTAATCACAGACGGCATCATTCTTTGGCGAAGGCGTATCAAAACTGGTTTTCCGTAACAAGTGTCTGAATAATGCCAGTCACTATGTGGAAATGTAGTGTAAGGTTTGTGGTAATGAATAATAATAATAATAATAATAATAATAATAATAATAATAATAATAATAATAATAATAATAATAATAATAATAATAATAATAATAATAATAATAATAATAATAATAATAATAATAATGATGATGATGATGATGATGATGATAATAATAATGATGATAAAAAGATAATAATAATGATAATAATAATGATAATAATAATGATAATAATAATGATAATGATGATGATAATAATGATGATAATGATAATAATAATGATAATAATGATGATGATGATGATAATAATAATAATAATAATAATAATAATAATAATAATAATAATAATAATAATAATAATAATAATAATAATAATAATAATAATAATAATAATAATAATAATAATAATAATAATAATAATAATAATAATAATAATAATAATAATAATAATAATAATAATAATAATAATAATAATAATAATAATAATAATAATAATAATAATTATAATAATATTAATAATTATAATAATAATAGTAATAATAATCTTCTAATTCGTCATCTTCGGTAATTTTATATTTATCTTTTTACACCGAATTTAGGTTTCTGATGAATTTATAAACTTTATGTTGAAGGCCATGTAGGTTATGTTCTAAATCAGCTATATAGTATTTCTCCCAGTGATCCTTGTTCAGTTTCCTCGTATATCAACTTTTGCCCTTGCCTTATTATAGTTTTATTTTGATGTGGCCTGTTATTCAAGTTCGGTATGTATATATATATAAATATTTCTTTCTTCTTTTTTTTATTAATTCTTGTATTTCAGTGTTCCATATTCTTAATCTCTTTTTGTGCCCATCTTCTTTGTACCTAAAGTTTAAAATGCTGGCTTCTCTACAATGTATTTATGGTTATCCATTCTTCTTCAATACTTTCTTTATACACTTCATGTTGTTTCATGCTGCTCATTATTCTTTTTTTGTATGCATCTCTTATATAAATAGCAAACACTATTTAAAGTTTGCTAGGTGTATCAAAACCTCCTTTGTAAAAGCAAAGCACGTATCCAAAACACGCTATCGTTACTGTACTGCAATGAGGACATTTCTTTGAGAGCTTCTGTTAGGAATGATTGATACGTGGCCACGCTATTCATGAAGGTGATCTAACGTGACGTGCAACACAAAGTGTTGGCTGATCATAATCTACTCGTGACGTTACGTACGATGGCTAGGCGAGCTTAATTTAACCAGAGGCGTGATTCCAATGGCAACACTAATCACCATGATGGCTACGATGTCATCGATCATCCGGCATTGCCCATTTCGATGCCTCTTGTTTCCTGCAATTTAATTAATGCAACCTTAATATGGAGATACGAGATAAATAGCAACGCTTGGTTTCGCACTTCATTTAGCCATCCTTTTGTCTCTAACCTGTAAAATGTATGTGTTTAGCCGTAATGTAATAACAACTTGGCAAACTAAGGAAAAGTTCGACAAATTTCCATACCTAAGATTAAAGTGAAAATGAAGAGAGAGTATGAAAAGGGCATTGCAGAAGGTACAACAATAAAATAAAAAAAATCTGATATGCTGCACTCACATAGCTTCCTCTATTCTTGTAACATTCTTAAATACCCTTATTCCTCTTTTTCATGTTAGTCGAGATAAACATTTGCAGAAATTATCTTATTGCTTATTTCCTTGCAGGTGCAAGGGGAATATGGGAACACTGTAGGCTTTGAGCGGTAGTTGAATCTATTCAAGCCTTGAAATTCCGTTCTCTTTGCAGGGCCAAGAGATCAAAAAGGGTATAAATAACTTTCGTTTGAGAAAATTTTATGTATTTTATAACTTACAAAAATAACAAGGAGTATCTCCGAATTGGTTCACTCCACAAAAAATGGATCTGCACATAACTTGTGTGTTTTAACGAAGTCTACATTTTTTTGTACAATAAGATTTGGTGTACCTCTTAAGGTTTACAGTTATGCAAAAGGCATCAAGAGTAAACAGGACTGCACAGGCTATAGCCAGTAAATTCAAAGTATAAATTTCATTGTCTATAAAAATACTTTACACATGTGTCGTTTTAATCAAAATCGTTAGCCATTTTTGAGAAAATTAAACTTTCGAAATATTTTCCACGTAAGCGGTAGTTTAGTAGTACAGATTGCAAATAACAAATAATAGGAACCTGTGAAAGTTCATATTTATTGGGGAATGTAGCCTCGCTTAGTACGAGTATACATATACTATTACGTAAGCTGTGAACCATTTGTGCCTTTATAGCCCACAGCTTAATGACTGGTTTAATTTGTCTTTTCAACGTTTGCTCAGAGATAGAAACCTCAGTGATAAAAATTGTCACTTATTTGCATAAAGGTTACATGCCTCCGTATCTAATTAATATTTATGAACAGTTCATGCATTTGCATGAAATATTTTCATGTCCGGCCACAAAATGTACTTCGTGTGATGTTAATTTCTGCTCTCGTTATGTTGGTCGTTTCGAATATTGCAAGGTTATTATCAATTTTATTTATGCAATTTTTGCTAGACTTTTTTGTTCGGTAGAATAAAATTAACACAAATGGTATTAGCTTAAAGCTATAGGTATAGTATGTTAATACATTGCAAGCAAAGTAAGTGTCTAGTTGATTGCATGTAAATTTCACCTGTTCTATCTGTGGCAAGTATAGGAAGCTCTAATATGAAATATGAAGTCGATATACCGCCATAAAAACGAAAATCATGTCTAAAAAGAGCGACGTATTTCTGTACTCCCTCGCTGCCTCCTTCCTTCCTCCCTCCCTCGCTCCCACCTTCCCTTCTTTTCTCTTTCGCTTTCTTTATTTCCTTCTTTCTTTCTTTTCAAAAGTGATATGTAGAGTTTAAGTGAACATCTAGTAAAACACACACACAAAATAAAATAAAAATAAAAAATAAATTCTGCATTATCACTACCTTCCTGTGCTTTTCAAATGGGGAAGAGTTTGTCCTTGGGCGCCTCCAGGCCGACAACCAATCGGAGTCCTGCTGTGCTTTCATATTGAACAGTAGGACAGTGTGGGAAATATTAAAAGAGTGGGGGTAATGAGCTTGCAACGCTGTGCACGTAAACGTATTTCATTGGCTGCAGATCAGAAGTCTTCCCACTTGAAAAGCACAGTAGTACCTAGTATCTAGTGTTTCTGTTTTTATTTCTATTATAACCTTATTAGATACATTTTGCACTTTTGTATACAATACTGATTTATTTCTTTTATTCACTTATTCATTCGTTCGTTCGTTCACTCACTCACTCATTCACTCACTCACTCACTCACTCACTCACTCACTCACTCACTCACTCACTCATTCATCCACCCACCCACCCACCCACTCACTCACTCATCCACCCACTCACTCACTCACTCACTCATTCATCCACCCACCCACCCACCCACTCACTCACTCATCCACCCACTCACTCACTCATCCACCCACTCACTCACTCACTCACTCACTCACTCATTCATCCACCCACCCACCCACCCACTCACTCACTCATCCACCCACTCACTCACTCACTTGCTCACTCACTCACTCACCCACTCACTCACTCACTCACTCACTCACTCACTCACTCACTCACTCACTCACTCACTCACCCACCCACCCACCCACTCACTCACTCACTCACTCACTCACTCATTTATTTATTTATTTATTTATTTATATATTTATTTATTTAATTATTTACTCATTTATTTTTTGCAGATTCTGTAATACAGTTAATTAAAAGATAATATAAAGCAGATCAAAAGGAAAAAAGAAAACAAATTCCGTCGCTGGTGTATTTCCGTTTCCTGCACTCCACCTCTTGTTCTTTGAGCTAGTAATCCAATCGATCTCCTGAGATCCATTGTCTTTACTTGTTGCTGTCCATTTCTCAGTGGTTCTCGATTCTTCTTTAAGTCTAAGTATTCTTTTCACTGCGTGTGTCGACATCATGTCCGCCATTAACTGTAAAGTTTTGGCATCCTCCTTGTTCCTAACAATGTTCTAAATAATCTTTCCATCCAATTCCATTTTTCCCTCCTGTATCTACTGATGATAGTGTGTATTCAAATAGTACATGTTCCGGAGTATCTCTTGTTCTACATTCCTATCATATATCACTAGTTACTCTATTATCTTATTAAAATAGTACCATATTTACCATGCCCGGTTAGATAATGAATTGGACCATTAGTTGCTTTTAGATCGTTTATTTTTAGGCATTCTTTCATACTCGGAAATATTTCATGCACATGTAAAACCAGTAAAACACAGCGTAAAATGTTCTAAGATCTTTAGGAATGGTAGGAGCAATGGCGAATTTTGTCACCGGTGCCTACGTGCACCAGACAGGACGCGCTATTTCCACACACGTTACAGAATCCCAAACAGCATCAGCATCATAGAATCCAAAACACCTGGACTTCGATATGTTATTGGAAAAGGTCATAGTGCCAATTCTGACCAAACCAAGACAGTAGCGAAGCTACAGAAAAGAACAGTGTATGAAACCTTACCATCTGATCTGAAAAAAGAAATCTCAACTGTGACTTATGGCTAAAGCTAAGTTTGACTTGGACATCGTTCATGTAAATCCTGAACACCCGATTAGAACCAGCCGTCTCACGAGATCTCTACCAGGTCCATGGATAAATTCAATACATCACGTGTGCATAGAACATAGCATACGAACGCCTTCTAAAGTTTGTTACCGTCCCAATGAAAATAATTTCGTTTTTAAAATACATTTACCAAAACAAAAAAAAAAAAAAAAAAAAAAAAAAGTAACTGTTAGCGATTCTGACTAAGAATAAAACCCTGCAGCTAATGATATTAATTGTAGTCATTGAAATGGTTAAATCGAATTCAGTGCCCTGAGAAGGGAACTAAGTTGTAGTGAGCATATATATAAACGTTAAGATAAGTAAAATTATAAATTGGCAACCTTCTTTACATTACTTTTTTCCGTAAGCCACATTATAAATAGGGGCACTTAGGCAGAGTAACATACCAAATAATCATCAGCACAAGTTTATCTTTAGGCTCACTGACTGAACTAATGTGACTCTCAAAGGTGCAATTAGGCTTCTCGCTTCAAAGATCTCGAATGGAGATACTTGTGGCGCAGTCTTGAAAGTTTAGACCTCCTTTAGCTTTTAAGTACTTTGAACCGTCTATGCCTCTGTGTCCCCTTTTTAGCATATCGTTATTTCTAACAGCCCTAAACGGTACCTGCCGTATCCTTTCAGAAACGCTAAACACTACGTACGTTAGAACGTGTTATCTTTGATTAGCTCCTGTTCACTTTGTTTTATGGTGTACGATCCAAACGATGTATTGTATTAAATGTATTTATCATTTTTCTGTGCGTGTATGCCACATTTGAAGTACAATATGAATTTAAATCTATGTTTATTTTTCAAATATCACACTATTATTCGCATACAAGTAAAATCTGTTAAGTCTGATTTAAAGAAACAGATCAAAGATGCACTTTTCATGTACTTAAAGGGAAAACACAATAAGACAGAAAACAAAATAGGATTGACAATAAGTAGGGAGTATACAAAAATAGAAAAACCATATGTATATTTGTTTGGTTGTATAGAGAAGTTGAACCAAAATAAATGCAGCGAAGTTACAAAAATTCGTCAAAACATTTACATAAAACTTACAAGATTGTTTGAAGGTAAACAATCTAGACCAAAAGAGCTAATGATCAAAATGATGCCATAGATAATAAATTATGTTATCTACTGTTTTTATGTAAAACAAATATACGAAACTCGGCTTTAATAATGAAATCTGGTTGCAGAAAAATTAACTTGAAGAGTGTGGTTGTAGAAGATTTAACTATTTGCAACTATTCATACGCAGATTCATTAGAGAATCCATGAAGAGTGACTTAATAATCCGTATAATAAGGCATTTGTGTAATGATGTAGTGTTTCCTCCTCCTCCTTGTCCTACTCCTTATCCTCCTCCCACTTCAAGTACTTGCTAGAATCAATGAGTTGAATTTTGTTTATACCATTGCGAGTAGTTTGGATATGTACGACTTATATAATGTCTAGATTTTAACGGAAAGATGTTTCAAAGAAATGTTAAATAATTCAGAATAAAAAATGTGTGGTATTGAAACCTTCTTTTCGGAGGTTTATCTGAAAGCACGAGTTTTTCGTACGTCCTCTTTGATCTGGAGCACTATTTATGAGGATTATTTAGAGAGCAAAAGCTATTCAAATTCACAAAAAACTAACAGTGGAATACTTAACATGTTATAGTTCCCTACAGTTATACATATTTCGAGAGATTCTATCTGTTCAGTTTGCATTGACACGAGCAGCTGTTTCTATAATTCTCCCAGTGGCAAAGAAAGGGCCCTAGTTAGTGTTAAATTCAGTTGTAAGTTGGTAATGTAAGCCTCAGGTCGCAGGTAAGTAAACCGTGAATTACAAAGAAATAATGCTGGGTAGTGGGGACACCAATGTGTTCCACGTCGTTTATTTGGAATGATGTTAATCTTTACATAAGTGTTCCATATTTTGTAATTGTAATCGTTACTGATACAACATAATTTGGCAGTAAATACACAACGTATTTAGCCCTGGAGAATTAGTTCACCCATAAGTGTTGTATCAGAATAACACCATTTTGCAAAGTTGTTTACCAAGCATTTTATTAATGTACACTTCCTGTGTATAAACACAGGAATGCGTGAACAACATAAAAACTTATGAACTGAATAGCCTACCGGTGCTAAATATCGCAAATGAGGATTTACTGACTGGCTAGAAACTAGTAAGTGCCACTGTTAAATTGGCAGTGCTTCAGTTTAGTGTAATGTCGCCTATTTTGAATTTCTGGGAACTGTCTTAAATTGTGTCTTCTATAACCTTGTTCATGGGAATAAATACGTATATACTTTAAGGTTGTAGGCAGCTTTCTAACCTCAGAGGATTATCTCAATAATCCATTTTATCAGCACTTACTGGGGAATCTGCAATCATTCTGCTCAAGTTTCGAATTCCGACTAATATAAAGGCTATGCATTTCATCTCTATGTTCCAAAAAGCAACACGTTCTCGGGACCTCAGATACAGGATGACACAAGCAATAGCAATAGGTCTCTGTACCAATATGTCAACTGCAAGAACTGTAAAGTGTTCTTGTTTTACACGTGTCATGAATATGCTAAAGTTGGAAATATAAAATCACACTTAAAAATGAAATGCCACAGCTGGAATTAGAACCACGGATGATGGGCTTAGCACATCGTTATTAACGGAGCTGTTATAACTTTTAACTTTGGAAATATCCCAGCATGATTGAGCTACCATAGAGCAGAAGTTCCGCAGTTCAAATTTTGCCTATGACATTGGAGTTTTCAGTTTGAACCTTTCCAATAAGCCTGCATGTGGTATATATGAAAGAACAAGTAATCAAAAATTGATTGTCCTAATAGTGGTTTTGCTACAAATACTGGGACTTGAAGCACTTGGAAGATTGTAAGTCGTCCTTGGAGTGTGATATCGCAAAATGAATGTGAGATCTCCCTGTGGTTTATCAGTTTTTATTCAGACGACTTCAAAACATGTAATTCCGGTGAAATCTCTACGTTGAGCTTTTGGGTGGAAGGCATTACTTCTACTTACTGTTAAGTACGTAGCAGAGAAAGCAACAATAAAAACATAATAAAAAATAAATAAACAAAAGTAAAAATAAATAACTATATAGCGTTCCACTCTTAGAAGACAGTATGGAGTTAAATGGGACATCTCTGTCTCTATCTAGCACATACAAGTTGCCATTAGCCGCGTCCTTTTCTACCCTCGCGGTGTTGCCAGATTTCTAATACCATGGTATAAATATTCATTTGTTATAAATTTCAGATTTGAACACACTATCCTATGCAGAATTTTTTTCTCTATCAGGTTATATCCTTTTTAGAGTCATTATACATTTCTATAGGTCCAAATTTCTTCAGAAAACGTTTTTTTTTCAATAGAAGTCCGATATTTCCTGTTTCTACACTCACCACGCACTAACTAACAAACTAACTGCTAGAATGCATCTATATTTTTTTCTTAGGTAGAGTATACCATAGTGCTACTACCTGCCCACTTTGAATTCTCTATGTTTACCCAGTTAATTGTTATAATTTTTAAAATGAAATGTTTTCGGAAAATTTTATATCTGTGCACTGCAAAAGTTACGCAGTGTGAAACTTTTTTGTTATTGAGTTTACATCAGGGAACCAGCGAGAAAAAATGTTGAGGAAGGTTGGAGAAAGTTTTTAAAATAAATCAAAAGGCAGTAACCTCTTTCTTTTATCCAGTAAGGCAAACAAAAGGTATTCATCTATTCAGCGTCAGGCCTGACACAGAAGATAGTATAAGGAGCAGCACTAACATTAGTTCGAAAGAAGCCGTGTGTGTAACTGTGAGCTGTTATTGAGTTATTTGTTTAATATTTCTGTAAATATTTGTAGTTATGGAGGGGGAAGCTAGGAAGAGACGATATGTTGGTAAATTAAGAAGTAAGGAACGCCAAATAATTATGAATGTGTTATATTATTTTTGAAGAAAAATGCGTGTAAGGCAGTAAAAGAAACAGCTAAGGCTATCGGGTGTTCAGAAGCAGTAGTGTGTATGATTAAAGAGGAACTAATGAAAGGACCTCTAAGAACGCCATCGAAAAAGAAAGCAAAAAGGGCGGGACTACACAAAACGATAGGTTAACGCAATATGATTGAATAGTGCAAGGTGGAGTGCGGCGAATTGTTCATTCTTTACAGTTTGCAAATATTCCACCCATGCTGAATATAATTTTGTCACGATTCAACAGTGATGAGACCGTACCAAATTTCTCAAGGGCCACTCTTAGTCGGTTCTTACATGATTTGGGGTTGGAATATGAAAGAAGGGGTAACAAGTGCATATTAATAGAAAGAGACGATATCGATATCATCAGATGGCGACATAAATATCTAAAAGACGTAAAAAGGTTTAGGGACCAGGGGAAATCAGTTGTTTATACAGACGAGTCATTTGTAAATTTAGGTCATACAGTAACAAAGGCATGGAGGGATACCAAAGTTAAAAGTGTCCGTCAAGCAGCAATTGAAGGACTAAGTACAGGACTCCGGCCACCTCGAGTCGCTCGCGGAGAAAGATTCGCAACTATATAGCGTTTCACTCTTAGAAGACAGTATGGAGTTAAATGGGACATCTCTGTCTCTATCTAGCGCATACAAGTTGCCATTAGCCGCGTCCTTTTCTACCCTCGCTCTGTTGCCACATTCCTAATAGCATGGTATAAATATTCATTTGTTATAAATTTCAGGTTTGAACACATTATCCTATGCAGAATTTTTTTCTCTATCAGGTTATATCCTTTTCAGAGTCATTATACATTTCTATAGGTCCAAATTTCTTCAGAAAACGTTTTTTTTCAATAGAAGTCCGATATTTGCTGTTTCTACATTCATCACGCACTAACTAACAAACTAACTGCTAGAATGCATCTATATTTTTTTCTTAGGTAGAGTAAACTATAGTGCTACTACCTGCCTACTTTGAATTCTCTATGTTTACCCAGTTAAGGGTTATAATTTTTTAAATTAAATGTTTTCGGATAATTTTATATCTGTGCACTGCAAAAGTTACGCAGTGTGAAACTTTTTTGTTATTGAGTTTACATCAGGGAACCAGCGAGAACAAATGTTGAGGAAGGTTGGAGAAAGTTTTTAAAATAAACCAAAAGGCAGTAACCTCTTTCTTTTATCCAATGAGGTAAACAAAAGGTATTCATCTATTCAGCGTCAGGCCTAACACAGAAGATAGTATAAGGAGCAGCACTAACATTAATTCGAAAGAAGCCGTGTGTGTAACTGTGAGCTGTTATTGCTTATTTGTTTAATATTTTTGTAAATATTTGTAGTTATGGAGGGTGAAGCTAGGAAGGGACGATATGTTGGTAAATAAAGAAGTAAGGAACGCCAAATAATTATGAATGTGTTAGATTATTTTTTAAGTAAAATGCTTGTAAGTAAGGCGGTAAAAGAAACAGCTAAGGCTATCGGGTGTTCAGAAGCAGTAGTGTGTATGATTAAAAAGGAACTAATGGAAGGACCTCTAAGAACGCCATCGAAAAAGAAAGCAAAAAGGGCGGGACTACACAAAACGCTAGGTTAACGCAATATGATTGAATAGTGCAAGGTGGAGTGCGGCGAATTGTTCATTCTTTACAGTTTGCAAATATTCCACCCACGCTGAATATAATTTTGTCACAGTTCAACAGTGATGAGACCCTACCAAATTTCTCAAGGGCCACTGTGATTTGGGGTTCGAAAATGAAAGAAAGGGTAACAAGTGCATATTAATAGAAAGAGACGATATCGATATCATCAGGTGGCGACATAAATATCTAAAAGACGTAAAAGGTTTAGGGACCAGGGGAAATCAATTGTTTATACAGACGAGTCATTTGTAAATTTAGGTCATACAGTAACAAAGGCGTGGAGGGATACCAAAGTTAAAAGTGTCCGTCTCGTCAAGCAGCAATTGAAGGACTAAGTACAGGACTCAGGCCACCTCGAGTCGCTCGCGGAGAGAGATTCGCAACTAGTACATGTTGCAACACTGCGCTCCATTTAACGTGTACTGTCTTTTAAGGGTGAGACGCGCTTTAGTACATGTTGCAACACTGCGCTCCATTTAACGTGTACTGTCTTCTAAGGGTGAAACGCGCTTAGAAACAAATTTGTAAATAATGCGAATATTTTGGTTTCATAAGCGGAATATCTTATTACTCTCCTTAGAAAAATAACAGAGCACTCGTCCTGGTTGGTTCTTCAGGTATTTTCCGAGTGAAAGCCATTATTCAGCTATCCTCGGAGCTCGTACGTACTGTCTTGGACAATTCAATTTCCTCATGCCAAGTCATATAGTCTAGGTTCACGATTCATTCCACTGCATTCCTTTGTGTAGGTTGTTTTTGTTCAAGTTTGTCTGTGAGAGAGGTGCATCGCACATGACACCCAATATACATAAACCAGATAGATAAGTGTTGGGGTTGTTAAATGTCCGACAGAATGAAACAAGCACATACAAGTATACTAGCTGCATCAGAAGATGATTATTTACTTGCGTTGTGAGAATAAAGAAATGTGTTCCTAAATGATTATTATCAGTGTTGTGGCAACAGGATTTTAAAGTGGGCCTCACATAATGAGCGTGCCTTTTCGGTTCTTCAAGCACCAAATGCTCTGAGAGACTATCTATAGATTTTCTGCTCGACCTGTTATTATTAGCGGGACAGTGAGCAGCGAATCGGAAGCAATATCCACCTCTGGACATAGGGACACACGATTAATATGGTGTTATATTCTGCAAAATATCTGCCGTAGCAGTAGATCTTTGAGCAATCCAAAATATCAAGTGCTACATTTCCAGCGATTGCAGAGGTCAACAAATTGTATGGGTTTATACTTGCCTTTATTGCTATAGTATTCGCTGTTATTTGAACAACGAAGGTTTGTGTGTGTGTGTGTGTGTGTGTGTGTGTTTGTGTGTGTGTGTGTGTGTGTGTGAGTGTGTTTGTCCATCAAAGTATAGTCCACTTTATTCTTAGACTGATACGTCAATTAAGATGTTCACAGCACTAAAGGGCAACCAGCTCCTATAATGATGTCTCTGATTGGCTAAAGTTAGACATGAATTGATTCTTACTGGATGGTAAGGGACTAGCAACGAACTCCACTCCAGGCAATGAAAGATGCAATGACTGTGTACCTTATGTCTCTGCTCTAAGTATTAGCATCTTTACAGCACGTTACTAAGTGGACCTCTCTTCACTTCTAGATGTTTCCAGACTTCCGGGAGAAAACTGAGAAACAAGCTATGAATTCAAGGGTTTCTGTAATGCGCCGTTGTTGACACTAACTTCTACACGTAAAAGACTGTTTAGCGTCCATTATTACTGCATGCGGCACTACATGTGGAGGACGTTGTTGGCACATAAATGAAGTTATAATTTATAAAAATAAATTTGCAAAGTAAACGTTCTAGGATTAAGTTTATGCTACCTACTCGGCACTTTCCAGTTACAAGGACTGAGGAAAGTCTGGAGACTGCTAAAGTCAGGGAGTTCGTCTGGCGAAATTTGAACCGTGGCCCTCTGCTTTACTACCATCAGTGTAGATTTCCCACCCATTAATAAGATGTGTGTGTTCTCAGTCTTCCAATATGTTACATAATCATTTGTTAAAGTAATACTTGGAACGTCTCCTCCCAACCAGTTTGTTAATTCTCGGAGTTCTTTTAACACGACGTTGTTACGTTTATAACATTATTATTTTTTGTACTATCTAAGGGAATGTATCATCCCTAATTACTCTGCAATCCCATTGCGCACAAGTATAACCATACCTTTATTTCAATTTGGGGAATTCTGTGAATCGCTTTCACTGGCTCAAGTTAAATAATCTGTTGATGCTGCTTAGAAAGTCAAAGAATCCCTCACCAAGTGTCAATAGGTCAATAGGTGATCCATACCCTTCAAGTTTTCTTCATCAACAAACAAGGTCCCTAGAGGAGCTTAACGAACACTTCCTCTGGAGACAATAGTGGGCGTGCGATATCACCTTCATAGTATTCAAACCGCAAACAAAGTAAGTGGTCAGTCGTCATAGCCATTGCTGCTGAAGTGCTTAGTTGTGGTGTTTTGTAGAGCAGATCATGTATTCTAGGGCATGAGTATTTCAGTGTATCTAAATGTGTAAGGTAAAGTTAGACAGAAAAACACAGCAAAGAAAATACTTTAAAGAGGAAACATGATTCTAAGACATGACAGTCCGCCTTAAGTTCATCAAGGTCATTCTGAGGAAATCAATCAACAGCAATACCATTATTATTACAAATGTGGGCCCAAATGACCCAGCTGTCGACGGGCCCTTAAACTCCACACTCCACTCCACTCCATTACAAATGTACATAAGTTTGAAGTTTTTTTTTCAGCGTAATTATCGTCAATTTTTCTTCTTTCGGAAGATAGGCATTTAAGTCTTATACTTTGGAAACATTTGTGGCCAAAATTTCAACTTCCGAAAGCACAGTTATCCTTGTAATTCTAACATACAATACCAAATTATGCATTTTTATATCCATGATGCCATAGATATTTATTCCATAGATTGTAATACAATAAATGTCAATGCAAACAAAATAAATACATATGTTTATGCGCTGTTCCATGAATTAATTCTAATTTTTTCTAGTGAGACTATGTCATTATTTCAGCAGTGGTGTTAATTTTTATATACAAGGTATTTAAGACGACAGAATAAGCTTTGAGGATGATTATTATTAGCAGGAGTCAAATTAAAGTAGTAAAAGGAGTAGTGCTGTTAATAAAACAGTTACATATATTTTGGAAATATAATTAAACGTTCAGTAATCATATTTTTTTTGTTCCCTTTATATCCCGCCTTAAACTGCAGAGGTCATATCGGCGGCCTTGCCTATTGACAAATGGTGTTACACGTTTACGTTGGGTTTTTCGATTTCGAATGTCAAACACATATTGACACTTTCATTCATACTTCCAGACTCAGGGAAGGATGAGAAATAATCCTGGCTGGAGAGAAATTCCTACCCCCTGCCGGGAATCGAACCCGGGACCCCTAAGAAATCATAATTGTAGAGGCGACTTTGTGAATTAACAGTGACCGATAAAACATTCCATTTATATGGCATACATATTTTAAAAGTACTTGAGAAGTCATATTTACTCAGTTATACATTCATGTACTATCTTTCACGAAAGCAAATACCCATCTTCAGCGAGACCTGCGCGAAGGGTCACCTAATTCTTAGGCGTACCTAAATAGATGGTATGAGAATGAAATCAGTCATATACGTATGCTTCCTTTGCTGTTCACAGCGGATGGCAACCATTGCCTCACCTCGCAACTTTGAAAAGGATATTTCAGCAATCACTCTAAATTAAAGTGTAAATATTCCAAATTCAAGGTTACTACGTCTGAAGGAAGTATGTTACTATTGGGTTCTGATTAAATAGTAGACCAGAAGTAGAAAACGATGTCAGTATTGAGCTCTTTGCTTACCAAAGTAAGCTTAATAATCCACACTCACTGGCTAATAGGACAATAAGAACATTGTCTAGAACATACATGGGAATCGCAATTCAGTGTGGATGGTAAGATCCTTAAGTTGTTTTTGTTAACGACAAACAAAAATGAAACGATTAAAGTTATATAATAATATACGTTCTCGTTGATAGGCATTTGAAAATACTGTACTGTTCAAATTCACATCCGTACATGACGGAGGCTTAATTTAGTTATGTAATACATTTAAAATATGATATACCTAACAGATATAGTTCAATAATACTAACTTCAAAGTCAAACCCTCCACCTTGTGTTACAGTAGACGCCTGCACCGTAAATTTGAGTTTAGAGTCGAATCTGTTTGCAATTTTGGTTTTGATTAAATAGTGGACCAGAAGCAAAAAGTCATGCCAGTGTTGATCTCTTTGCTTACCAGAGTTAGCTTGATAATCCAGCCTCAATTCCTGTACTCAGTGTTAGCCGAGAGCGTTAAAACGCACTAACGCATACCCAGAGCAGTTCCATGAATTTGGATCGAGTCCCACCTACCACACAATTCTCCCCCCTCCCCCCCCCCCTTCATTTCTATCTTAACGGGAACATCATTATTTATATAACACTATTGTACAGTATTATCATATTGCTGCAGTACGATCGAAGTTTTAGATCTGAAAGCTTTAGAAGATGTTGATTACAATTGCTGTAGACAACACAGGGAACACGCCTACTTCAACTATGAATGATTCTTCCAGAAGTCAATACCTAATATTCTCCTATGAATATCCGCATTCAAAGGCGTCTTTCTATAAACGTTGAAGATTATTTCCATGTTAAAGAATTTATTTCCGTCGTACACTATCAATGCTTAGCTTACAATGGATATAAGAAAGCATTATATCTTATTTATGTTAGCAAATATCAACATGCACGCAAGCTAAAAGCTTTCAGGCACAAGAAAATAAGTGTTATTTTAGAAAAGATAATCAGTCAGCACGATTACACACATTATTACTTAATCATGCAGTAATGCTACACAAATACCATGCTATGTGAGAATAAGGCTCAAAGTGTCTAAATAAAATGAATTCAATATATTCTTCATTATGGAAAAGTATTTAAAACTATAATATGTGGTATAATTAGTTATAAAAGTGTATTATTACAAGAAGTGAATGTCACTGAAAAAAGTAATTCATGATATACTAAACATAACTGAAACCTGTTGTGGGTTATTTGAATGTGAAGCAAATGTTTGCAAATTGCAGCTTGCCATTTTGTTCCTTTCGACCTATTAATTAAGATTCTGAACTATGACTTTATTCCAGTTCTTCATTTCCGATAAAAAAAACGCTAGACTAATTAAACATATTTGTTAATCTTTCATTTCAGAAGAAGAAAAAAAAAAAAAAAAAAAAAAAAAGAAAGAAAGAAACTTGCGGAAGACAGGAGTAGAAACAGCAACAGCTGGCTCAATTGTGTCCTAACAGTAGCATCGCACCGATTTAAGCTATTCCTCAGTAAGTTGATTTGTGCATCTTGAAAGAAAGATAAAGTTAAAGAGCTGCAAACAGATTCGATTCTAAACCCAAGTTTGTGGAGCAGGCGTCTGCTGCAACACAAGGTGGAGGGTTTGACTATGAAGTTAGTATTATTGAACTATAATATCTATTAGGTATATCATATTTTAAATGTATTACACCACTAAATCAATTCTCCGTCATGTATGCACGTGAATTTGAACAGTGGTATTTTCAAATGTCTATCAATGAGAACGTATATTATTATATAACTTTAATCGTTTCATTTTTGTTTGTTGTTAATAAAAACAACTTAAGAATCTTACCATCTACACTGAACAATGCGATACCCATGTTTGTTTTAGACAATGTTCTTACTTTCCTAAATAAGTGTAAACGAACATCCAGAAACAAAAGCAAGGTATTTAAAGTTTTGTTAATAGTGATACGAACTTTCCGCTTTGCAAGAAAATTTGCTGCCAACTTACAGAGAGAATGTAACTTAATACAACAGGAATAGAGCACGAGTTGCCCGACCCACAAATAGCCGAAGTCGTTGGGTGGCTGTGCGTAGGGGTTGAAAGTACTGAGTGTCGGTGGTTTAAACCTCACTTCCTGCATACTTAATTTATGAAATGCAAAATTAACCAGCGACTCTAGTTCTCCAGAGCTCTTTATCAGGAATTCAGAATCAGGACAGATGCACACGTCTAGAAATTGAGTGAATGGGCACATGGCAAATTTGTGTAGTCCCTAGATATAAGCGAAATGACAACGCTGTCAGGCCCAAAGGTTGCTTCAGGTTGAGGTAATCTACAACTGAATTGCATTCTGTTTAATACATCATGAACTATTTTAATCACTGGCATCAAGATCTTTTAACTATATATTTTTGTGATTATCGATACCCCATTTTCTTTCGTATGGTATGTGATACACTAAATTAATTTTCCTTCGATGTTTTGAGTGATATTATAGCATAGTATGATATATGTGTCGTATTACTGCATAAAAATTATAAATTAATGTAATCATGACGAGCGATTTAATTTTTTAAATAATTATTTTATTGCACGTGAAATATTTTATTTTTCGTGCATTTTTAACATAAACAAGATATAGTGCTTTCTTATATCCATTGTAAGCTAACGAAGCATTGACAGCACACGACGGTAGTAAATTCTTTAATATGGTAGTAACCGTCGACATTTATAGAAAAATACTTTGAATGTGGGTTATTTAAAGGAAAATATTATATATTTGTGGAAGAATGATTGACATTTGAAATAGGTATATTCCCTGTGTTGTCTACAGCAATTGTAATCGATTTCTTCCAATATGATAATGTTGTATAATAGTATATTTGGCTCAGGTTATATAAATAACGATGTACCCGTTAAAGCAGAAAGGAAGGGAAGAAAAAAAAAATATGCGGTAGGTGGGATTCGATCCACGCTCAGGGAGTCTCTCTGAGTTCGAGTTGAAGTGTATTAACACTCAAGGCTAACACTGAGCATAGGAGTTGAGTGTGGATTATTAAGCTTACTTTGGTAAGCAAAGAGCTCAATACTTACATCGTTTTCTACTTCTGGTCCACTATTTAACCAGAACCCAATAGTAACATATTTTCTTCAGACGTAGTAACCTTGAATTTGCAATATTAAGGCTTTAATTTAGAATGATTGCTGAAACATCGCTTCTCAAAGTTGCGAGGTGAGGCACTGCTTGCCATCCCCTCTGAACAGCAAAAGAAGCATACGTATATGACTGATTTCATTCTCATACAATCTGTTTAGGTACGCCTGACAATTAGGTGATCCTTCACGCAGGTCTCGCTGAAGATGGGTATTTACTTGTGTGGAAGATAGTACCATACTGCGTGCATAACAGTTTTTGTTTAATCGCTAAAGACCCAAAAGCACACCTGCTGCACTCAATTAGGGCGACAGGTAAATGGTGGCAGGAAACTTTTTCCGTTTCCTCTCCTCCTCTTTGCCTTACACTACCAACAAGTATAGAAGCCCTCTAACGTTATCTGGTGCAGAGGGGTATCCGAGTAGGCACAATTTCCAATTAAACAAGGGTCAGTGTTGTTACGAAACTTCCTGAATCTCCAAACACTACATTAGCCATTAGCAAACAACTGATCCGTTCCTTTGCTCTTAGGCGCAAAACACTGGTGGGTCGATAATGGATCAAAGGGAACGCTCTGTGCACAATAGTAATCACAGAAGGAAATAGTGCTTACTGGGTAACCGCAGGACTAGGAGACTCGTACTTAAACTGATAATCAAGCAACTGTCAGAGGGAATGGAATGAGAGAAAGGCTTGACTGAACTTACATACAATACTCTCGGGGACAAATATGTTTTGTTCCTTTTCTAAAGTATAGAGAAAAAGATGCTATCTGGGGACAGTCTGTTTTACTTGTCCATAATACTAAAATACATGGCAATATTTGTAACTTGTTTTCGAGATCTTACCAGAAACAATTTCTCCTCATGGTCTATAATGCAGAAACACACAAATTACAGAATATTAACATCAATTTTTGGAGAGAGAAAATTGTAGTTCTTTTGACAATCTTTAAATTTGGGTGGTATTATGTGACAGAGTAATAGAGCATTCAAATGCACCATCAGCCATAAAAAGTGTAATATATGTTTGTACTTTCGAACTTACAAGGAAGTGGAACTTAATAAGTTGAATTTCAACACAGAAGAATATTGTTTGTCCAAGAAATAAGTAATTAAAATTTTTTATTATTTTTTTCAATGGAATTTAGAAATGCTTAGACTTTTAAGAAATTCTAAAGAGCACAACAATTTTAAGCACAAAGGTCATGTATGAAACTGTTATTCTCACAAGCAGAACAGTCCAGGTGTGCCTATCTACCGCAATTGTCACACTTGATCCAGAGTTCCTTAGGTCTCGAGCTCTTGAATAATTCATCATCCAAAATTGCATTCAGAATTCTTCTCTTCAGGTATGTAATCAATAGCTGGAGTTACTAAAACAGCTTCACCTGAAAGATGGAGATATCAGTGTCATCTGAATCCGAAGATTCTTGTCTGATTCGAATCTTCTTTTGGCTTTGAAGGTCGTATTCTTTTTTGTTTGTTTTGGACTATTTGTTACATAGTTGGATTGACATGCGCATTCACTTGTTTATTGCTGGACTTCATCTGAAACTATATGGAAATTATTGCTTTTAGAGGCACAAATAGAGGAGTTTTGTCGTCCTTTCTGAGAATTGTCATCCCAGTTCTATTTTCCCAGTATTACCGTCATTCACTTTACTAGGTTACAAACCCATGAGGTATGTTGGAAAGAATCTGAAACTGCTGAGTTGTTTACGCGAGCTTACTGCACATACATGACTAGACAGTGTATGTACACTCCGTTTATATGTAATCGTGTCTTCAGGACAGCAACGTCTCGTATATCGGCAGGCGCCAGAGATTATTCAATTATGTTACATTACTGACTGTACGGCAAAGTACCAGTACTTCGCTGTTGTAGAAAACAAGATAACAAGTGATCGCAGCGCTCCACAACCAAGGTCGTTGTCAGGTAGCACAGCATATTACCTTCAATATCGCTCTTAGGTATGCGTAATAAATATTTAAGGATACATTTAGAGACTAACTAAATGTGCAAAATAAATCGTTTCACCCTAGCTGCATTTTATGCAATAACGCCTGAAATTTTCCTCTGTTAAAACTTTCCACGCCACACAAAGCAACAATGTCCTCTCGCAACCACAGTTCTCAGCTTACTGACCAGTCACATTACCTACAGGTTTAGAGAGGCTTCTGGTGTCACCACGAGATGAAAACATTAAGTTCAGAAAATTGAGACGTCCCATTTTCCAACCCCGTCCCATAATACCTTTCCTCTAATAATTGCTCTGCTCAAAGCAGTTGAGTTAATCCCCGTTCCCTGTTTTGTTGGCCTAAATTATATACCTGTTATTTATAAATAGCAAAGGTGAGGGTAACATAACTATTTTTGTCTATTTAAAAGGCATCCAATCTTTTAACATTGTAATTTTTATAAATTTAATTATAAAAACAAGAAGGTTATTTGGTGGGTAATAATTAAGCTTGCAGCTAAAGTAAACGTATTCCTCGAAAAAGTATTCTAATATTAGGATTGTCGTTCTCATACATCAAAATGTAGGAGCTGAAGAGATTCGAAAAAATTGTCAGTAGATTCGTATGAAGAGAACGATGTTGTGAAAGGTTCAGAGTAGGAAGGAAAGTTAAACGCCAGTATTCAGGGAATGAGAGAATCTGAATATGAAACTGCCCATAAACATCACTGAATATGAAACAGTGGAAGGCGACACAGAAAAGGATGATTCCACTGCTATCAATAATGAGGACGGAGTTGATGATAGTGATATTCTAGAACACGAAGGAGAAGATTGTGATGATCAGGAGAATCTGCCTCCAAAGGAGAGAACAACTAGATGATGATGAAGACAAGAAATCCAAAGTACATTCCTAGGAGAGGCACTTTTTACGAGCAGCAGAACGCGCAGTAAAAGATGGAAAAGTAAGTAAATAAAAGAGGAAAAGAAGAAAACAATCACAGTAATAAATATTCCAATCTCTGTCGAGCTTACACAGAAAGATCAAGAATTGTGAACTAAATTACCAGAAAATTGTAATTTTTTTTTAATTATTGATATAATTATCTGAGAAAATTATGGCAATAAATGCATAAAACTCTCAGATATAGACATGTGAACTAAATCACATAAAATGTTATTCTGGGCTTTGTATTATGATAACAGTATCAAAATATTAATAAAAAGGTACATATCACAGAGCAGCCACCAACCGTAACAGAGCACCCCATGTAGCCCAATGTGGCCCTTTGTGCTTCGAACACGAACCATGGGAGGGAGAGATGAGGGAGAGACCCATAGGGAGATTAGGTCCGGGAGACAACGTGCAAAAGCGTGAATGAGGTCTTTAACGATTCCAGGTTGAACTCATTCGCCGGCGTTCAAGCCTGCACTCAAGCTCCGAGCCCCCCTCTGGGGTTTCTTAAGAGAAGCCATTCATGGAGGGGGGGGGGGTCTATCAGCAGTCCGACCGACACCAAGGAGAAACCTTCACTAATTGTGCCACCGCGACCCAGCCGCAACACGCCGACAACCGTTGCCTGATCCTTCAGCCCTGAAACAGATGATGAAGGAAATGTTGGGTACAGGAAATAGCAAAAAAGTCGTGGTAGAAGAGGAACCATTCCACCATTCGCCTACTGACTCGGAAAACCAATTAAACTCATGGTCATATTGGGGAGTTTTGGGAATCGAACCCAGGATCTGCCGAATGTGAGCCTCACACGTTACTATGGAGCCATCTCTCATGGTACGAGCCACCCATTACAACACTCTGTAGAATAAACTTTCTATTATTCCCATTATTACCACTTTGTTTCTTGAGTTAGAAATTACATGTAGGTGTCTTAAGTTTAGGCCTGGTATTGATTAATTTAAATGTCGGTTATTTGAAGGACGTGGAAATAGATTTGATATAACGAAAAGAGGTATTGTAAACAGCGGAATGAATGGCATTAGAATTATTATTACGAAATGCTTCGCTGATTTATTTTTGCCACAGCCTTACATACGCATATAGTACACTGTATGTATACTACAGAACTTGTCGGCAGGCGCGGTCCGTCTCCCGGTAATACTTCATGGGCGTCAAATCAAATCTCAAATCCCCTTAACAATTATCAGAATTTAAACACAAAACATACTCTGTCACAGGAGATGTTGGAAATGCCGCCCATTTGCACCAATGCATCTACGCCATCTTCTGAGGAAATTTTCATTAACACACATTAGTTCAGCTTCCGAAATAATGTTAACATCTCTCCTGATATTTTGTTTTAATTCTTCTAATGTGTGGGAATTAGTTCTGTATACTTTTTCAAGTTGCCCCATACATAAAATTCACATGCCGTAAGATCAGAGAACCAAGTGGGCCATACACCCTTACTAATAATTCTATCCGACATTTAATGTCGGTCAGTTGTTCGAAACATCGTGCCAGCACATAAACAATAAGCCTTATTATTCTGTATCCATTTATAGCGCACCATACCCCGATTTTTAGTCATGCAAGGGAATTTCCTGAATGAAATTGGGTTTGCCTGTAGCGTAATATCGGCTGTCTTGAGGTGATATATGACCATGTAAATGAAACCATGCCTCGTCACTGAACGGTATTAATCGTGGATCGATTGTTTCATCACTAAAATTCCTCAAAATCCAGTTACAGAAGCTTACACGACTCTGATGATCACGTGATAGCAATTCCTGGACAACAGTAACCTTGTATGGTGTGAGTTTTAAAAGTTTTGTTGCTTTCCATACTGAAGGTTTCGAAATGTCAGTTTCTTGTGCAAGGCGCCTAAGAGATTTTCGAAGTGACCGTTCTAACGCTTCTCCGATTTCGTCTAATTTCTCTTCCGTAAGCACCCGCTGTTTAACCTTTATTTTCCTATCACGAATTGATCCAGTCTTCCCTAATTGTATCTAAAACCAAACGAACGGTGTCTACTCGGAACACGCACGCCAGGAAATTTAGTTTCAAATTGTCTTACAAAATTCCTACAAGATGATGTAAGCACATACGTATCGTACATAAACACTCTTTGTTGTGCTGTATACCGCAATTGATTCATTTTAAGACACTTCAAGCAAAACTAAGCACTTCTAAACACTCCTAGTGTTAATTCAAGTGTGAACTGTATTAGAACAGCAAAAAAACATCTACCTAGCAGAAGTAAGACTGACGCATGTGTGACGACTAGCACGCGTGCGCAAGGAAATGTAGTGAAGGTCATACGGTCCGTGCACCTGCTGGCCAAGTTTTGTAGTAAACGTGCAGTAGAATGTTATGATTGTATAAGGGATCATGTCACCTCTAGTGCTATGAAGGTAAAATAACCACAGACTGGAGCTTACGATTGCGAATGTCCGAATGAATACCGCATTTACACCCAAATTTCTGTTAGATGCTTTACAATCGTATATCTGGGCTGTCTAAAAAGTAGTATATGACAACAGATGTTTTTGTATGTAGGCTGCTACATTCACTTTCAGCCTCGTTTGCAAACATTTCAACTGCCAAAATAAAATTCCACCTTTAACACATGTACTTCAGACAGTCGTATGCTGTTTCAGCAAGAACTACCAAGGTAAATATCCGTAAGTGCCATTAATGCGGAGAGTCTCATTAAATGTTCTTTGTCCTTGATACATTACTAACAGGTATACCCCGATGTCACATTTATCTCTCACAGAGCGTGATTGGTACAGCGACCTTCCCCTTTAGGTTATAAAACCGCAGGATAGAAACCGAGGCTTTAGAATTTATTAGGTTTTCCAGGTCCTTGTGGAATACCAGTTCTATTCTTGTGAATTGATCTCTGCCCTGCCACTTCTGGCATCGCAGCAATGTAGGGAGGTTATCGACGCTTTGTGATTCGGATTCCATATTAAACCCTAAGTGTCGCCTGCCAGTTCCCTGGCCCAGCGATCCACTGAACACAGTGGGTAAAAATCCTCTCCTTTCTTCGTTTATTACACGGTTTTCCAAAAGCAAGGCACGTTTTTGATATCTACAGAATATCTAAAACAATTAAATCCGCCTTACTTTTTGGTCGTAACTATCAATACTTTCCAATTGCACAGTATTCGGTGCAAAATTCCTGAAGATACATACCAAAAACAAACTTTTCTTTTTGTATCATTAGGTGGCGTTGCATTTTTTAAAGCATACATCAAATCTTCATTTCTTCTCCAGCAAAGAGTAACGCATACTGTGACAAAACGACAAAAATCCAGGCGGTTACTTTTCTACCACTTATTGTGCTCTAACATTTTACCACAAATACACAGCTTTCTTCTCATCAACACAGTCTACAGTCTTTCGGGCTACCTCAATTCACAACTGTCCTTCTCATAACCTTGCCCTGTCCTTTCAGTGTCTTCTCAATTCCTCTGTCTCCCGTACCCTAATTACGACCTTACAATCACTTATGTGAAGCAAAACAGTGCTGTTATATTGTAACAAAAGTAGTGAATTCTCTCACTATATCTACAGTAGGTTTAACAAACAGTGAAACATAATGCTCAAGATTCCTGAAATCATGAAATCTATGCGAAGTAAATTCGGTTTTTAACTTTTCAAGAAGGGGAATATGACTAATTAGTTTATCTTCTAGCACAGTACCAAGTGATTTTATACATTTGAGCTAAGCATTTCGTAATTTGACTTGTTGGTTAAGAGAGTTGTCACATGACATGGTATGTTTGTTATATTTAGACTATTAACCTTCTAGAACTTTGGCACTCTCTAAATCTGTAATCATAACGTAATAATAATAATAATAATAATAATAATAATAATAATAATAATAATAATAATAATAATAATAATAATAATAATAGTAATAATAATAATAATAATAATAATAATAATAATAATAATAATAATAATAATAATAATAATAATAATAATAATAATAATAATGATAATAATAATAACAATAACAATAACAACAACAACAACAATAATAATAATAATAATAATAATAATAATAATAATAATAATAATAATAATAATAATAATAATAATAATAATAATAATAATAATAATAATAATAATAATAATAATAATAATAATAATAATAATAATAATAACAACAACAATAACAACAACAATAATAATAATAATAATAATAATAATAATAATAATAATAATAATAATAATAATAATAATAATAATAATAATAATAATAATAATAATAATAATAATAATAATAATAATAATAATAATAATAATAACAATAATAATTTAACAATATATTAATGGAAAAGATGTAACTTCACTATGATTATACCACGTTTAACATTTAAAATGTACAGTATGAATAATTATTTAATATTGTCACAGAATCCTTTAGAATGTTAACACAAATGTTCTGAAGCTATTTGATGGACACACCAAGTAGTTTTAGATAGTTGCTGGTAAATTTATAACAGCATCCACGAGCCCCAAGGAGAAGAACTTTCACCTCCCAGATATATTATATTTTTCACTGAGGTGAGGGATGCATGGTTGGTAGATTGTCTCCTTGTTGCACACCGCTGTTGCCTGCTGCATGTTGTCTTCCATAGGAACTGTAGGATTCAGCACCATTCCTCTTCCTGCTTCTCTATCGATAGCCACAATGTCCGATCTACGGTTGCTTCCATCTTCATACAATGGAGCTCCTCATAAACCTCCCACTTGGCCTTGCAGAGGGCTGTGGATATTGATGAGCAAACTCAGTGATGATGAGTATTTCTTAGCAACTCTCCCTTAGTGCAGTATCCCAAAACATGACCGAGGGTTTCAACTTCTGTACATCCATGATGTCGACAGTGTTGTTCTCTGACTTCTACCAGCTACTGATCTTACTGCTACAGTGTTGCAAGACATCTTAATTCTATTTGTCCACATCGAACAAGATAACATTTTCCTAATTATTCATCTAGGAATTACTTATAGTCTTCTGTTTGTAGACCTCCACCCCCGTCCACTTACGAGGTGGCTTACACCACGCCTCAAATGACCGTAAGCGCATCTCTTCATGGAGCCAGCGTCCTGATTTCAGCATAGTATCTGCACTAGAGGGAATATTTAGGTGTGAAAGTGCATCTTTCTTCTCTTTATCTAGTTCCCTACATAAGTACGGATGTTCATCTTATGTTAGTGAGTTTTTTTTTTTTTCCTACATTGAAATGCTGAATGAAGGCTTCCCATCGGGCTCTTATCAGCCCGAACCACGTAGTGCATCTGTGTATCGTATCTGCGATGAACCTTGCCATACTTTTGAATGGAAGGAAAAGAAAACGTCCACTGATTGTACCAATCCAGTACATTTTTCAGGGATCAGCTTCTTGAGAAATTCAACATCTTCTGGAATTGTCTCGGTATACCAGGTGGCCCACTTCATCCGCATCCGCGTAAGTAGATAACCCTTGGTGCGTTAAAACAGTGACAGAACTCCACGGCGCAATTCTAGTCATAGAGACGGTAGTGGCGTGTTCTACCTCTCAGGTAAGACGTGAGGTAAGAGGCAGTTGAACTAGCGTGTGTAGTCTATGATAATAGACAATAACAGTATAAACACCGGAAAAGGTCTCACTTTATTTACTGGATCGTTATATTCCAGGTAATAAATCTACTCCTGTATATGCTACTATTGTCTAACATTTGAGTTGTAGATTGTAAAGTGGAAGCATGAGGGCATGTAATGTTTCATTGGCATTTGTTCATTTCCAATTAATGTTTTTGTAGTTTATTGTTATTATTATTTATTGTTTTACTTCTGTTTGTAGTTATTGTTCTCGTTGTCATATTACTATATTATTTATACTATATTGTTAATTTTATTATAATTATTACTATTATTAATTTATACGTTTTATTGCTTTTTATTACCATCATTATGCTTATTAAAAAGGTTATTTTGTTCTTGTTATTATGGTCATGTTATTTATTATTATTGTTATTGTTAGTGTTAGTGTTACTGTTGTTCTTGTTCATGTTCATATTATTATTATTATTATTATTATTATTATTATTATTATTATTATTATTATTATTATTATTATTATTATTATTATTATTATTATTATTATTATTATTATTATTATTATTATTATTATTATTATTATTATTATTATTATTATTATTATTATTATTATTATTAATTTTTATTGTTAGTTCTTGGATTAACTGAGAAAGTTTTTTTGTTGCTTTTTAAATTCTTTTGTTTCAATTCTGTTTCTGTTTGATGTATTCTGGATCCATGCGGCCAACCTCACTGGAGGATAATGATTTTACTAAATATCTATGTAGGTCCACAGTTAAAGTGTGGCAAAGCGATCAATTTCTTCGCATTAAATCGTTTGTGCACTTCCAATTTTCGGCAAGTAGATTCATACAATTGATCCGATTCGCTTTCTTTCAATCTGGTTACACATATGAACATCCAGGATCATTTCGGACACTTTCCGAGTAGTATTTCGAGAGTGGCTTAGAAGAAAAATGTTTCTAAGATGACTGTTCAGCTCGACTTCATTCGATGTGCTCACTGTAAAAGATGTTTATGTCTGGACCTCGGATTACTCATTAACCTTCGTGTCTACTGCACTTGAACTGCAGCGGTGCGTAGTGTATTTTATTTCTATAATTGAAAGGTTATTGAATACATTGGCTGGACCATTTACTGTTTTCAGCCTCGTTTGGACTAATGTACACAAGGATTCTTATGTTAATGTGCACACACATTCTACCTTTGGATGCTCGTAGTTCCTATGTTTCTTGCCCATAGCAGCTGTAATTTGCATATTTCGAAATTGGCTATTCAACGCACTATATAAATTCAAAATGTAAGCGGCAATATTTGGGTACCCTCCCTAGTAAGTCAAATTTCATTATGATGATTACTCAGCGACTCGGAAGATCCCTAACACATACCCTATGTTTCTGTAACGTTACTTCAGTTTGGCAGTAACGGGTTGTGCTGAATATTCTTCGGGAAATCGATCTTACTGCTGTCACATTGCACGACATTTTCACTGCGTTTATATATTCTGTAGAAGAAAGAGCTGACTTACTGGACATCCGTGAATTAGCCTGAGGGCGTACTGTATACATGCTCACCATTTTCATTTATGAGGCAGGAGACACCAACACCAAAATATCGAGTTCCCATGATATCTCTAACCCTTCTTTCCTAACAATAATGTCCAAATGTTGAGCAATGGTTTTATAACTGAAACAAAGGTACATATTGCAAAGGAAAATTAATTCCGTCAGATATATTAGTCGAATATTTCAATATTCAGCTCTAATTTCAGAAGTACTATCTTAACAAAGATATAAATTAAGCCTCATGTGAGATAGTTTATTATTGTGACTCTGTCTATTGTTATTTGACCGCTAACATTTATTCCTAGATATCAGATCCGTTCATTTTTCTTTGTAATTCAAAGTATACTGTGTCCATGTAAGCTGGTAACAGGCTTTGCTGATCGTTTTCCGTGAAATAATACTATGGAGTTATTTTCAGTGGGATTAATTTACAGTCCTATTTCTGCCAGACTGCTTTCCGCTAAGTGAAGAGCAAGAGCAGCGCCAGTTTGTTTTACTTCTTTCTTGGTTTCCGGTTTGGGCCGCGTCTTGTTGGCTTTTTTTAAGAATTTAAAAAATTAAAAAAATCAACAATTATGGCGACGTTTCGCTGCAAACTATGTTGGGCTTCTTCGATGGGCGACTGCAACACTCATCCAAGATGTCACTGCCTTCTCTGACTGGCCTCGCTATTCCGTCCCACTCGCAATCCGATTGGTTCCTTCTCCTTCAATAGGAAGTCGCCCTGCTTATTATATGTAATAATGAAATATTGAGATACTTCACATGTGCCAGTCATAGATAGACGACGTAAACTCTTCACTGCACCACCGGAAAACGAACATGGACCCTCAGAACAAGAGCCACGAACGAAATCACTGAACAATACAGTTGCAATAGAGAGGAAACTTAGTGCCTCGACCGAAAGGCGATCTCATGTGCTTATGCCCATGATGCGGCAGCCTCTGGGAGGATGGATGAGGCGAATGGATCCAAAGGGCAGCCGGAACGTTGTCATGACAGAGCAGAAGACAGTATACTCGCCTTCCAATCCAGGGGGTGAGATTCCCAGACCGCATTCGTTCCCTCTGTCGTGCTGCCACTGCGACGCTCGCCGACGCTTCCAACCCTGAGAGAAACCTAACGGGATGAGGGTGAAATGAAATTATTAATGTAATGAAATGGAGAGACAGAGACTCGGAGGACATGGAAATCCTTCCCCGCATTCGCCTGGTGATCCGGGGAACGAACCCGTGACCTCCCAAATGCGCCCACACACGTTACCGCCTGAGCCATCCCCATCGGTTACACAAGACTTATAACTTACATAAGTTACTTATTGAAGAGATGTACTAAAAATCTGCTGTGTAGCACTCATATGACTTTCTCTACTCTTGTACAAACCATTCTTACAAACTCTTACTCCTATATCTTATTCATGTTAGTTAAGATAAACATTTGTACAAATTATCTTATTGCTTATTTCCTTGGAGGTAAAAGGGGAATGTGGGAATACAGTGGACTCTGACCTATAGCCAAGTGTTCTAAAGCTCTGAGATTCCGTTCTCATTGCACGGCTAACATATAAAAAAATGAATAACCATGTTCCATTTGACTGTAGTTTCAAGTTGCAAAACTCACACAAATAAGGAATATCTCTGAAATGGTTCATTCTACAAAAAATATTTAGACATAAATTGTGTGGTTTAGCAAAATCTACATTTTTTTGTTTAGTAATATTTGGTCTGCCTCTTACGGTTTACCAGTTATGAAAAAGCCATCCAGATTAAACAGTACTACATCGGCTATAAGGAAATTGAAAATATACATTTCATTTGTCATAAAATATCTTAAACATATTACATTTTAATCAAAATGGTTAGAGCCATTCTCGAGAAAATTAACATTTTCGAAACAATTTCCATGTAAAGTGTAGTTTAGGGTGGAGGAATTTTCTTCAAAATCTTTGTTTCGCATCCTTAAAAGATGTTTAACTTAAGCACCAACTTTGATTTTTAACCGTCTTTTCGTTTTTGAGTTATGCTGCCCACAGACTGACACACACACACACACACACACACACACACACACACACACACACACACACACACACACACACACACACACACACACACACATACACACACACAGACAGACACACACACAGACACACACACACACATACACAGACCTTTTTCTAAAAATGCTCTTTTTGGATTCAGGGATCCTCAAAACATATTTTCGGTCAAACCTAGGCAATGAATTTCTGGATGGAATTCAATAACTCCTGTACTTACTCTACGTAGTAGAGAAAGTAAAACGGCTACTTCCTTGCAGTTTCAGCAATGTTCAGCGAAAGACTTAACATAATAAGGCAAAGTAGATTGTGACTGATTAATTGCAACTTTAAATATTCAATAGATTTGAAATAAATTTAATATTTTGTAATTTCAAAACATGGGATGATGAAAAAGAATTCTACAATAGATGTGAAACGTTTTACGGGAAATAAAAGTTTACCTCCATTTTGCTGTCCTCCAAAGTTAACAGTTTATGTAATAAATGTAGGATTTCCAAAAATATAACTTCAATCCGTAACACGAATTCACCAATGAAACAATTAGTACACGCAAATTGCTGCAATATATTTGTAGAGAAAAATGTTGCTGTATTATCTTGTTTAGTTCCAGATGGCATCAATAACTTTAAAGTTAGCGGGCTGGGCAATTTCATATCCGTTTAATGTGGCTTTTATAGCCGTTTTAGAGCAGGTGTCATCTCAGAGAGGTTGTATGGAGCGTGTGAAAGCGCAAGTGCCTTGGATGGAAACATCAGCACAACGCTAATGGCAGGTGGATGCATAATTGAAGGGATATCTCTCTGCCGGCCGCTTCCGTTTTACCTTAAAATAAACACCTGCGAATAGCGCGTTATTACACTAAGTGAATTACCCAATTACATAAACAAGGGTGAAGCAACAAATCCAGTGTTCATATTCAACACTTTTACAGCATGTAGATTAAATTGTCTTTAGGTGTAGGCGGTACTTACCCTTTCTTTTTCTTCCCTTACCACGTGTCTCGTAGGTAGAGGAGGTATTGCATTCATCCAAAAATTCAATAGCCAGATTTTATTGGAAATAAACGTTGGGAAGAAAATCCTTGCACCCCAGAGTATGCTTTATATGGAACATTTTATTTTATAAAAGATGTAACACATATTTTTACTTTCTCTACTACACACAGGAAGTATCGCATTCCACCCAAAAATTTGATACCATTATTTCACTGTAAATACACGTTTTGAGGCTCCTCCTTCCATGAAAAAGGAAAAGAATTTTAGAAGTAGGTCTGTATGTATGTGTGCAAATGCGTATCTATATGTGTATATGTTATATTTGTATCTGCGAACAGCATAACTTAAAAACGAAAAGACTGTTAAATACAAAACTTTGTGTTCGTTCAACATTTTCCAATGATGCGACACGAAGATTTTCTAAAAGATCCCCACATCCCTAACTGCCTTTTGCATGGAAAATGTTTAGAATGTTTGTTTTCCTCAATAATAGGAAATAATAGGTTTTGGTCATATTAAACCCATTGAGGTGCGACGAGTTTAAGACATCTTTATAATAAATAAAATGCAAATCATCAATTTCCTCGGAATAGCCTCATATGTTCTTTTCATTCTGAATAGGTCTTGTATAACTAGTATATATTAGACGTAGGCAAAATCTTACTATATAAAAATGTAGACATTATTAAGGTACACAATTTATGTCAAATACTTTTGTTGTGGAGCAAACCATTTCTGTGATACTCCTTGTTATTGGTTTAAATTTTCAAATATTTGTACTTTTCTCAAATGGTAAGACCTTATTCTTTTTCCCTTCCTTCTGGTCATGCAAAGAGAGATGAATCGCCACCTCATAGCAATCAGCTTTTAAAAGAGTTTCGACTATCCCTTAGGACTTCTGTATCCCCTATTTCCATTGTGTATACAAGGAAATATAAAATTAATTGCACAAACGTCTATCTCCATTAACATAAAGTAGACAGAGGAATAGGTTTTGCAAAATAGTTTGTAGAAGATTCAGTAGAGGTCACGTGGTGAAACACATCCTTTATTTTTTTATGTATCTATTTTGTTTAGCAGCGTTAGGATTTTAGAAGTACTCTTTTGCTAGTCATTTAGTTTTCAAATAGTTATGCTTTTTTAGTGGCAAGTCGCTATTCGATTTTCTTACGGTCTTGCAAGGAATATGAGATTTCAAATTGTTTACGTAGCAATCCTCCGTCGTGCGCTTGCCTCTGGCGCGGAGGACCCAGGTTCGATCCTTGGTACCAGCATGGAGAATTTTCCCCCACTGGGAGGTCTGGTACGGGGTGCACTCAGTCTCGTTAGGTCCCGGGGGCACCAATTGAGGAGCTACTTGATGGAGAAGCAGCGGCCCTAGGTCGCGAAGACCGCATAACTGGCCGGGAGGGCTCGGGGCGCTGACTACGTGCAACCCTCCAGTACTGCACCCCAGTAATGACGCCGGTAGTAGGCAGAGGTGAGGGACGCAGCGGCGGGGCGGCAAGCCAAGGCCCTTCCTGGGCTGTAGCACTAGGGGTTTAGCTTTACGTAACAATCTTTCAAAATATGAATATCGCTTTAGCTTAGTATACGTTTATTTACCTACAACGAATGTGTATTAATATTTCATCTTGATTAATAAGAAACAGACAGAAGAATAAGCTGCTGTGTGCATAGGAAAGGGTAGAGTGAGACTGAAAAATTGAACACCATGGCCGGGATTTGAACCACGGATTTACCGGTTACCGTCCGGCTGCTCTAACCACTAAGTTATCATGGCCTATGTGCCGATACGACATTAAATTCTCCAACTCACTCGCATTATTCCCAGAGGACCACACAAGATCTAAATTTACTCTTAGATAACATACCTTAATGGCGACTTACAATGTGTAAATACTCAAGTCCCGGGCCACTAGTTTAACCCACTATAAGGTCAACCAATGCAATTAATGTTTCTCCTGACGGTAACCGGTAGATCCGTGGTTCAAATCCCGGTCATGGCATTACATTTTTCAGTCTCACTCTACCCTTCCCAATCATGTCCTACACACGGCTATTGTGTGGAAAAACATTAATTACATGCAGCGTGCATAGTTTGTCAACATCAATATTGTAAGTTAGCCGTTAGTAAGAGGAAGTAATATTGTGCTCTATTCACAAATTCGGTGTGGAGACTTAACCGGAAATACATATTTGAAGCTCCACTGAACCCAGGACTGGCATTTTAGGAAAATAAAAGGTTCGCACGGCCGCGTGTATGTATGAACAGAATAGCTCAAAAACTAAAAAGCGTAAGAATACCAAACTTTACATTTAAACCCAGCATTTTTTAGAGATGTAACATGACAATTTTTATAAATCTTGCCCAAAAAGTTAATCTTTACATGAAAATGCTTTCGATAGTTTATTTTCACTGCTTTAACGAATTTATTTGATATACCGCAAGGTTTTAGATGTAAACATGAAAAATACCGTATATATCCAGAGCTTTATAAATGACCTATGAACTTCTTTTTATTATAATTGAGAAAACATAAAACACAGACAAAAACCTACTAACGAAAAAAACACACCATGTTACTAGGAACTATATGCGAGACATACTTTTAAAGTGAGTGTCGGTAATTTGTTAAAACGAACTGAATGTTGCTTTCCAAGGGCTTTGTTTTGGTTTCCCTTACGCCTTACACTAATTATACAGTCACCACCGTTACTGAGGAACTTATAATGGAAATCTAATTTCTGTATGCCTTCGTTGAGTAATGATGCCGTCAAATATGCACTGCCTGTTTTGCAATTGAATTGTTCTTGACATTTTTTCCATCAAGGAATTTCTTCAAATGAAGAAATACGTGAAAATCACTTGGTGTCAAGTAAGGGGAATGATCGAACTGCTCTCATGCGAATGATGCAACGAGATTTGGTGTTTATTTGGGTGTGGGTGTGGCTGGACGATGTCATGATTTATGGCCGATAAATCACAAGCATTCAACGCGAAAACATTCCACAGATTCTTTTTCCGTATTGCAAGACGCAGCTTTTGTGGAATCTTTATTGACTGTCGATTTCTAGATAGGAATTCAACAAGAAACACTGCTTGCTTGTCTGTCCAGGAGAATAATTGTGCACATGTTCTTGGAGGTTTGAATTTCATCACTAGAGATGCTTTTTGCCTCCATTCCACCTCAGGGATTCCTGCTTGGATTTATGTGCGTAAGCAAACCATCGCCATTCTCACATATCGCATGGGAGAAGTCGGCGCAGACGTGGATAGTTTGTGCTTTTGTACAAGGAATGTAACCTTGGCACTCATTTTACTATTTCCGAAATCTGAAGGTTTATATCTCGATACTGCAGAAGACAGATCTTAAAACTTGTACAAAATATAAAGGAAGCAACGATATTATAAAAGTCTGTCCTTGCAAATTTTTGCGTCCACAGCTTGCACCAAATCACCCATGACCACCAACACACGGCCGCTGTACAGCTTATACACATTTTCACCACCGTCACTAAACTGTTTGATTCACCTCCTCAAGATCCCATCACTCACTATTAGTGTTTTCTATACATCTCAAACATTTGACGATGAGTGCTGACGTAACATATGTCACACTCAAAAAGCGATTCACTGATCTGACCTCACTATCGCGGGTCCTTCGATTGTTTTGAACATTTTCAAACGTTCTAACACAAAGATATCTTGCACTCACATGACATTCTCCAGTCTTGTACTAACTATTCTTACAAACTCTTCTTCCGTCATCTTCATGTTACTCGAGATAACAAATTGTAGAAATCATTGATAATTTTCTTGTTGGTGCACAAGGGGGTGTGTTGGAGAATACAGTAGGCAGTGAACGATGGGCAAATCTTTTAAAGCAGGTCGTTGTATGAAGGCTTTGAAACTACGTTCAGTTTGCATAATAACGACCTTCCATTTGCAAAGTGATTCTCTCCACAAAACAGGGGGGGGGGGGGGGAGAAAAAAAAAGATATACATTTGGACATAAATTGTGTTTTAACGAGACCTATACTTCTGCATTGTAAGACTTGTTTTATCTCTTACGGTTTAGCAACTAAGCAAAGGCCATCAAAAGTAAGCAGGACTACAATGGTCATAGTCAGAAAATTCAAAATATATATCTACGTTTCATTTGCCATAAAAATATCTTAAACACATGTTATTTTAATCAAAAATCGTTAGAGCCATTTTTGAGAAAAGCAAAACTTCGGAAGCGTAGTTTAGAGTGAAGGAATATTCTTCAAAATCTTCATGTCGTACCCTTGAAAGATGTTAAAGTTAAATTCCCAACTTATGATTCTAACGCCTTTTCGTTTTTGAGTTGTACCGTTCACAGACTGACAAACACACACACACACACACACACACACACACACACACACACACACACACACACACACACACACACACACACACGGACCTTTTTCTATAAATCTGATGTGTTGCACTCACATGACTTTCTCTACTCTTGTACATACCACTCTTACAAACTCTTATTCGTACGAGTATATCTTCTTGTTAGTAAAGATAAACATTCGCACAAATTATCTCATTGCTTATTTCCTTGTAGGTGCAAGGGGAATATTAGAATATAGTAGGCCTTGTGCGATAGTCAAATCTCTTAAAGCTTAAAAATTCCGTTCTCTTTGCACACTTAACATATAAAAAAATGAACAACGATGTTTCATTTCACGAAAGTTTTAAGTTTTCCGAAACTCACACACATAACAAGGAATATCTCCGAAATGGTTCACTCTACAAGAAAATTTATTGAGACAAAACTTGTGTATTTTAGCAAGATCTACATTTTTGTATAGTATGCTTTGATGTATCTCTAACGGTTTACCAGTTATGCAAAAGTCGTCCAGACTAAATACGACTACAGCGGCTATAGCCAGAAAATTCAAGATATCATTTCATTTGTCATAAAAATATCTCAAACATATGACATTTTAAGCAAAATCGTTAGAGCCATTTTCAAGAAAATAAAAATTTTCGAAAAAATTTCCATCTAAAGGGTAGTTTAGGGTGGGGCTATTTTCTTCAACATCTTCGTGTAGCATTCTTGAAAGACATTAAACTTAAATACCAACTTTGGTTTTTAACCGACTTTTCGTTTTTGAGTTATGCTGTCCATAGACTGACAGACTGACAGACTGACACACAGACACACACACACACACACACACACACACACACACACACGGACCTTTTTCTAAAAGTACATTTTTTTGATTCAGGGAGTCTCAAAGCATATATTTCAGGCGAAATCTACACATTGAATTTTGGGGTGGAATTCAATACTTCCCCTACTTACCAGTAGAGAAAGTAAAAATGTTTTTTGTTTTATATAGGGGGCCTCAAAACATACATTTCTGGTAAACTCTTGACCCCGAAATTTTGCATCTAATGCAGTGATTTCCCTTTTGAACTAAACGTAGTAGAGAAAGTAAGAATGACTGCCGATAACAACTGCGTCTGTCCTAAGATATGAAGGAAGTCATTTTACAAGTTCAAAACCGCTAGCGACGTCCCGATGGAAAAA
Organism: Tenodera sinensis; assembly: GCA_030765045.1. Classification (NCBI taxonomy): domain Eukaryota; kingdom Metazoa; phylum Arthropoda; class Insecta; order Mantodea; family Mantidae; genus Tenodera; species Tenodera sinensis. The sequence continues at coordinate 242,137,428 of CM060962.1, forward strand.
ATGTGAAACGTTACTTACGTTTATAACGTGCCTGGTATTCATATTTGGTTAACGTGCGACACTTTCTCTCCCCCCCCTCTCTCTCTCTCCCTCTCTCTCTCTCTCTCTCTCTCTCTTTCTCTTTCTCTCTTATGTTTTGAACAGTAAAGTGGATTTCAAGCTGCTCACTGTCGTTCCTTCATATTTCATATTTCATTATTTTTAGTTTAATATCCTTTAGGTGGGTAGATCATATTGAGCGATGAATGAATTAAAGGGATGCTAAATGGGGAAAATCCATAAAATGTATTTTTACCTATTTGTGCACATTATTAATTTGAATTTCCCGCTCTATTTGTACCTATAAATTATTCATGTGGTGGCCACAATATTTACACTTCCAACATATATATATATATATTTTAATTTTAAAAACTGTAGTACACGAGCCATTTTGACTCTGAATTCTACTCCATCTTACAGACAGAAATGTGAGTGCCTCATTCACTATTTTAGAAAATGAAGCGAGGGATAAATATGTGACTGCAGCGTTCTCGTTATGTTGACATCATTATCTAGGAGTAAACGAGTTAAAAGGCACGCTATGTGGTGACGCAAAACTGTGCCTTTATACTAAATTAATACTGTTAGCACTAACACGGAAACCAACCGAGTCCTTACAAAGCAAATTCAAAACTGAAATTATTCTCCTAATTCACGGGTTCACATCGCCATTTTATTGCATGACCTCCAAATGATAGTAGTAATGAATTCCAAAATAGGATTTAGAATAAATAAAAAATACATATCTATAACGAGGTGGAATCAGGACTGAAAAATTCAATGCTATAGGCAGGATTTGAACCACGGATCTTCGGGTTTAAGTAACCTTTAGATGTAATTATTATTTATATATGCCAATAAGCTTACTGCTGGTGTTTTGAAACACACAAGCCGTGTGTGGGCAATGTTTAAGGGGTGGAATTAGGACTGAAAAGATCATTGCCTTAGCAGGGACATAAACTTAAACCCGGGACATAAAGTACTTAGAATTGTAAGTCGCCCTTGGGGTATTTATCTCTGATGTGAGATTTCCTTGTGGTTAACCGGAAAAAGTACGAATCAGCTGGGGAATTTAATGCCATATTGTTGGCCATGGTAGCTCAGTGGTTAAAGCAGTTGCTCGATGAGCGGAAGATACGTGGTTCAAATCCCGGCTATGGCATTGTATTTTTCAGTCTTGATTCCACCTCTTAAACATTGCCCACACACGGTTTGTGTGTTTAAAAACACTAGCAGTAAACTTGTTGGTATAAATAAATAATAATAATACATATAAAGGTTAACACAGCTTGGGGTTTGATGTATAAACACTGGAGTCAATTGAATAAAATTCCGTAACAAACACCTTCCCTGAAGTAAACGAAATAAAGTTAGTACAATATTAAATACGAAAGCTACTAGATGTTACAGTCTCCCCACATACCACCATAAAAGCAATGTTACTGAGTAACATCCTGTCACGTTCATGGCGAATCGGGGCAATCTAGTGGTGTTTGCTGCAATAAGGTGGATTTCTGGTCACTCACTTTGTCACTAGGCGCTCATGTGGCAGAGGATTAGCCCACCGACCCATAAATGGAACCACGGGAGAGAAACAGGATGCATGAAATGACCGACAGTTTTACTCAAGTACACAAGCCACAGGAAGTAGCCTACATCGAATTTTCGACCTTCTGTCGGGAACTTGTGGGTGTGCCATAATACACTTCCATGTTCTCTCTCGGACTCTGGTAGGGAGACCAAAGGGAAATAGCTTCTTTTGCAGTTTACGTTGTCAGTTTGTCTTCTACAGCCTAAAAATATCTGACGACAGCTAATGAAGCTTGGAATGTATTTAAAATGAAATTAAGCATAGCAAGCTTGTAAGATAGATAAGTTTGTATTGTACATGAAAACTTCTTTCATTTACTCTTTACTTACTTTTAAGGTCTTCTCCACTCTTCAGCATTTTCCCTGTATTCCCATTTACCATTCTTTTCGTTTGAACAAGTCATCCTCCTCTTGGCATCGGTCATTAAACATCTATGAATGTTTTCTCTCCAAGTTGCACCTGGCCTGACCCGCTTCCTTCTTCCACTCTGGCCAACTGCTCTCTCCCATTCTTCTTACGTGCCCATACCATTGAAGCCCCCGCATTTCATTTCTCTCCACAACTGTTTCCTCCATATCCATCATCTGTCTCACCTGTTCATTTCTCCTTCTTTCCAATCTTGATACTACATCTTATTCCATACATTTCCACTACCAACATCTTAGATTTTTGTCTCTCTGCCAAAGTTTACGCCTCAGCACCATAAGTCATTATACTTTCCACCAGTCTTTAAAATGCTCTTCTTTGTGCAGTTCAGCATGGTTCTACTCCACAAAATGTCATTCAACATTCATATAGCTCTTCGTGCGTATTCTACCCTACTGTCAACATCCACTTTACAGATCCCTGGTTCATCAATAAACGATACCATATATTTAAACTTTTTGACGGCTTTAGTAGTCCCTTGGGGTAGAGAGATGTCTCGCCCACTTCTTCCTACTGCCAGATATTCGGTTTCATCCATATTTACTAGTAGTTCTCCTACTCAAAGGCATCCAGAAGTTTCCTCATTATATATTTAATATCCCCACGAATCTGAGCCATCACTCTCTAATTGTCTGCAAATAGTATGGTACTTTCACACTAACCGTAAATGGAAAGTAAGTTGAAAATTTGAATACCAGTTGAAAAATTCCCCTGATGGCCGGTATAGGAACCTCAGAATTAAGACAGAATAAAATAGCAGAAGTAGAAAATCGTGGTTTGATTATCGCCCATGACATTATATTCCTCAATTGTGACTCAACTCTCCAGGGTTATTATGTCTTGTGTGAAATGTTTACCTAGGTGAAAAATATAATTTTAGCTTTTCTCCTAGGGAAAGTTAGCCTTTATGTCAATCTGTATCACAACTGAATGAAAATTTCCCTAGAGGAAGTTAGCCCGACTTATGTGTATTTTTATGGTGAAATAACAGCGATTGTTCCATAAAACTAAAGCGTAGTTAGCATTTCTCGGGTTACCAGCCGTGTAATGTCTGTAACATTTTTCGACATTTCGGCCATTTTAAGCTCCATGGCCATCATCAGGAAATTAATACTCCTAATTAATAAATAAATGGCCATCTCAGCTCATGGCCTTCATCGGGAACTGCATAAGAAATAAACGGCCATCTCAAAATCATGGCCGTATTTTAAGTATTCTTATCCAAGCTATACTCAGTCGTAGGCTGTTATCCCTATTAAAATTTTATCATTGTCGAAACTATGCTGTGCTATTGCTGGTTTTTCTGGTTGTAGTCGTTTATGTTCATCGCGTCTCTGTCGGAACGTACGACCTGTCTGTCTTATACATATGTCTTTCCACATTGACAAGGAATTTTGTGAACACCAGTATTTTTAAAATAAAGATTTCCCTTAACCGGTCTCATACTGTCTCAGCTTTTTTTTGTGACAGGAATATCGTTTTAATTGCAATTTTGTTCGAGACTATATTGCTGAAGGGGATAAACGGTTTTTCTTTATATTTCCTATCTTCCTCTGTGTTGTTATTGACCGTGGAACGGTTTCTGCTATTCTTAACTCTCCGATGTGCTTGATGAATGTCTATGTTTGTGTAACCATTCTTTTTAAAAGGTTTATCAAATAATTAATTTCGTGGGATAACTGGTCTTTGTCCGCATTTTCATAAGCTCGATGAGCAAGGTAATGACGGCTTTCTTCTGGAAAGGATGATGATGACTAAGCTTGGTAGGTGAACTACCACAAGAATGCAGTTCTGTACGTTTTGTCTGTACAGCAGACGGACAGAACGGAAGCGAAGGTTTTTACCGGAAGCCAAGGCTTTTATTCTAAGCCGCTATAATCCACCTCCGCCTATACGTCTTCTGAATACTCATGTGTCGTGGCTCCCTTCTCCTACACCAGTATAGTACCTTGGGTTATTATTGAACACTCGGCTTACGTGAAAGTCTCATATAGACCGCAACATTACCCTGGCATCGGCTCGTCTTTCCAAACTTTCTTCTTTGTTCCACAAACTCACTTCACTTGGTTTGGAAACTTCACTGTTCCTGTACAAATCTCTTGTCCCCATCTTATTCCTTATTCCTGCCAGGTGTGGGAAGCTGCCAGTGTGTGTCACCTACGGCGTCCACAGGTCGCCTAGAACCGATTCCTGCGAATTGCCACCAATGCTCCTTGGTTTGTACGCAACCAGCAGCTCCATAACGAGTTGGGCCTTCTTCCTCTCCATCATTTCATCCGACAGCTCGCCCGACGGTTCTTCTCCAATCTATGCCATGTTCCATGGGCTGTGACGTACAACATCGGCGTCCAAAGTCGCCGGCCAACACGACTGAAGTGACAACTTCCACGGGACCTGGTTCTCAGTGATGACACCTCTAGCTTTGACTAATCTGCTTCTCCACCGTTGCTGTTCTACTCGTTTTGTGGTGTGTAAATTATCACCATTACAGCATGTTTCACATTTGTAGTTGTTCAGGGGGGGTCGACTGCCCTAACTCTACAATGCTATTCTTATGTATTATTGTTCTTTAGTTCTGCCAGATCCGTAAAGCATATATTTACTGCTGATCGATCTAAATAAGCTGGACTACTAAGTCTAGTGATGACTATGCGCATTAAGAGAGCGATCTGCATGTGTAATTTTTCTGTATACACTGTGCCCTAATGTACCGTGTTGGTTTATATAAATTCGGGTGTCCAAAAATGGAAGAGAACCTAGATTTTCAATTTCCGTGTTGAACTTAAAGTTCGAGATGGCTGTTAGGTGCTTATACAGTTCCCAATGAAGGCCATGGATTGAGATGGCCATTTATTTGTTACTTATTCATTACCTGATGATGGCCATGGAGGTTAGTATGGCCGAAACTTGGTAACAATTTATAGTTCTTACACGGCTGGTAACTCCAGAAGTGTTAATTAATCAATAATTATCGCCGTGAAAGCTTCAAATCGTAAAACTAAGTCTGCTAGAATGTAGTTAATAGATGTTTAAAATGGAGTGACTACGACTTCCTCCGAGTTAAAGTTAATTGCTCTCAAATGCTTTTTGTTCAATATGAAACAAAAGGCTATAGTATAAACAAGGAGAGGGAATGCTTTAGAGATCGACATATTCATGAGGCAAGAAAGGGGGTCCAATGAATCCCTGGCTAGTGGCCAGGGCGCCGCGTCTCTGCGGTACGTTACAGCTGCCCTGGCGCCTACGTCTCAGGGCAGAGGAAGTAGACGTAAAACGTGATCAAGACCCATTACTGCAGCGGTTTATCAGCCCTTGCCAACATAATGGCTATGTCGCAGATGCTACGCGTTTTACATGTATGTCTTTAGCGTAATAATGACAATAATAATAATAATAATAATAATAATAATAATAATAATAATAATAATAATAATAATAATAATAATAATAATAATAATAATAATAATAATAATAATAATAATAATAATAATAATAACAATAATAACAATAATAACAATAATAACAATAATAACAATAATAGCAATAATAATAATAATAATAATAATAATAATAATAATAATAATAATAATAATAATAATAATAATAATAATAATAATGATAATAATGAGAAGAAGAAGAAGAAGAAGAAGAAGAAGGAGGAGGAGGAGGAGGAGGAGAAGCAGAAGAAGAACAAGAACAAGAACAAGAAGAAAAAGAAGAAGAAGAAGAAGAAGAAGAAGAAGAAGAAGAAGAAGAAGAAGAAGAAGGAGTCACACTGTGCGTGTTTCTGACCCTTATAATGGAGAGCTGCCCCAATAACGGATACCATTATCCTGTTAATGCGTTTTTAACACTTTTTAAGTCAGTCACTTGAATATTTTGCAGACCAAAGGGCTGTGACTTTATATCCAAACAGCTCACCAGAAAACAAAAGACAATGATATACAAGGGTATTGATATTTATAGACGGAGTAATCTTAATGACGTTTATAGAAGCTACACGATTCATTTCATGCGAAACCATGTGTACTCGTCATCATTATATTTATTTAGTAATTGCGTTCAAATTTCCATTTAGTATTCTAACTTTTCAATTTCTTCAGCTATTATTTACATTTTAATATGTAAATATTGAATCGTATTATTTATATTTCCTTGATGTTGCTTATTATTAATCTCTTACGATTTACCAGTTATGCAAAATACATCCAGAGTAAATAGGACTACTCGGGCTATAGCCAGAAAATTCAAGATATACATTGCATTTGTCATAAAATATCTCAAACATTGGCATTTTAGTCAAAATCGTTACAGCTATTTTCAAGAAAATAAAAAATTTCTATTAAAGAGTAATTTAGGCTGGAGGAATTTTCTTCAAAATTTTGGTGTCTCATCCTTGAAAGGCCTTAAACTTAAATACCAACTTTGGTTCTTAATCGACTTTTCATTTTTGAGTTATGCTGTCCACAGACGACAGCCTGACAGACAGACTGCCACACACTCACCCACCCACACACCCACACCCACACCCACACCCACACCCCCACCCCCACCCCCACCCCCACCCCACCCCACCCCCACCCCACCCCCACCCCACCCCCACCCCACCCCCACCCCACCCCCACACCCACACCCACACCCACACCCACACACACACACCCTACTTTTTTCTACAAACGCTCTATTGTTATTCAGGGGGCCTCAGATCATGTACTTCCGATGAAACCTTGACAGAGAATTTTTGCGTCGAATACGATACTTCCCTTACTTAATTTACGTAGTAGAGAAAGTAAAAGCATGTTAGCAATAAAGTTATAGGTACTCTGTCTTCTTGGCAGCCCTTAAATGGGCAAAGTACATTAAATAAATACTACAAAATTTGATGTTTCATTCACATTATCTTCTCTACCCACTGCCGCTTAGTTTTGTATACATTTCACAAGCTATTCTCAAACAGCTTATTTTACTATCTACTTTATGTTAATCAAGATAAGGGTTTGCAGAAACAGTATCATTACAGATTTCATTACAGATACACAAGACCGAAGCGAAGTTAATTCTCTAAAGCGGGTATATTAACCTGGCCTAGGCGTTGTGTAAATCTACGTAATTCAATTGGTTAAATTGTCACTATGAAACAAGTGTATATTGCTTTGACTTTTGACCTCATTCCAGGTGGTGCTGATTGCTTTGATAGAAAGGAGGCAGAGAGAAGGAGGGAGGAATAGTAAGCTAAGAGGAGTTCGAAACCATTCTAACATTATTTCATTTTCATATTAACAAAAGCCTTATAATTAAATACAGAGAAAGGTGTGAGATGTAAACGGTGGAATACTAACAACGCCGGTTTTTAACTGTTAAATAAACTACTTTATTTTCATGGAACGTAAGATATTTTAATATCCATACAAAATCTACACATTTCCATTACGTAAGAAAATATTACGTATGAAAAATTACATCTGCAATATATCCCCACGACTTGCTCTGCATGTCAATGAAATATTGCTATTACCTTCAAACTGATCTGCTCCTTGATTGGGACGATGTCATTTTAAATCTCTTGCTTCAGTTGTGGTATTGTTCGTGGATTATTTTAGAAACTTAGGATTTTAAATGCCTCCCAAAGGAAAAAAAAATTGCCGGTGTTAGGTCACATGACCTTGCTGGCCAACCAGTTCCAATCGTCGTTGCGTGAAAGAACTCGGGCTGGTAATGTATTCCTCAACAAGGTTAACGTATGTTCAGTTAACTTCATGTTTTAGGCATGCACTATGAAGATGCTCTGTAAGAATTCGCTGGAGGAAGGTTTTTGCAGTGCTCAACTGTTATAAACGATGAGAAATTGATTTTTGTAGACTAATGACAACATTATTGCGCACAATTGTGATATTTTCATCAGACCGGCTGGAATGAGAGAGAACTGGAGTTTTGATGTCCGCAATCGAATTTATTGTCTCAAATTGTGTAATTAGCATAGGAACTGTTGACTCATTAGGTGCATTATGAGGACCGAGAGACGTACGAAGCTTCCGCAGTTTCTAGGTAACATTAACCGGATTTGTAATGTGTTTACACAATCCATATCAGTTGTTTCCCTGTAAAGCTTTCCACAATAACCAACCGCAAGAAATACTGATTACAAAGCACATAAATAAAATCCTACCATGAAAATAACACAATAGCGTGCAATTAAAAACCGGCGTACTTAATGGTCTACCCTCTACATAATTTAAATAGTGATACCACAAAGTGCATCGGAATATTGTAGGGCAATTCCAATTACAGATGAGGTTATTTTATGCACAAATTTCATCACGTTTCGCGTCTTAACGCAGAGATATCTATGCGCATCCACCGCTCCTTAAGACTAGAATCAGTTTCAAAGAAACCAAATTAACGTATCAGAGCATCTTCCGTTTAAAAACAATGTTATTAACAAACTTACTCTTTATGTTTCCGCACAAACATAATTTTCATGTAGTACTGCATCTGACCTAAGACACTTACAACGGACCTGTGCCACGGTGGTTTAACAAAAGTAGTGAAGATATGATAAGAGCATTTGCCCCACGAGAAAACAGCGCAAAAGCTCGACTATAGAACCCTTCATACTTCAGGACTTGTCAGATAAGATTTTAAGTATCGGAGGAAATAATGTCTGGAAGGGCGCTACAAAACAAACCACTGTCTCTGTTCTAATATTCAGGTTCTGGCTCCTTCATCCAGAGTTGTCGGGTTCGAATTCCGGCTGGAGTGGCGAATTATTTCTTGACTTCGAATCATTTGCTACGCTCGCAGAATCTGTAGGCATGCACATGGAAATTAATGTGAATGTGCTTCATAATAAAAAATAAATAAAGAAGAAAACAACAGTCAAAACTTTTGAGAGCTGGTTGCTATATTATGGTCTTCAAATGTCACTCTCAAGGGAGAGAGATAGAGAATAGAATACTATTTTACCATTTTAGCAAAGTATAAATGTTTTAAAGCAGAAAGAAATATTTCGAAAATGGTTTACGTACGTATTTTATATAAATTATGTGCTTTAACGAGACATACTTTTTTGTAAAGTAAGATTTTTGTCTATTGCTAATGGATAACGAATTATGTAAAGCATTTGGGTGATGAAAAACAATGGAAGACTCATTCAAAATTAGCATGGCCAACTTACTATAAATCACTCGCGTTTTGGTCAGTTCTTCAAAATTTTTAACAATTTGTAGAGTTGTGTAATAACAGGTACCACCCATCTATCATCGATACGAACAGGATACGAACACCTTAACGCCGTAACTGATGTATCCTACTTATTTTAAATTATCCCAATACATTGAAAGCTTCTTTAAGCGAAAAAAATACACTACATGTAAAGTGTAGCTTGGGATGTATTCAAGGGTTCGTTTTTGGTTATATGCCTCAAAACCATAGACACAAAACTTTTTATAGTGCGATTTCGTTTCAGGGCACCTAAAAACATATTTCAGGCGATATTTTATGTCGAAATAGCTGAAATACCCGGATTTAGATTCCATTTGCCCAATAGCCTTGTGTATGAATTGTTTGTAGAACAGTGAGAGGAGAAACACATCTGAACGTGTTACGTAAAGGGAATGTGAGTTAAGAAAGTCATGTGACTGTAGTACCATACATTTGTATTTTAATCACATAGAAAAATTTGTATGAATTGTATGTTACAGAAGTAGAGAAGAACATGTGAATGTGTTACATGAAAGAGTAGAGAAAACCTTGTGAATGTAATGCAATGTATTTCTATTTCAAACATAGAAAACTGTATGAACTGTAAGTTGAAGAAGGACATGTGAATGTGTTACATAAAAGATAAGCGAGCAGAGAAAACTATATGAATGTAATAGGTTGCATAGTAAAATTGATAGTATGAATATACCGACACCGACAACGCTTAGCATGTTGTCTGGGGCGGCAAGCTGATCGGTTTTCAAATAGGAACCCCTGTCAGGAAATGCATGGTTTGGACGCTGTAGCACATTGAAGTGTGAGATGGGTGCATGTCCACATTTCGTCAATAAACCCAATATGGAGCTCTCTACATTACAAATGGGCTTTGAACTGTGTACCTGTTACGTAATTGCAGATCCTATATCGGCGGCGGTGAGCCTCATGTTCATGCCCAACACATACGGTTGTCTTTGGAGATTTTCAATCACTCCGTGGACTGGAGCCATAATGTCCTCCGCTGACGTTACATGAGTGCCATACACTCTACTCTGCATACAACTTCGCGGAAAATACTCAAGAGGTGTCAGATCTGGCAACCGTGCTGGCCATGTAACTGATCCACCTCTACCATTCCATTGACGTTGAGGTGATTCCACGCATTTACATAAAAGTGTGCTGGAGCTCAAGTTGGCCATTTCAGCAGTTGTTTTATACACAATTGTTCACTATTCATGCATTAGTAAATGATGTTTATGTGCCACTTGCATTCTTTCTACAGCCAAATAAGGCCATTGATACCTATGTAAAAATGTTCCATCATATTGAACCCATTATGAGAGAACTGACTTAATATTTTCACAAAAAGTGATTTGTTATGCCCCAACGCTTGGTTGATCTTCAGTTGTAATAAAAGGGTGTCGTTCCCATTTAAGACAAAATTGGTAGCGCAAAATACAAACCCTAGGTCTATCAAAGGAATACAAAACAAACTCAGAAAAATGTAAATTTTTAAAACATTTCTTTTAAACCCAGACGACGTAGAGGGCTGCTTTGTCGAAGACCTGATGGTTGTACAACCAGGAGACACAAAAATACAAGAGTTCTGTGACTACATCCTGGAGTCATACATTGCGGCAGATTCAATGTTTCCCCCTGCTATTTGGGCTGATTTCACAGCTACCACAAATCGCACAACTAATAGTTGTGAATCTTTCCATGCCAAATTAAATGACTTGTTTACACTTCACACCCAAACATTTACAACTTCGTTGACGTTTTGACCAGCATTCAGTCAGATGTGCATGTTCAGTTACGTAGTACAGGAAAAAAGTAAAACAAAAATTCGAAAAAGTAACATTTTTTAGGGAGTAGATGGTAAAGTTTACTAATAAGGACATACTGAGATTTGACTTTGTGAAAGGTGTTTCTTTTAAATCTTTACCTGTGTGACAAAACTATTTCAAGTTGCTCGTATGAACGATTTTAACATGACATGTTTAACCACACCAACTTGATAAATGGTTGCGCAGTCCCAAGTCTGCACAAAGTGAGAGAGGCAATTTTGTCACAATTACGTTGAGGGACTCAATTTATCTACCTTAAAAGTTTAGGAGGGACTCAATTTACCCACCATAAATGTTTAGGAGGGACTCAATTTACCTTGTAATATTCAAAAGGCACTCAATTTACCATCCCCGGGCCCGGCATGGCGTGAAGTAGCCCAGCCCTGACAATCCTTTCTTTTGCGTCGAGACCGGCGTCACAACATTAACAGGAATGGCAGGCTGCAAGATAACTTCTTGTTGCTATTTTCTTATGAGTTTGAATAATGATAAGATTACGCTTCCAACGGCTGCCCAGCGTTTGAATAAATATTAGAGACGTAATTATTATCGTGGTGCTCAAATGGTTACTCTCACGGCATCAAAGGATGCGATAAGATTGCTGGTATTCAGTGTCACAGAAAGCAACGTTGCCACGTTTTCTACAAATAAACATACGCGTTACAAGCACGGATATTTATCTCTTAGAGCACCAATGAATGAGAAGAATGAGAGAGAAAACAGCGAAGACGTTACAACGCTGTGGCTTACTCCACGTGGAGTTAATATCTGTCTGTCATTTGTGATTTCTACGCGTTCATTGGCTGAAGTGACGCGCTCATTGGTGCAACGTGAAACGTCGCGACTTCCAAAAATAATCAGAGCGTTATTTGAGAGGTTTCTATTAATAAAGATAAAGTGCAGTTAAACCATAGCAGCACGATAATAAATCAATTCACTATATCGCTTCGAGTTAATTCGTAAATACTTGCACCTATTTGACTTCCATTTCGCATAGCTGCACGTATTTGTCAACTTGAAGACTTCTGCATATACCTATAATTCTCCAACGTTCCATTAAACACTGACATTTAAAAACAGTTGTATTAGAAAAGTTGAAGCCAAAGAGTGTTTGTACCAGTTTTCGTTCACGAAGCAACAGCGGATGGACTTTCTCATGTTTACTCGCTGATGCTGAGCTTAAATGAATTGTACAGCAATAAGAGAAAGCTACATTTGCAAAACACACTTGGCGTTCATTGTTATTCTCCTATCGGGAGGAAATACTGTTCATGACAGTGCAGTTTTGCTTATGGGGACTAACATTTGCTAGTGGCTCGTTAAACTGGGATGTCGGCAGCAGCTGCTTAATATTTACCACAAATTGTGCGATGTAAATGAAAGTGCAAACTCCTAGGCAGCACTAGAATTTTGGGTCATTTGCAGGCGAAATGAAAAAGCATACGTAACTCCATTGCATATTCAAAGTACATATTTACCGGAAACTTGAGCACTAAGTTAACACAATATACTACAACCAGAAAGGAATTGTCGTTCAGAAAACGCCCATTGCACTGAGGGTGGCTATTACCACTGTAACTTCTAGTAAACAAACCCTCACATTATGAGTAGAAACAGACAAAATATGAACAAAATCTAAATAGTATATAACATACAATTATACGCATATATTTATCATTTTGGAGCCCGCCTCGGTAGCGTAATGGTTAGCGTGTCTGCCTCACGTTCAAGAGATCGCGAGTTCAAATCTCGCTTAGGGTAAGTTATCCGGGGAAGGTTTTTTCCCGATGTTTTCCCTTATCCTGAGAAGACGAATATCGGATAACTTAAAGCTCCATGGACCTCGGGCTCATTTGAGCATCATTTCACCCGTTTCATTCATTCACCGTCCGATATGACATTAAGTTGGAGGACGTTAACAAACAAACTAAGTTTTTGAGGCAAGCTCACTTCATTAATTTAAAAACTAGGGTTTGTAGATATACAATACAACCAATCACATAGAGTTTATAGATTTTAACTAGCTGAAATACCGGGCATGGTCCGTGGTTTAACGATTTATCCCTACAACAAGAAGAATTAGGTTGCACTTGCTCAATACGCTTGTTTCTTTGGAGACATTTAAAAATATCACTTACTTAATAAGCATAAACAAGAAGTTAAAATCATAGGATATTATAAAGAGCAAAGAATAAACAAAATAAATAAAAGACGGGCAAGACACTGTGCAAACGCACTTTTAAACAATTACAAATAACATAGGAAGAAAAGCGAGTAGAGAAAACTGTGTGAATGTAATACGTTGCTTTTCCATTTCAATCTTATAGAAAATTGTTCTAATTGTATGTAGAAGAGGAATTGGAGAAGAAAGTGGGACTATGTGACCGCAATTGGTGGCGCGCTTGCTTCTGGCGCGGAGGACCAGGATTCGATCCCCGGTACCAGCATGGGGATCTTATCCCCTCTGGGAGGTCTGGCACGGGGTGCACTCGGCCTCGTTAGGCCCTGGGAGGACCAATTGAGAAGTTAATTGATGGAAAAGTAACGGCCTTAGGTCGAGGAGGCCGCATAACTGGGCTCGGGGTGCTGACCACGTCCCACCCTCCAGTACTACACCCCACCAATGACGCCTGTAGTGGGTAGAGGTGGGGGATGCAGCGGCTGGGCGACAACCTTGGCCCTTCATGGGCTGTTGCGCTGCAGGTTTTAGTGGGACTATGTTTCATAAATGAAAACTGAGTAGAGAAAAATATGTGAATGTAATATGTTGCACAATAAAATGGATAGTAGAAAAACCTTATATATAGGTACACTATGAATTGTATGTTGAGCGAGTGGAGAGGAATATGTGATTTTGTTACGTAAAAGAAAAGGGAGTAGAGAAAACCATGTGAATGTAATGCTCTGTATAGAAAAATGGATAGCATAAAAACCTTCCCCATGAAAAAATACATAATATATTTGTCAAATTTCGCAATCATCAGTTAAGTGGTTTTGGAGATCTTCGATTACATACATATATACAAAGATCCATTTATATATCGATCATTGTGAAAACCTTAAATTTAGAAAAAGAAGCTGTTGTTTGCCTTGTAATTGCTGAACAGTAATTGCAATATGTCACAAAAATACTAATTCGCAAAACTAAAAACCCTTAAAAATAGAAGAGGTTTCATTTCAATGTAATGTAAACTCATATAGAGGAAATGCTACATTTTCACAACACCTGGGTTGAAAATATTTGTTTGCGTTTTTCATTTGTATTTTATAAAAAATTGCCTGAATAGAATATTTTGAAAGCCGTGTTAATGGCTTACTGATATTATTTTGAAAAGTAAAAATCATAAATATTCAGTGCAGTGAATTCTGCATATTGTAAAGTATAAAAATGTGATGTGTTGCACTCACATGACTTTCTCTACTCTTGCATCAACTATTCTTATAAACACTTATTCCTATATCAACTTCATGTTAACCGAGATAACATTTGTAGAAATCATCGCACTTTTACCAAGAGGTAAAAAGTGAATAACGACCTTCCTTTTGAGAACGGTATTGTGAAATTCTGACAAATAAGAAGGAATATCTCGGAAATGGTTCACTTCACAAAAAGATAATTTGGCATAAAATGTGTTTTAACGAGATCCACATTTTTCTATAGTAAGACTTGGTCTATGTCTTAGGGTTTACCAGTTATGCAAAAGTCATCAAGAGTAAACAGGACTACGTGAGATGTAGTCAGAGAATTCAAAATATGCTTTTCATTTGTCATAAAAGTATCTCAAACATATGGCATTTTAATCAAAATGGTTAGAGTGACTTTTGAGAAAATCAAAATTTTCAAAAAATTTTCCAGGTAAAGGCTAGTTCAGGGTAGAGAAATTTTCTTCAAAATCTTTGGGTCACATTCTTTATATACACTAAACTTAAATACAAACTTTGGTCTTTTAATCGACTTTTCGTTTCTGATTTGACACACACAGAGAGGCAGACACACACACACACACACACACACACACACACACACACACACACACACACACACACACACACACACACACACACACATTCACACACACACACACTTGGACCTTTTTCTAAAATGTTTTCCCTTTTTTATGGTTCAGGGGCCTCAAAAGATATACTTTGGGTGAAATCTGCACATGGAATTCTTGAGTCGAATACAATATCTCCCCTACTTATAATACGTAGTAGAGAAAGTAATGTTAAGAGATGGTTTAAAAACGAAACCTTAAATTTTCCTTGTTTAATTTTGAAATATGCAACTCAATTCTTAAGTTAAATTTGTTGGTGGATAAATTCCCTTCAACATCTGGAGTGCATTGTTAAAACACAGTCGACACAAATGCGAAGTGTTCATCCTATTTTTGATTTAGAGTTATTCTGTTCAGGCACCTACAGATATGGTAGGGCAGATATACCGGATGGAAGAGAAGTCATTACAGTAATTTAAACCAGTGGTAGACCTCGCTATTTGGAACACATTTTGCATCTTACGTTTTTATCTCTGACCATTTCCTATGGAGATATTTTAGTTTTGTCTAAAACAAGCTGGCAACATTGCAGACTGTGTGGGTGTCACTGTCCCTAGTTCAGTACGTATACAAACGTCTTGAGAACATAAACACATACCCTATCATGTCCTTCTGTGCTTACTGTGCGAGTGTAGGCCAATCAAAAGCGTTATCTCCCAAAACACTACTCGACCTGTTTACATCCAGAAAGCAGGTCAATTCCCTGACCAACCTCAACGCAATGTTGGCTTATTTCACGTCTGTAGGACCTGCTTGGAGTATTCTTTCACGTCTTTTAAGTGATTAATTATTTCGAAACCTTGAGTGATGTCCCATAATTACTACCGAAGCTATGTCAGAAATACTCTAGGTATCGTACAAGTAAGAAACTGCTATCTTTGTACACTCTTGTGTAATTACGCATCCAATTTAAAGCAAAAATCACTTATTTTTTCGAAATCGGCTGATCAAAGGACATAATGCCACTAGACATTTTTTATTGCAATGCTTCTATAAAGCACACATTAGAAGAAATGTAATGACTTCCTGTATCTCTAAAAATATGTTTCAACGCGGGCGACTTCAAAACGCATATATCTAGTGAAATATATAGTATTATTTATGATTCGAATGTGCTTGCTTCTCTGCCATAGGAATAGAATAAAGTAGATAAAATGTAAGAAAAGCATCTGATGCGCCACTTACTTCTTCTACCCAGTATCGTTTACTTGTGCTTAGCTTCTATGAAGTATTTTTACAAATGCTTATGTTTCTATCTGCTCCAACAAAAACACTACCAAGTTTTTATGTAGACGGAATTCAGGTTACGAGGGCAACAAGAGAGAATCTTACCGGAAAATTCCCAAGACAAGTGTAAATATATGTGAAAGTGAAGAAGATGCAGTTTACGATCAGTACAAATGGGCAACGGAGGAAGATATAGTTCGTTTAGTGAGTAGAAGAAATGTGCAGAAAAGGATATTTAGGACACGGAGGTACGAAAAAGAAGGGTGGGCGACAGACGAGGGAACTGCTATTACGAAGAGGCTTCAAAAAGTAAGCTATACATGAGTATGACGAGCCAATAATCACATTTTGCATGATCTGGACTGTAGACTGGATGCTTCCAGATCTCCCATGGAAAACACAGAAGAAAACTTGTGTTATACACTCCATATGGAGTGTTGCATTGTCGTGCAGGTGAACAATGCCTTTGCTTAATGTCACTATGAGTAGACCTGACATTGCATTTGACCCTTACAGTGCAAAATTTCAGGGCAGGTCTCTGTACAATTTCGACACTTTGTCCACCAGTATCGTACCGTCCCCAGTACTTCAACTTTGGAGTATGTTACCAGCTGATTCGTCATTTCGCTCACACACGGTGATACCTGTTTTCAGTAGCGTAGCAAAACTCTGTCTGCAGGAATTCCGGAACATGAACTCTATTCTGATGATGTGCCATTCTTGTTGCGTGGGACAACATTAGCAACTTGCTTCTTTAAGTACCCTCGTAAGTCATATAGGTATCCGACGCGCATAAAGAAAACAGAAACACCACGCCATGACAAGACAAACCAAGCGAGGTAAGAATGAGGTGAAAGAGGAAAGGAAGGTAGGTGATGATGAGTAATAACAAAAGTTAAGTAACGAAGTAAAAAAATCTGATGTATTGCATTCACATGACTTTCTCTGCTCTTGTACTAACCATTCTTACACACTCTTATTCCTGTATCTTCTTCGCGTTAGTTGAGATGAACAGTTGCAGAAATTATCTTATTGCTTTTTTTTCTTGTAGGTGTAAGGGCCATATGGGAATAAAGTAGGCTTTGAGTGGTAGTCAAATCTTTTAAAACTTTGAAATTCCATTCTCTTTGCATGTTTCACATACAAAAATGAATAACAATGTTCCGTTTCACACAAGTATAAGTTCTTCAAAACTCACACAAATAACAAGGCATATCTCCGAAATGGTTCACTCCACAAAACATTTATTGCGACATAAACTGTGTGTTTTAACGAGGTCTACATTTTTGTATAGTAAGATTTGGTTTATCTGTTACGGTTTGCCGGTTATAGGAACGTCATCCACAATAAATTGGACTGCATGGACTATAGTCAGAAAATTCAAAATATGCATTTCATTTGTCATAAAAAATATCTCAAACATATGGCATTTTAATCGTTAGAGCCATCTTCAAGAAAATCAAAATTTTCGAAAAATTTTCCATGTAAAGGGTAGTTTACGGTGTGGCTATTTTCTTCAAAGTCTTTATATCACATCCCTGAAAGACATTACATTTAAATACCAAGTATTTGGCTTCTAACCAAGCTTTCGTGTTTGAGTTATGCTGTCCACAGACTAACAGACACACAGACACAACGCGCGCGCGCGCACACACACACACAAAAATGCGTTTTTTTATTATTATTACTATTATTATTATCATCATCATCATCATCATCATCATCATCATCATCATTATTATTATTATTATTATTATTATTATTATTATTACTATTATTCAGGAGGCCTCAAGACATATATTTCCGGTGAAACCTCGACATCGAATTTTTAGGTGGAATGCAATACTTCCTCTACTTTACGTAGTAGAGAAAGTAAAAATGGTACGGCTTTAAGGGTAATGAAAACGTAAAGAAAGACAACAAGAATAAGTAAGGATAAATTTCGAAATCTAAAACTCAGTGGCGAAAATAAAAAGGTAAATAGAAATGAATAATGTGAGAGAGAATCTGAAATAACGGTATAGTACTGCGCAATTAAGGCGACAAGAACAATGTAAAGAGGTTGTATGTACATTGGTGTTGAAGAAAGTTAAAGAAATAAAGGACGATCTGTACGCCTGCCAACTTTAAAAAGTAAAAAATTGTGTTTTAAAGAGCTGTGCCAATTGACATAAGGGCAAGAACCAAGTCAGGAGCAGTCCTAAATATATGTATTTTTAGTACTCGATAAATCAAATTCATTTACTCCAAATTAATCCAGAAATTAAAGCAGAAATAGTTTCTTTACACCTGTCGCAGTAAGTACAAGGGGAATAGAATAAGTGTGATCGATAGATGTTTAAGGACGTGGCGCCTTATACTGGCCTTAAAATATGTCCATTCCCTTTACATGACATCACGAGAACCAGCTGGATAGTGAGAGCCTTAAAAGCATCCAAGATATTGAAAATGTCGAGCAAATAACAAAGAATATCCTATAGAAGATTTATGCCATTAAAAAGGGATATTCAAAATAAATCGTGTGCTTTAAACAGATTTACATTTTTTGCGTAGAACGGATTTGTCTGTCTCTTAACCTTTACCAGTTATACAATATTTAACAAAATTCTTTCCTAATGAAGAGGACTTCAAATTCTACCCAACAAAATTCATAAAACACACCCAGATATTTTCGGTGGAAGGGGTATCTTGGAATGAGGAATTTCACTGGCTATTCCACTCATACGCGACTTGGTTGAAATCGACCAATCATGTGCATAACAATTTCGAACTTCAACCAATGACAGCCTTCATTCGCGGACAAATTTAATGCATTTTATTTCCATCTCCTCCGAATTTTAATTATCACCTCCTCTGCTTTTCTTGTGCTATGATCAGGTTAGAAAATATAACTGCACTGTCCTATGGATGCGCAACATGACTAACGAGATAGACTACGGCGCCAACTCAGGTGACGTAATTCTCCTAGTCCAGTCATGACCCAGTGAAGTAAAATCAAAATTGCCTAATACATCCATATTCTAAACAACCAAAAATTGCTCGTTAAATTCATACAAAAGACACGCTTTTATCATGATGGTATGCACTGTCAGACATGAATCAGACTACCATTGCTGCGTAACTCCGGTTCGCGCCGTAGCCTGTTTTTCTCGTTAGCCACGATGCGCAAGAGCCTGCGTAATTTGAGCCGCTATTCAAATGTCAACAATGGCTGACTTGCACTTAGGTGAATCATCTAATGCTAAAGTAGATGAAATAATTCGAAGAAGGAACCTCAGAATACAGAATACAACAGGAAATATGTTTGCAATCAGTTTGACAAATTCTGTATTGAACAAAGTTATGAACTAACAGCAAGTACTCCAACTTCTGGCATTGCTAACATTTTAAAAAATTGGAACATTAATATGAGAATCTTGTAGGACGCTAATGTATGTATTCATGCTAAATGCTTCTAAATGCTTCTTTTCAATATGGCATTTAAATAACATTTCGTTTAATTTAATTCATAAAACACTCGTAATCTTAATAATTGCAACTCCTTGAAAGACGGATAATTTTAAGCAGTTAATTTCAGCGTCTTCCATATTTACAGTTTGGTAGCTATACGTCAGTTCATTTTTTGAGTTACGCAGTCTACACGCACACACACACACACACACACACACACACACACACACACACACACACACACACAGACACACAGTCACGCGCGCACATTATCCTAATTTATCTAACTTTTTAATTCAGGAGCCTCCAAAATCTCATTTCTCGAATGTTTGAATAGGATACAATACCTCCTCTACCTACTGGGTACGACGTAGAGAAAGCAATAATAAGTTGAATCTGACGCTCTTAATATAAAACATAGTTTATATTCTAAACGTTCTCGGGCTTTAAGCCACACAATTTTAAACGTGGGTACACATAGCCAGGAAAACTTCTGCTCTTATTTAAAATATATTTCTTGTATAAGGAGATGTTGACGTTCTTTTAAATATCAGGGAGACTGCTTGGTCTGAAACAGAAAGGCGGATCTTGAAATATCGCATGTCACTTATCTGAAGGAAAACAAAAGACGTGAAGCGGTTGTTGATTGTCCTGTTCCGTTATTTGCCTCTCACCGGAAACTCGATTCTAGAGATGAGAGAAGGGTGCATTCACTCTTCCGGAAAGAGAACAAGCCCAAGGAATATAAATCGATTCAGCTCAGATAAATTCATAGGTAAAGAGGAGTAAGTGTAAGATAATGAATGCAATTTTTTACATGACAACAGAAAATTACAATATTTTAATAAACTCCAAGCTCTCTATCAAGTGTAAATTACATGTAAAAAGTTAATAAATACACAGCTCATAGCTCTTTATGCATCTAGAACACCAACAGCAATGGCTCAGGCGGTAACGTCCATGGCCCACATTCGGGAGGTGGCAGGTTCGATCCCCGTGGCCGACCTTCCTGACACATGGGTTTATTCGGAGGTTTCCTCGGGTCGCCAGGCGAATACTGGGAAGGATTTCCATACATATTAAATATTGGATGAATCCGCTTAAGCTTTTGCATACGTGTTGTATACAATGCTTTTTAATCAAAGCTCTCTGTTATATTAAAATAAACAAAAATAAGTAGGTAAGGTCACTTCCTGACATATTCTCACAGCTTTCTGAAACTTCAACGCCTTGGAACCGTTGACTGTAACATTACGAGATGCGGAGTAGATGACAGTACTTATTCTGAGCACTCGCTTTTACACAATAAGCTTGTGACTGAAAATATGGGTGTAAATTTTAAGGGTATTTTAAACCGAGCCAGAAACACTAAATTGGAGCTGCTGCTAACAAACTCGAACGACAATATGAGAAGGAATATATTTCATTTAATGCCTGCTGCAAGTAGTAACGTAAACAGCGTTCCTCAATGACTTAAAGTTGTTATCACTGACATCTCGATTCTGTTTGTTATGCCACCAAAGAACAATTTTTGGCTTGTTAACAGTCCGACATCGTGTTTTAAAGGGCGTGAACTAAAAAGGTGTTTTTAGATAGCACATACCACAAAATATTTATTTATGGTAGATCAAAATGTAAGTTGCAGCGAGTATTCGCCTCGTCTATAGTAGTGTAAAATTAATGTAAAGTAGGAGCAGTGATGCACATAGGACACTGGGGGTGCTTTGTGCTTCCAACTAGAAGGGGAGACCCAATGGTGACCACATCCGAACGATCCTGTGCGCTAACTAGGACGGGGTCCCGTGTGATTACATGACAACAGTCAGGACGCTTAGTCACCCACAAACTGGGGGATGTAGACGATACAGTTCCCAAAAAGAAAGGGAGCCTCAACACCTTCGCCAAACGCAAGAAAGACATCTTTCTAAAGCGCAGATTCCACCATCCTGCCACAACAAACCCTCCGCCATCTGCTGGTCCTATAAGCCTTATACAGATGAAAGGAAATTAAAGGCCAGAAAATTCGTGGAAAGAGAACCAACACAGTATTTGCCTAACGACCAAGAAAAACCACGAAAAAGAGGAGTATTCCCGACAGGAATCAAATCCGGGATGCAAGCTTCACACGTCACCATGAAGCCATTTCGGTCCATATAACAACGTAAAGCGTAGTTAATTTTACTGTAGCAATGAGGCGACAGAAACGGAGGGAGTTTTGGGAACGTTCTCGAGACTTCTAGATACGTCATTTCCGGTTGTGTGTGTAACTCGAGAAAGGTCGGCGTGACGTCATCCCCAGTATATAAGGAGGCCAGAGAGTGAATTGGAGAGCTGAAGTTCAATAAACGATTCTGGAGATGAGATGAGAGGTCGGATAGTTCAGGTTCAGAGAGTGAAATCGACGCGTTGAGTGATTTGGTTAAGCACCTCTCCAAGTCTTCCGGAAAAGTGCGTAAGTGCAAGCCCGGGAAACGATCCGCCGATAGACGGGAAGTTGTTCGCCACCAACGGCGGTCAAACACTGTGAATACATTCGTGCTTTCTGCACTTTACTCTCCGTGTACACCTGGATGAGCGTAAAGTGCTTAAAGTAGTCTGTGTACACCCAGACGGATTTTTCTTGTGTGTGTGTATATATATATGTGTGTGTGTGTGTGCGCGCGCAAGTGTGTGTGTTTGTGTGTGTGTGTGTGTGTGTGTGTGTGTGTGTGTGTGTGTGTGTGTGTGTGTGTGTGTGTGTGTGTGTGTGTGTAAAGTGTGTGCTACAAGATGTGTAATATAGACATGTATCCCGTGTAAATAGTTCCCCTAGTAGTATCTAAGTGTGCAACCTCTGTGCTTATTTCTAAACAGTGCCTGTGTTAACATTAGCAAAGAGAAATTTCTACGTGCATGCGTGGGGCACGCGGGTGTGCGCTTGCTTTCGGCGCACATCGTGTAGCGTCCCCACGCCGAGTGGAGGCACGCAGAAGCACTTGAGACTGCAGTCGAAATAGACAAACTCCAGGAGGAAGTCGACGACCTCAAGGGGGAGATCGCATATTACCAGAATGTGCTGGCTAATATGGATGGGGACTTCCAACAATTTGCCAAGTTCGCGCAGGACCTCGGGTTCTGCTACAAATAGCATGCCTCAAGAAGCGGCGACTTGTCATCCTCTGTGAGGGATGGAGACAAGTACCCGTGAGGAACAAACCAAAGAGAGGAAGCGGCCGGGAAAGCGATTCCGAGAATGAAATTCCCGGCCAGCAGCGCCAAAAGAATGTACCAAAGCTCAAAACGCCGCCACATGCCCTCACCACGAACAACTCCTATGCTCCGCTGAGGGCAGAAATAGATGCAGAATCCGAGGACGAGACGTCAGAGGATCCACAACCCGCAATAGCCTCCACCTCAAGAAACCCCTTCACTAAACTACCTACCGCCAATGTCATCATACAAACGCACACACAAAAGCGAAGAACCTCACAGTCCACCATACCCTCCCCACCCCCGCTCCAACCACATCCAACAAGAAAGAAACAGCAACAGACAACCAAAAACCACCCCGCATCATAATCTCTGACGTCCAGCAGACTGTAAAGGTCCTCCGCTTCCTGCACGGCCCCCTTCAAGCCGGCACATACAAGTTCCAGACAACGAGGGACTACTTAAAGCTCTTCCTCCAACGGAAGCAGGACGCGAACCCGACAATACAGCTCCTGAAGGACGCTGGAGTGAAGAATTACAGCTTCACTCCATGTGGGGACCAGCCTCTCCGCTAAGTTATTAAATGTCTTCCTGCAGAACTAGAGGAAGACTGCGTAAAGGAGGATCTGGTCCAAAAGGGCTACACCGGCGTCCAGGTGTGCCAGATAACTTCAGGCGGCAGGCCTCTGCCAAACTTCCAGGTGAGCTTTGACAGGACCAACGACAATCAAAAACTTCTGCAGGAACCAGAACTGTGGGGAAACGCATCCTGCCAGCTACAGGGGGTGCGAGACGTTTCGCAACGAACGTCACCACCGTCAACTAGCGTCCATAGCCAGGAACTCTCCCAGTGCTCAGCCAGGGTCAAGACCCATCACCCATCTGGCCCTGGTCCAAACAGGTCTCTCCTTTACGGGAACTAGCGGAGGGCAAAAGGCAACGGTGCCAACACAAAATGGTTACCCTCCACAATCCCAAGAGCCGCCCACAGGTGACCTGAGTGGGTTAAAATATATACTAAACCTTTTTAAAGATATAAATTTACCATCATTGTTCACAAAGCTGCAGCCTTTCCTTGCCAAATTCAAAAGCTGCAGCAGCACTTGGGAGAAAATCGAGACCATCATATGTCTCCTCTCAACCCTTTTAGAATAAATGGCCCATGTAAGAGCAGGCACAACTCTAACTCGCGCGCTCCTGTGTAACGTAGATGGCATCCACAGGAAGCAACACGAACTTCAAAACTACCTACGGCGTAACAAAATTGATGTCGCATTCATCTGCGAAACAAAATTAAAGCAGGAGCACACTTTAAAGCTTCAGGGATATCAAATCTTTCGAAACAACAGGATTGCCAGACAAGGGGGAGGGATTGCTATTTTGCTCAGAAACACTATTGCTCATGGTTCTGTAACGTTGCCTGCAATGGCATCATTAGAGTGCACGGCTCTTAAAACCCGTGTGAACAATCAAACGGTGATGCTGGTAGCACTTTATCGGCCCCCCAACTCCCCAGATTTCATACGTGGCCTCGAACAAATCCTCGCTTTAGAGGACCACGTTATAATTGCAGGAGATTTCAATGCCCGACACCCCTGGTGGTTTTCTCGCCGGGCAAACGCGGCCCAAAAATCTCCTGGTTGAACTTATAACGGATAATGACGACATTGAGGTACATCTTCCCCCAAGATCCCACTTTGTGGCATCGATCAGGGCACTTTGACCCTGAGATTTTGGACATCGTACTTACAAAAAATGCGACGCTGTTAAATAACTTTACTGTGTATCACAGCCTGCACTCCGACCATCTGCCTGTGCATTTCGACACACAGGGTGCTATTACGGCTGGTGCCTCTGGTCCTCGGAAGAAGGCCGACACCGACTGGGATAGGTTTACCTTGGAAATGCACAGGATGGCGCAACCTAGGCTGTCAAACTATAGTGAAGCAGACATAGATGTCGCCATAGAAAACTTTACTGCCTCGCTGCATATGGCCAAGAGAAATGCTACCACGTACACCACAAGACCACCCGGTTTTTGCAGTACCCCGAATTAGAGCAACTCATTCCGCGGAGACGACGCTTGACAAAACTGTGGCGGTACACCGCCAGCCTGAATATAATGTGCTAGGAAAATGGCTACGCAGCGTCATTCGGCAACAAATTAAAATCAACAAAATTTAACAGTGGGAAAACAAAGTGCTGTGTACCACCCATTCGGACTGCTCTTTGTAGAAATCACTAAAGGCTTTTAAAGTTTCCACGAGCGTCAACTCCGCAACTGAGGCACTGCACACTCAAAGCCGCCTGCACTTCTCCGCAGAGCCGAAAGCCGAGGTCTTCGCTGACTATCTTGAAGACTGATTCAGCGAAAACCCAGTCACCAACCGTGATCTAGAACGGGAGGTCCAGACACGGATACAAACCTGGGTGGCGCAGAAGCAAGAGCAATAGCTACCCCTCATAACACCGCAGGAAGTTTACAAGCTCATTAGGAAATTGTCTAATGAGAAAGCTGCCGGCCAGACAAAGTGACTAATGAGGAACTTAAGCATCTCCCGAGAAAAGCTCTGGTGCAACTGACAAATATATTTAACGCCTGATTGCTGCACAGTTGGAAGTGAGCCAAGGTTATCATGCTCCCAAAGCAAGGAAAACGCACCAGACAGCCTCAAAATTACCACCCCATTAGTCTCTTGTCTACTATTGGTAAATTGCTCGAAAAACTTATCTTTTATCGACTACAAAAACAAGTTTCGGAAACACATGAACTCTCAAATTCACAGTTTGGCTTTAGAAAAGGACATTGCACAGAATTACAGCTTCTCAGACTAACAGATGATGTAACAGAGCAATTTAACAATAGGGCTTCAACATTGGCGCTATTTCTGGACGTAGAAGCCGCATTTGACCGGTGTTGGCACAATGGCCTTATCTATAAACTGCACCACAGTTTCCCAGCTCTTCAAAATTATATATACTTGGTGCACAATTTCTAGAAAAACGGCAGTTCTATGTCCAAGTGGGCCACTCCTCCTCTCGGAAGCGAGTGATGCGGACAACCATGTCTCCTTTTTTGTACACATTATTCACCAATGAGTTCCCAGTGGACGCCAGATGCAAGGTCGCCATGTATGCTGACGACACTGCGATATACAACCACCATAGAAATCCACGTTTCGGCCTTGCAGAAATGCAACGTTATGTGAACAACTTCCTCTCATGGCAACATGACTGGAAAATCAAAATTAATCTCAACAAATGCCAGCTGATCCATTTCTCTAAGCGGCATCACACTTTGGCAATGGATCTAACGGTCGGTGGTCATGTATTGCACTGCCGTCAGCACGTTAAATACTTAGGTGTTACCTTGGACCGCACAATGTGTTGGTCGACCCACATAAAAATAGCGCCAACAAAGACAGACAGCGGTTAAAGTTGCGTGTCCCCATCTTCCGCAGCAAACAGCTGCAACTGAAGTCAAAACTGATACTATACAGGTCCCTTCGAAAGATACTTTCCACCCCACTCCGAACCACAAACCAAACCCTCCACCTAGAAACCGAGATCCCAGCCATCCCAGAGGCAATAGCAAAAAGAGCAAAGGCAGCATGGACACGCATTAGGAACCACGAGAACTACGTGATCGCCAACATTGGAAAAGGTGAGCCGAAGCACCGCAAACATGCAAGAATTAAAATGTTCTAGACGCAGCTCGGCTCGCCGACTAATACGTGTCCGTGCAACCTCGGCCCCAGGCCGCACACGCATTTCGGCAAAGACCCGCGCCTCGGAAAGCACCCCGGATCTGCACCCGCCCGCGCGGGCAAAGCAGCGGGAAACTGTAAATAGTGCACATAGTGAAGTGCAGTGTAAATAGTGAAGTGCGCGAGCAGGGACGCATATTTTTGGTGTGCCCAGTACGGGTATATGAGTGTATGTGTATGCGTGTGTGTGTGTATGTGTGTGTGTGTGTGTGTTGTGTGTGTCTGAGTGAACGTGTGAGTGTATGTGTGTATATAACTGTATATATGTATATAAAGAAATGAAAAATTGAAACACACTAAAAGACTAATAAAAACTGTTCTCGGTCACCTAAAGATAGTCACCGTATGGGTTTTTAACGAACCCGTAAACTGTAATCCTTGTAATTAGAAACAATTATAATGTAATGCAAATTAGCCTGTCAGTCGGGGCCCATGTACCGGCACCAGGCCAATACTTAGAAATAAACAAAACTGAAACTGAAACTTGGAGAGCTAGTTAGAGCTAAGGGCATGAGTCTGTCAGTGTGACAGTGTATGTGAGACATCTGTGCGTGAGTGTGTCGTCGAGAAAGTTCAGTGTGTCGAAACAAGATCAATGAGCGCCGATAGTGATAGTAACATCGTAATTAGGGTATGAGTGAGAAAGTGAAGAAAGACACTAAAAGGACTGAGCAAGATTATGGCAAGTACAGCCCCTGCTTAGCTGTATGCGCAGTAGTTGGACTAGTCCACTATATTCTGAGAGGGGTTTTGGGTCGGCAGTAGCAGAGTTCCGAGCATGTGCACAATGCGGGTAACAAAAGCAGGTAAGGAGAATACTGCCAGCCTTTGTCCCCCACCCTAGACTAACTTCTCCTCCTCTGCGTTTCTGCAGGGTCAGGTCTAAATAATCAAGCTGTACAGTTGTGAGTTGAGATAGCCTGAAGGACTGTAGACTTTCTTAAAGACGAGAAGAAAGCTGTGTATTTGTGGTAAAATTTTAGGAGACAAGTGATGGAAAAGTAACCGGACTGATTTTGTCGTTTTTGTTACACTGGTGTCAGAAGTGGGATTCGTCGAACACCTTTTGTTACAATATTTTCAAAAATAGCTCCTAATATTTATTTATGAAGTTTGCAACACTGCATACGATAATATAAATTTAAAAATGTACAATAGCCTACAGAGTTCTTAAGGGTAAAATAAATGTATTCGAAGCGCGGTTCTTCAAGCTACCAGAGGTCATGATTAAAGTAAGGTAATTCTTATAGGAAGGTATATATTTTAAGAAAGTGTTACTGTGTTGCGCCAACAGAAAAATTTCAAAAAATTCCTAAGAGGGAACTCTAAACACACCCTTGTGAGTAGAAAGTGTGGAGAGCAGCCTTTCGTCGTTGACCAGGCCCAGTTGATTACCGTTTCCTCTGTTAACAGCGAACACAGTAAACTAGTTGAGTGTGTATACAGGACTCCAGATTTAATTGCGGTTAGCGGGCAGCTGCCCACTTCCTGACTATTGATTTCCGTAACGGTTCCTTCATTGCATGAATGCGGAGTTCATTCTCCTATCACTGGTTGGTGGCCATTTCAAGCAGTACCAACACTACACTGAATATAAGGTAGAACTTCGTGCTGAATAATATACAGCTAAATTGTTGCTCAATCTATTTACAATGTCGTTCGCATCGCAATATTTAGCGAATCAATGGCAAGAAACGCTAAAGGAATGCATGATGAACAAAATTTTACTTTCTCTACTACGTATAGTAAGCAGGGGAAGCACTGTATTTGACCCAAGAATTCAATGTCGGGATTTCGCCGGAAATATACGTTTTGAGGCCCCCGAATCCAAAAAAAAAAAAAAAAAAAAAAAAAAAAACAAAAGAAAGAAAAAGAAAAAATGCAGATTTAGAAAAAGTTACACGCACGCGTGTTTATGTGTGTGTGGTGTGTGTGCGTGTGTGTGAACAGAATAACTCAAAAACGAAAAGTCAGTTAAAAACCAAGATTGGTATTTAAGTTTAATATCTTTCTGGGACGTGATACGAAGATTTTGAATAAAATTGAAAGCATTTCGAAAATTTTTATTATCTCGAAAACGGCTCTAACGATTTTGATTAAAATTACATATGTTTAAGATATTTTTATGGCGAATTCAACGTATGTTTCGAATTTTCTGACTATAGCCTATGTAGTCCTGCTTACTCCGGATGACTTTCATATAAACCGTAAGAGACAGACCAAAGTTTACTGCACAAAAATGTAGATTTTGTTAAAACCCACAAGTTATGTCTAAATGCATTTTTTGTGGAGTGAATCATTTCAGAGATATTCCTTGTTACTTGTGTGAGTTTTTCCAAACCTTTCTCAAATGGGAGGGCATTATTCACCTTTTTATCCCTTGGCCATGCAAAGAGCACGGAATTTCAAAGCCTTCATATGGCGACCAGCTTTACAAGATATGACTATTGCTCAAAGTCTGCTGTGTTCCCATATTCCCCTTGCACTACAAGAAACTTAGCAACAAGATAACCTCTGCAAATGCTTATCTCGATCTTAGAACAGCGCGAATGAAACCATACAACATTTTTAAAATTAATTTTAAAAGCTTTACTTACCAATGTTATTAAAGGAGATGCTAAAACTGGTTACCGCCGTTGTCCATACATTTTTGGCACCTCTTTAGGAAACTATTCATCACTCGCCGTAGTTCACGTTGAGAAATGCTGGCATTGTCCTGGCGGATATTTTGGTTTAATTCGTCCAGAGTGTGTGGATATTTCATGTACACTTTATGCTTTAAGCTACTCCAGAGACAGAAATCGCACTTTCACTTGGCGAGCTGAGTTAACACATACGAACCATAAATAAATACACGCTGAGTAGTAGTAAACAAATGCTGAGCCATAATACACTTTTGACTAAGTACAAGACAAAATAATAAAGCACACTGACAATAACTCAATCACACGTTATCCCGTCAGCTCAATACTGCACTTTTAGAGCAGAGAAAAACAAGTCAACCGCATGACTTTGTACACAGCAGCTGCGTTATCGTGTTTCCGTGTGCGCAGTGGAAAAACACTGCGGAGTGGTTCGGATGTTTTTCGGTATCTCTGTGTGTACGCTCCAGCGACCACGGCCACGAGGATCGGCACTATTCAGAACAACAGGCCGAGTCTGGGACAAAATCTGTTCAACAGATTTTGTCCTCAAAGCTAAATGTTTCACATTCGCATCAGGGTTAAGCGTTGGTTTCATATTACCTTTGAAGTTTTCTCGGCTAAAGTTTTGAAGCAAATGTGTGACTGAATACAGCATAAATAGTTTTACTGAAAATGCGACCAGCAAATAGTAAAGAAAATGAAAGACCATAATTTTAAGTTCAACAAAATAAAGCGTTGTAACATTAAGGTGATATTATCACAACTAGGTTGTAACTGGGGCATATAGCTTTGATTATCAGATGGTAGAGCAGAAGACACTGTTTGGCTAAAAACATAATGTTTATTATTCCAAGTTTTATAACAGCAAAGCAGTTTACACTAAAGGGGGTTCTGGCAGTTATAGTTTAGACTTACACTCTAAGGTTGAATAGGCTTACCATTACGGGCGATGTCAAGTTGCCGTTGATGAAGTACAGAGGATCTCTAAGCCGAGACCGATCAGCCCTGCGGTTGACCGTCGGACGGCTACCCAAGCGGCGTGGAGTACAGCACACAGCAGTTCCTGAATCTGACTCCCCCGAGCGAGCTCTCAGACCCCGTTTATATCGGGTGCTGTCCTCTATGGGGGTCTTGCAATTGTAGTGGCGGCTTTTACCATATTTGGTATGCCAACGCCCTAGTGAACAGGATATTCTAGAACATTCTTAAGACACGTGATATCTCTCATGTTGCATGATGCAACATGGTTCCACCAATTGCTATGCGGAAGGGTGACATCATAGAAAAGTCCATAGGGACTACCATAGGAAGTGGTAAACCATTTATGTACGGTCACGTCTTAATATATTGTATTAACGTATACATCTTAATACATGTGTAATAAGTCAAAAGAATTGTAAAATGTGATTTATCACAAATTTAGAAGCTTAATAAAATGTTATAACTTAATATAAAATAGGTACTTCTCAATCACATACGTGACAATATACTACTTGATTTTTAAAAAATACGAGCATGTTTATAACGACTTTCCTAATTTATTGCTACATTCGCCCATATTTCAGTGTTACTGTAAATATGTTGGATATTGGATGTGCAAGAAATTTGTTTGCTAAACTTATCATTAGAATTTTCCAATATAAAGGAAACTAAACGATTAGGAGTGACCTGTTTACTGGAATGGGTAAGCAGATAGTAACACACCTTTTATACGAATCTCTTTACACCAAATATTTTTTAATGCTATAGTGTCTGTCATGTGCCTTTTTTGTCAGTGGGCTGTCCTAAAACTCGGTCTTTCCGGCAGTAAACCGTTTGTTTCTCTTTGGCTTTGCTCCAGATTTCATCTGGTAGTTTCACTGGAAAACATAAAAACGGTACGATTCTATTTCTGCTTTCTTGAAGCAAAAAAAAAAAAAAACGGGCAAAGGATTCTAGATTACATTGAAATCCTTTGCGCTTCCACCTGATAGTTACACAGATTACACAACTAGATAGGCACATGTTTTCTGCAATTGTCAGCAGCTGTTTTATGTAGTAATTCTGGGCTATTGTACAGAAACTACCAACGCAAACTTTGATTACATCAGCAGGAAATATTACTGGCATGCGGTTATTGTGTTCCTAGCAGAGCAGTTGGATTTTGAGGACGTTTCCTTTCGTAATACCAGGCATTTCATTCGTACACAAAATCAATTTAGTAATATGCACCGTTTGGGACCATCCCTCAGTTTCTTATCGTCTTACGGGGTCTAGCAAGGGTTGGGGTATAATTTCTGAACAATGAATGCTGACAGTTGGAATACAGGGCAAGAGGCGTGGCGCTGTAATGAGAACAGAAAAAGGTGGGGGAGGGGGGAAGGGTAGATACACCCGGCCTCACAGAAAAGCCACGTTTTGATTTTCTTTATCAAACTATCAATGCCTATTATGGAAAATGTTGCAATTGTTGCTTGAAATAAGCAGCATTTGTTGGATGAAACAATTCTGTGTTACAAACGGTTTAATTTTCTCATTAGAAACAAAAAACGTGTAAAGCTTTACATTAAAACATATAATGCAGTATTATATTGAAAAACATAAAAAAGTTTAATCCTTGTACAAATTCTTCCTATATTTATACTGGGATAATTATTAAAATTCCTATCGAAATAGCTTTAACATGTTTGTCTGTTACGTTATATTATAATACAGTTTCTGCTTTCGAATGAAAGCTTTTCTTCTAATACCCATATAATAAACCGCCTTTCTTGGGGGCGTTAAAATTCAACTACATTTCTGTGAATTTACACAGTTTCTAAAACTTGTCGAACTGTATTACCAGCTTTCATAATCTGGCCACGTGTAGTTTCTGATGCATACGGCATACTGTGAATCAAGCAACAGTTGAGTGACGATTTACTGAGCCGTGACAAATAATTAATCGATACATAAAAATCTTAAATTAGGCACCTAAAATGGGTTATATCCCAAATCAAAATAGGTTCTCAAATTACAAAAGTAGGTGAACAAGAAAGGACATTATTCTATTTCCCATTACAAATTAGCCGAAACATTTGACAATATCTTTATTGAACATGTCCATAATTAGAGACACAGTAAACAGTTAATAAGTTTTTCATTGAGAAACGGATCACTCGTCATCTTATAAGTCGAAAATGAGCGATCTACATCAAATGATGTCACCGGAGCATATTGAAATATATTAGACGCAAGGGAACAGCATATTCACGTTCAGGTGCTTCGCCGGACAGGATGTCAACAATTGTGCGGAAAATTATCAGTCCTGGTTTTTTTGAGCACTGATTTGATTTTTTCAGAAACTTTTTCACCAACATAACTAGGAACCAAGTTGATTTTTTCTGTCACCTCTTATATTCCCAGTGGCGGCGGTTTGCCTGAAGACTCTAGAAAATTAATAGTGGCGATTAGAAGATCATAATGTGATTTGATGAATGCAATATCATGAGACGTTGTTGAGTGCTGCAGAGGTTCTTCAGCTAAATAATGCATCCTCACCCCAGTTTCAAAACAATGTTCTCAGTGTCCTCCAAATGCTTACTGTAATATTCCAGGGCCTGTAACCACGTTCCTCAGCAGGTAAGAATAGGTTCTGGTGGAAGTGGAACACTGGGAAGTTCCTCTCGAAATAATTGGGTACCTGTAGGTGCTTTAATAAAAACCTTTTTAACTGTGGAAACCAGCTTATTCACTTGTGGATAGTCAAGACATATGTTACAGCTACGCGATTCTTGGTGTGGGCAAGACAAGTAATGTGGAGCAAGGCAGGGTAAGATACTTCAAGCGATTTAACGCCAACGGTCATATAGGGGGCTGTATCATTGTGAATTACTGGCACATTATTTTCACTTAGATTGTTGAGGTAAAATGTTTTAGAGCATTATTAAACCATGTGAGCAACTGTTTCCTGGCTAGTATTTTTAGTTCCTTGTTGCAAATCAAATGAGGTATGAATAGCGCATCAGGATCCAATTTCCAACGATTAGATTGGTTACACGTCGATTTGCTCGATCAGTTGTCTCACCAATAGAGATGCATATGTCTGAATCGCCTATATATTCTCTTACCCTGCTTAATGATTCTTGATACAAGGCATGTAAATAGTTTATCTCAATGTGGATTCTGATGGAATGCTGCGGTGACAATATTTCTCTAGAAAGCTTCTTTACTGGATGTTTTCAAGTGTATTGGACGGAATGTTTGCTGCACCAATGACTTCACACAAGTTCAAATGAAATTCATTTTGGTTTGTTGCGTTATATTGTGGAGTGGTCATGAACATTTGTCTACAATTTGATTCCTTTTGCAAATTTGATTGATGCTTGGCTCCTCCAACGTGCTGGGTTAAATGCGACCTTTTTTCACAACGTACCAAAAAATAACAATATAATTCATTTCATGAAGTGTTTATGAATGAAATATACTTAGTAAAATGGTGTAGCCCTTACAGCAAGCGTTCATACTTTGTTTTAAACTGAAATTTTCAAAATAAAAGGAAAAACTTTTCCGAATTATTTAGTAGAGGCTACACACAACGGGGAGTATTCTGCATTTTCAGTAATTCTTAACGCAATGCTAAGTAGTGTCATACAAATTTATAAAATTTACTCACCTCTTTGTAGCACACATCGCAGTAAATACTTCTTCCATCCGTTGAGAAATTAGGAAATTCCTTTATCCATTGCCGAATCAGAGATGATATGGAACTCAGTACTTTTGGCATGTTTTATTTTCCAGTAAATTCAATCTCCTCGCTCTGAAATCTCACACTGTAATGAACAGAGGAGACGAACTGTGTATTGTTCACTGCGATTGTCAAGGCATGAGTGGCATACAGGCTCACACTGCGTTTCCATATTACCAAATGAAGAAATAAGAGACATATAAAATTAGGTAAAGGTTCCATGAAATGAGGTACCTTTAGGTTGTATAGGACCACTAGTTTTGAACATATAATATGTATATATACGTATACGTTTCCATAATTAGTATATGTGCAACTTTTATTTTCTATATGTGATGAGGAACAAAATAGGTTTTACTGGTCTGGTTATAACTATGTCCAGCCAATAGCATGAGTACTGCTGTCATTGGAGAGGGATAAAGAGAGGAAAGAAGGGAAAGCTGCGAAGACCTCGTTTAATAATCATGATACCCTTGCATTTTACTAAAATCACTTTCTGTACAACCCAACTGAAGAGTAGTTTCAATTTCCCACAAGCACCGATATATTTGTGTAGCATTATAGGAATGAGATTATCTCATTTGATACCGAACAATCTCCGTTTTGCTCCTATTTTCAATTCTTTGTAATTGATACATGGACTAAAATAGACAAAATTAAGGGAGGATTGTTTCTATGTGCAAAATTTGATGTGCCAGTAGAGCTCAGTGGAGTCATACAATCTTAACCAGATTGTCCGCTCGAACAGCACCACCTCTCCCATTACGTTAATATATTATGTATATACGTTAAAACCGAGTGAAATGGCTTTGCGGTAATATTTGAGGTTTGCGTTCGGAGGGTCCCACGCTCGGTTGCCGTTAATCGTCCACTCTAACCTGGACGTGGTTTTCCTTGATCGGAAGGCCAATCCTGAGGATGTTTCTTCTCTGCTATGATCTCCTTTCCATCATTGCCGTTTCTTTCCATTTCGCACTTATCTTTAAGGTGTACTTCTAGGTTTCGTGGCGTGTGGTGGTGTTGTATAGATGGCGAAAATGCTTGCTCAAAGGGAAGGATACTTTCCGTGGAAACTAGAGGGTATTTTGGTAGACGAATCGTTCATCGATCTCTGTAGGCAGTTCCAGCAGTAGTGGGACGGGTCTTAGATTCTGAAACTTTTAGGGACTTCCGCCCGTCTCTGTGGCCCGTCTGGCTATGGCCTGTAGCCTATTGTGATTCCTTCACTTAATCTCTTTCTCATGAGGGATGGTATTCGCAATATATCTATGTAGGTCACAATTCACGAGGTGTCCCCTTCCGTGCACAACCTTAAAACTTTATGTATTTGTCGTCCAAGAGAGGCCTCCCTTTTGTCGGTGTAAGTAGATGGACCGAAATTTTATAAACCATGAACCACGGAGAGGGGAAAATAAAATATATATATATATATATATATATATCATTTGAATAACGTATAGTTCACTACATAGGTGGTATTTAGCAAAGGGAAGGTTTTAATGGAGATAGATCATCTACAGTGCTCCCAGCTCTATGTCATATTTGGCGCGTCGCTAGGGGAGTATGTTTACGCCTGCATAGCCATGTGCAATCACTCACTATACTCATTTCAGCCCAAGAAGGAGTCCTCGTGTAAACAATCCCAAGACGTTTCTTCACCACAGCACACCTTACAAGCGAATAACAACGTTCGTTACTGTTTTAAATATAGTCATTACTTTCTTTTACTTCAAATAATGAAGATGGAGACTAAATGAAATAAGCGAATAAATAAAAAATGTCCGTACCAACATCTGAGCTGTTAGGAATGAGTTGGTCTCCACTGGATAGTTAGTTCCGACACCCAGAAATGATTGGGTACATCTGGGCGGTGATACCTGCCCCGACAGCCAATTAACCAATAAGAATCTGTGGCTCCCACAGAGGATTGATGCGAATAAGTGGCGTATCCATCTCTGCATCTCTCCTTTTGAGAGACCAGTTATTGGGCTAATGGAAACTCCCACCAAGGCAGGGCATCTCGGTTGCTTGGGGTTTTCCTGGTCTTTGAGAGGTGCTTCGGTTTCGAGTGTCCTACTGCAACGGTCTGAAGACATCTATCTACCTTCAACTACTTTTATTTTCACTGTTTTCACCCAAAAATATTTATAATTTTGGAATTAACATAAATAAACCAGTTTTATCAACAACAGCCGCACTCCCTTTTACGTAAGAATGATTGCCGCCTTGATCGGTAGTGTTTGGCTTTGGTGTTCCAAACGGTCACATAGAAACCTAGACTCAGGACACACCTACGGCACTACCATGTGTGCCCGTGGAAACTTGTCTATGTGTAAACAAACGTATAATAGATAGAAAACCGAACAAAAAACAAGGTAATGAAAGCGAACTTATGTTTTTCTTCCCTTATAAAAGAACTTAAAGTATATGATTTGTCAATTTGTTTGGTGCCATAATAATAATGATAATAATAATAATAATAATAATAATAATAATAATAATAATAATAATAATAATAATAATAATAATAATAATAATAATAATAATAATAATAATAATAATAATAATAATAATAATAATAATAATAATAATAATAATAATAATAATAATAATAATAATAATAATAATAATAATAATAATAATAATAATAATAATAATAATAATAATAATAATAATAATAATTTTGATTAAAATGCCATATGTTTGAGATATTTTGGGCAAATGAAATGTATACCTTGAATTTTCTGGCTATAGCCCAAGTAGTCCTATTTACTCTGGGTGACTTTTGGGTAACTGGTAACCTGTAAGAGGTAGACCATATCTTGCTACACAGAAAATGTAGATCTTGCTAAAATACAGAATTTACATCTGCATAATTGTTTTTCGTAGAATGAACCATTTCGGAGATATGCCCTGTTATTTGTGTGAGTTTTGGAGAACTTATGCTTCTGTCAAATCTCAAAGCTTTAAAAGATTTGACTATCGCTCAAAGTCTGCTGTATTCCCATATTCCCCTTGTAGCTACAAGAAGATAAACAATAAGATAATTTCTGCAAATATTTATTTCAACTAACACAAAGAAGATATAGGAATAAGAGTTTGTAGGAATGGTTAGTACAAGAGTAGAGAAAGTCATATGAGTGCAACACATCAGATTAATTAATTCATTAATGTACCACACTTCATTTTGTAAAAATATGTTTAACAAAATAGGAATCCTCAAGTAATTTAACGCTTATCACGTTATTTATATAAACCTTAAATTAAATTGATATTAAATAATTTACAACTTTATATGTAATAGTATATATTTCACCTATTACATAAATATGTAAATATGCATGTTATTACATAAAATCCCAGCCTTACTCATAACTTCCAGCGCCAGTGTGGATTTGCCCCGTCCTTTATCCCCCCCTCTCCCGCCTTTTTGACGAAAGCACAGGAGAAATAAGAAATCCAGAGGCTCATTTTATATGTATCAATTTGGAACTGTAAACTAAGCGAGTTGGCAAATAACAGGCATTAGTCAGAGAACACATTTCACAGACAACTACGAAACAGGAAGAGAGACTAAAAACACCGTGAAATTGATGCACACAGGAGATAAATACACCTCAGTGGGACACATTATATGTATCTTTACGACAATGGCAACGGCCATTTCGCAGAAAGCACTACCAGCTTCACCTGAAAGCATAGTCGCATCTATCACGGATCTCATGTTATCCTACACTAACTTCATTTTGCGCTGCGACCACACTTTATGCTTTGGATCTTCCTTCTTTATCATTCCTGCATGTTGCGAGGAGAGCCCTACTGTTTTAGGTGTAAATAACTGTTATTTCGTAATATTACATTTTCTTTTGTTTATTTCATTCCAAATGTTAGTAGCAAGTACCTGAAGTAAATACATTGTGACGTCGGGTTTGGCGCACAACGAAAGACGCCCCCCGTCCTTCACTCGAGCTAAGCTGCTTCACACGACATTCCGTGCCGGCGAGCGGGCAAATACCTTGCTGCCTTGTGAGCCTGCTTTTTTCTGTTTAGTATTAATAACGTGCAATGGAAGGTGCTCATGTTAGTGGAGCAAAACTATTGCAAGACTAACTCTAATGAATCGGGTTCCGCTTGAGCAACCCGGTTAGTTACGTTGGTGTGCGTGCTGGCATGCAAGCATGCGTGCGTGTCACAGTGACACCTATAACACGTCCTGAGTGGCAGTCAGTGATTAAAAGCATGCAGATGTGATGGAATGTTAGACTGTTAAGTTAGGTTAGTAGGGTTAGTATTAGTGCACATGAAGGTTTTCGCGAGAATGCGGTAATTACATGCAGTGGAAAATGTGAGATGTGGGGCTGGGTTTACCATAGCATTACCTTTTCAGTGTACGTGGCTGTAACAATGAGGCGGCAAAAACAAAAGGGATTTCAGGAACGTTCTCAATACTTCTAGCTGAGTCGGGCGCGCGCGTGTGTGTGAAATCGAAAAAGGTCCGTGTGATGTCATCCTCAGTATATAAGGGGGCCAGAGAGTGAGTTTTTAGAGTTATAGTTAGAGACACGAGTCGGCCACTGTGTTGGTGATTGCAAGACAGCGTCGTAGGAAGATTCAGTGAGCGTCGCGAATGATTACAAGGTGGTAATTAGTGCATGAGAGGCAAGAGAAGTGAAGAAAGACACTAAAAGGATTGAGCAAGGTTACGAGAAGTAAAAATTGTGAGTTGTGATAGCCCGAAAGACCGTCTACTGTGTTAACAACCACAAAAAAGCTGTGTATCTCTAGCAAAAGTTTAGAAGACAATAAAGTGTTAGAAAACAACGCACCTGATTGTTGTCATTTGTCACAAATGTAAAATTTTAGCACGGTTTTTGTTTCAATGTGTTATCATTGTGCACCGTATTGTGAGATTATTGCCATTATTGTCTTTATTTAATGATTTTCTTCCTTTAAATTTAGCACATAGAGCTTTGGGCCTTTTCATAGTCAGAACGTTTGAAATCTCACAAATGTAACTGTTCAGCTGGGAAACAAGAGTAATCTTGCACTTTCTTAAACAAGAAAACTATTCCTATTATTTAATGGTTAGTCTTGAAGGAGTGGCTATACTCAGGGTAGCAGGTTTGATTACAGTTATAAATACAGGCACCAAGCTAATGGATGTGACCGATCAGTTTTTTTTTTTTTTTTTTTTTTTTTTTTTTTTTTTTGACGTTGATGTGCTATTGTCGTTATGCTTGTGGCATGTCAGGCTGCTAGTTGCCGTTTATTCCCAATGGATTTTGTATAATCCGAGAGCTCAAAAGAATTAACTCTACGCTCCTGTAAGACATCCTTCAACAAACTTATCCTGATATTATTTTCAAATTCGTCAAAGAACATGGAACAAATATATCTTCTTAATGAAATCCTACACGTTCTAACTATTATACTAATACTTCGTTGTTCTATTTTTTAGCAATTATAAAGCTAAAACTAAACTCTGAGGCACAACAGCCCAATGGTGGTCTAAGACCGACTGCCTAACCGCTGCGTAACCCACCTCTACCCACATCGGGCATCATGAGTGGGGTGCAATACTGAAGGGAGGGATGTGGCTAGTACCCCGAGTGCCTCCCGGTCGCTGAATGTGGTCTTTGCAATCAGGAGCCGATAAATTTTCCCTCAAGGAAATTCTCAATAGCCCCCCCCCCCAGGTTCCTC
Source organism: Tenodera sinensis (assembly GCA_030765045.1). Taxonomy (NCBI): domain Eukaryota; kingdom Metazoa; phylum Arthropoda; class Insecta; order Mantodea; family Mantidae; genus Tenodera; species Tenodera sinensis. The sequence continues at coordinate 242,177,272 of CM060962.1, forward strand.
ACGAGGCTGAGTGCACCCCGGACCAAGCCTCCCAGCAGGAGAAAGTCGCAACGCCCGTATGGGGAATCGAACCAGGGCCTCCCGCTTTATAGCAGTCATGCCCATTTAAACATTAATTTCTGTGTACTAATTTTAATCAATCGAAACATCTCTGTCTAAGTATTAACTGCTAACATTTTATAGTAATTTAGTTGCAAATCTCAGTACCAATAATGATAGGATTTCTAATTAGCTGTATTTTTAGATGAAACTCTTCAGTTAATATTATCTAAACTGGCAGTGGGAAATATTTCTTAATAACTGTGTTTAGCCAATATTATTATGGCATACTCCTTCAGCGGGAGCTATTTCTCCTTCTGAGGATGATATAGGAATAACTGTAATAAAATTGTAAATACAAATTTTAAGTGGTACATCTGTACACATTTATCCATGAATAAATTCAACACTCAGTCACTTTGTCACGGAAGTTCTACCCCATCTGCATTTAGATAGAGAAACAAAGAGACAGAAGGAGGGAGGGGACCAGAGAATAACACCACATAACAAAGGCGATACATATGTATTTTCACATAGCCCCTTAAAATACTATGAACTAATGAAACTATGTAAGGAAAGACAATTCTTGAGAGCGGACAAAATTTGCCGATAGCCATATTTTCGTAGAAGGTACAGCTCATCTCTGAAGCAGATTAGTGACAGATAAGGAATGTGTTATAAAAGGTAAGCAAAGCACAGCAAAGCAATAGCCCACAGAATATAAACATGGGACAACAATGCGATTGCTGTTAGCATTTCGAGACCGAAAAACATACTCCAGACAGATTTAGTGTGCACTAAATATGTTTGAAACAAAATTAAGGAACGTCTACAGTGCTACGTATAGTAGTTCCAGTTAAAAAAAGTTATTTCTTCAAGAAGTCCATAAGTGTTTCTTTTAATGGAGCTCGCTCGTTTCTTTGCCGCGCAGCAGGCCTGTTGAAGTTGTCTAGGTACTATCACTTTGCATTCTTCACTGTGGTTCATTTTCTCATTCTCCTTATCAGTGTCTACACTGTCAATTTCACCTTCTTCAGTCTCTCTCTACTATCATCTCATCAGTCACTTCCAATTTGTCTATATTGATCCACTCGGCCACATCATTTTCAGTTATTGTTCCATCTGCCAATCTTTGAGCTAACTGCTCATGATCTATGGGCAAAGTTTCTTAATTTTGCGCGACGTTTATTAACTTTGCGCAGCACACTTCGTAAAACGGGACCTCGGTTAACAAGGAAATTGGTTAATCGGGGCTTAACTGTAATTTCTAAGGTTACTAGGTCCACTGATTTTGCAGGACATCTCCTGCTATTTTGCAAACCTACTGATCTACTGCTAAACACTGAACGTACTTCAAAATCTCCTGCTTTTTATGTATTTTCCATTTTTAAACACTATTTTCCTTAACATAATATAATGTGCTCTCCCGAAAAAGATTTTCAGCAAGGCATTTGTCACGTATATAAAACAAATGATTAATATAATCACCTGCATACATAAACAGTATACCACATCTGTTGTTTCCGCATTGCAAAATACCCTTGACTCATTAAACCTGAACATCTGAATTCCACTGAAATAGATAAAGTTGAGTACAGGAATCCAAAAGTACTTCTTCCTGTGGAAAAACGTATTTTGATGCCAAAGTTCAAATATCTCTGACAAAATCATCCGTGCCTGACAAATATGTATAATTTTGCAAATTACACTGTGTTGATTTTTACGTTGAATCAGTTCCCGACATACTAAGTTGTTTTTTATTAATTGATCCTTTTCTAACAACGTTGGAAGAGTTAGAACCAGCTCAAATTTAACAGTTCAGTCAATTGCTCCACTTACTTCTCGGTTTCCTAATTTGGTGAAAGCAGTTCAAGAAATCCAACAAATAGATACAGAATGGAGACTTGCATAATACTGACATTGCATGTGGCTGTAAGAATTTTGGAACGAGTATTGTATCATCATCATCATCATCATCATCATCATCATCATCATCAATCAATCATCAGTATCGTTCTCATAAATATTTATACACTAAGCAAAATTGCCGGTTAAAAAGTTTACATATACGTAGATAGGTGCGCAGCGAATATGCATAATGCAACTTGATAATCTCAGAAATAATCATTTTGTCGTCCAAAGTAAAGTGAAAAGACGTCCCGTTTTGAACGGGGCAGTACCGTTTTTCAACCTGCGGTCGTGGTATCCCGATAGATTTTGTCAGGACGCCTGTCTGTCCCGTTTTGTTAGAAAATAGCGTTTTTATTCTCATTGTTAGGCTACGTAATATTTCAATCCTTATATCCACAATTACTAAGAACGAAAGTTATGTTATCGATGGACAAAATCGTTACGAAAAACTACTTTGTTTCCCGCGCTTCACTTCGACAATTCGATTCCATTCTCTAAGTGACAATCGTAATGTGACGTGCATTGTTTCAGCATTTTCCTGAAAGATTCAAGATACCAAAACCAAAATGTGTGTTCACCACTGCGTTGCAAGAAGAGTATCTTAGCCTATCGCATAGGACTTGAAATTCATAGAGAAAAATATGGACATCAGAAAAAAATACTTAAACGCTGACAGCATTGTTGCTTACCAAAATAAATTTCAAATAGTTACCATGAGTTTTTCAATTACCTGAAGCAAAAGGGAAAGTATTATTTATTTATGCCAACATACTTACTACAGGTTTGATTTGGTTTGGTTCAAGGGCGCTCAACTTCTAGGTCATCAGCGCCCTTAACAAATTCATGGCAACAGCCAGCTATAAATGCAAATAAAAAATAAAATCGCTAGTCACAAAGAGAATATATACATAAGCGTAAGAAACAGTGGCAATAGACAGATACAAAACAAGGTAATAGATATGTCAAAAAGCATAAACAAATATCTAAAATTCTATATTCTCAAATTGATATTACAATCCGCTAAAAACTTAAAAACTCTATCAACCGCTGTTTTGTCGTCCGCTAACACCTCTGCAAGTCTGGCAGGCAGCTGCAGAGAATCTCGAAGGTACGCTAGAGAAGAGCAGTCTAACAGCACGTGACGGACTGACAAAAGGTTCTCACACAGCGCACATAGAGGGGCAGGGTCCCTTTAAAATAGGTAACCATGCGAAAAATTGCAGTGCCCTATTCTTAATCGAGCCAAACTAACCTCCTCGCGGCGAGATATACGACAGGAAGTTACCCAGTTTATCGGAAGTTCTTTCACTTCTCTAAGCTTATTACCCCGGAGAACTGACCACTCTTCGTGCCAGGACGACAGCATCGCTCTCCGCACTTCAAGCCTAAAGTCTTCCGAAGTAACATGTGAGATGGTAATAATTCTGTAGTTGCCGTGTTTGCTGTTAAATCTGCCATTTCATTCCCCGGCAAACCTACGTGACCAGGAATCCACGCACACATCACGTCAACGCCAGAAGCGTGTAAAACATGGAGGGCATCCTGGATACGTTGTACAATAGGGTGGGTTGTACAGCTCACAAAGGCTCTGAAGTGCACTAAGGGAATCGCTCAAAATCAAGCAGTCACCTAATTTACGACAGCGTACATACAAAACGGCTCGATAAATTGCATAAAACTCTGCAGTAAAAATGGAAGTGTTATTTGGAAAACCGAATGTATGTGGTTCGGTTCCATAAACATAAGCACATCCAACCACCGTTGGTGCTCTTTGCCAATCGGTGTAAATACATCGACGGTCAATCTAGGGTGACAAAAATTCTAAAAAACACGTGCGGATACTTGAAACAGGCATCGTGGACTTTTGGTGTGCGCCCAATGCTACTCGTAGGTTCCAGCAAACCTTTATTAGGCACAACGGTAATTGTTGTTAGTCACGTATATACGAACAGTCGCGGCGAGGCAGCTTGACCTTGAGCGTCCTTGTTTGTTTGCCGGCTGGTATGTGGTGTCAATTAGCCTACAACCCCCCTTACCGTCCTTTGTTGTGCGCCGCACCCGGCGTCACAGAATGAATATCATGAGCATTTGAATGAATTTGGCTATTGCGTCGATAATGAGATTAATGTTGTTATACTTCTCTGAAAGAAAGGAGCGAAGTGAAGGTCGAAGGAAGCAAGCATGAACTAAGTGATCAACAGGCGCAGATAGGACCTTCGCGAACATCCTTGGCTGCTTGGACGACTCTTACTCAACGATGACAACAGGGATGTTATTGCTGCTCCCTACAGGAGAGGGTAAATTATTCCAAAACGAGGTAACTGATCCCCCATTTCGTTCCGACCATTGCTTCATTTGCCTGTTATCATAAAATGAGAAAGAAATATGTAAACATATGGCTCAGCAGCAAGAGGGATTAAGAGAAAACATTAGCAAGTTTGTTCTGAAGGATTTTCCAAATGAGACTGTAAAGTTTTTTCGCGGAGCGTTGGCCTGTTCTCCGGGCAGTGAACGAAGTGCTCCGGGAACTATGTGTGCTAGACAACTGATCTGTTAAGTTTAGGAAGTTAAACTTTAGCAGAGTGTAATTCAAAAGTTGTTATCCCGTGAGTTTCCATTACATGCTTATCGACGATCCTAAAAGAAGTACCTACTATAAAAGTTTATAGAACTTTCAAGCATTGTTTATTTCTGTAATGTGAAACCAGACTTATAACAGCTTCTATCTACTGGTTTGCAATTCTGACCAAAATTGATTCTTTGACAGACCTTTAAAATTTCATTTTTTTCCGTCTTTAATATCCATCTACTCTGAAATGCTGTAATCATTTCTTCAAAATTCGAAGGAGTGGTTTTATTACCATTGTCGGTACATTGGATTTAATGATATTTTGAATCACGCAATACTTCGTTTTCATTGAAGTATATCAAACACCCAAAGATAAATTGGGAGAAAATGAGCTAATTTTAGTGCTCTACGCAACGATTAGGTTTTGCCACTGGTATTCAATGATAAGAGAAAGTTTAAAGGTATGTCATAAAGCAATTCATTCTTTAACCAGCTATTCAAAGACCAGGACTGGTCAGGTTTGAATCCCATAGTATTACCTATTTAATCTTGTTACTTCTTTCTAAAGTGATAATCTTCATTAAATATTATATAGAATTAACAGTCTTTGGCAAAACCTGAATGTATGGAAACGTTCCGACGCATCCAGCTCCCGTATTGTTTTGGTTTAGTTTAGCTAAACTTGACAGATCATTTGGTATCCAACTCTAACCCTTCTGAACCAGTAGTTGGTTAGAAGTAAACATTGTTACAAAGGCTAACTAAAGGGTAAAGGGTCAGGTTTACAGGGGGACATCTCGCTCACGTCGACCTACACAAGTCTACTGTGTCCAGCACCCCCAGGAGGCAGGGATGAAATGAGGGTACCGAAAGGGTGCTGTCAGGCTCGCAGCTAGACAGGCCCACCAGAGACGCGTGGAAGTCCCTAACCAGTGCTGATATGTCTTCATCCCGGAGCTAGGCCCCGCCAAGCAGCCAGCATCACACCGCGTGTCCGGGTCTGTATCCCACGAAGCGTCCTCCCCCCCCCCCTCGACGGAGGACAAGGGCCACCAGACGCCACCCAGCGGCGAGAACAGCAGTTACCATGCGCAGTCATCCACGCCATCTGCCCACACTACACGCCTGGAACTGCACCACCTGAAAGATGATAAGGAAATGGAATGAAAGGAAACGATGGAAAGGAAACCGTGGTATGAAATAATGCAGCATGGGGAAACCACGGAAAAGCCCATATCAGAGTGCAGCGACCACCCGAATCCGGGCCGCAGACGTTACCGCCTGAGCAATCCCGCTCGGCAAAGCTAGCTATAGGTACATGTGAAGGAAATGAACAGTAACGAAAACTATAATCTGAGTGGCTGGGAAGCAAAGTGAACCTAAACAGCAAACGTTATTGCTGTAAGAGCTGCCAAGCAACTTATACCTAATAATTTGGGGGCTAGGTAAATTGAGTCCATAATTAGTTGTCTACGATTCTCTAAGCGGTAAGTTGAGTCCCAATCTTTTTAACCCATGCGGTAAATTGAGTGTGCTATGGGTGACTATACCGATCGCAACGCAGCGCTGTGACGTCAGAGGATAGATATATGCCATGATGCACCAATGTAAAGTCAATAAACGTAACGTTGTACAGTGAGCAGGCATACCTTCTGCTGGTGTGAACAAATAGTGAATGGGTCAGTATGGAAGTGATGATTAGTGAGAAAACTAAAGAGTAGATGGTTTACTAAGGACTTACTGAGATTTGACTTAGTAAAAGGTGTTTCTTTTAAATTTTTACCTGTATGACAAAACTATTGTCAGTTGCTCGTACTTACGATATTAACATGACAAAATTTTTAACCACACCAACCTGATAAATGGTTGCGCAGTCCCAAGTCTGCACAAAGTGGGAGGGGAAATTTTGTCACAATTACGGGTGCAGGGACTCAATTTACCTGCCCTGAAAGTTTAAGAGGACTCAATTTCCCTTGCAATATTCAAAACGGACTCAATTTGCCATCATCGATAATTTTAAATTACTGCGCTATTATTGAAAGAACCTATGGTATTCTTCATATAGATGATGTATCACTGGGTAAGACAAAACGCAACTTGGTCGAGCCTACGTTTTGTGAAGTAATGATGATGATGCTGGTGGTGATGATGATGATGATGATGATGATGATGATGATGATGATGATGATGATGATGATGATGATGATGATGATAGCAACAAGATAAGTTAAAGCAAACACAGTGCAAAAAGAATGCATATCTCGCCAAATTAATTCCCATTTCACTACAACCCTGATTAATAGGTAAATATTTGAATTTTGTGAAAAGTGTTTTCATACCTTCTGACTTCACAAAATGTTGTTTTATAATTTATCTTAGCATTTGGAATTTTAGTATAGTTGTGCATAATTGTTACGTATCGTATCACAATTCAAAATTTGAAACTAACTTTCAGAAAATGTAATGGGGCCACTTTGATAACCAGTAGAATACTGATTGTATGGTGAACTAGTGTTAAATATTTCTTACAACGTTGAGCTGTTTTTGTAGCTAAATCTTAGTCGGTGTAATAACATAGGTTTTTATTAATTTGAGATACTTATGTGTAGAGCAACTGTATTATGTTAGTACAAACTAGATCATGGTACCATCTTAGTTGTTGTTGTTGTTGTTATACACTGTGTTTACAACACAAAGGGTCCTGAAAACAAAAGCTTTCGAAGAAATCGGTAGGTAGCAACAAATTTAATATCTGAAACAAACTCTAAAACAATGTTTATTGGTCATGAGTGTTACGGCTAATTGTCAGAAGTTGAAATGTTATCTTTTTCCTTAAACATAAAAAAAATGTCGGATAGGTTACAAATCCACCTAACTTCAAGCTTAACGAAAATGGGTTAATTTTAGTTCACATTTTTTGCATTTTTCGACAGTTATTATTTACTCTTAACTTTTTTTTAGGAAATATTAATTCTTTTGTCGTATTATTTTCTCTTTCACTATCAGGATAGCATTTTTAATACTGTAGATAAATCAATTTTTTAAGTCTTTAACCACGAGGTAACGTAATAGCTCATGCACTTTACCTTTAGTTGCAGTATTCTAACCCTGGTCCTGCTATATTATTGTGACAATTTTGCCGTATACAGTTAAATGAGTGACTGATATGCTTGACAGGGAAAGCGCAGCAGCAACAGCAATTTGCCACAACTGTGACTAGAGCGGAAGTGTGCCACCCATTAATTGTAAAGTTTTTATTGTGACAAGAGCACTAACATAGCTACAAATAAGAGAATCCACTCAATTCTCTATAAGATACAAAGTGCCGTTCAGCTTTTGGGATATTGTGAATGAAAAATTGGTCAAGATTAGTGAGAAAATAAAAATGTGTAACCAAAGAACTTAGTTACTAGACATTGTGTGAAATTGATATTTTACTAGGTGGAGATATCGACCTTGGTGCACTTGTGAAAGATGTTTCGTCTGGAGATTCTGCCCATTTTAACCATGTACTCAGAAAATTATAGTTGAACTGAAAAGACCTGTGTAGTTATGTTCTTCTGGGAAATTAATTTCGGGACACTATGGATTTCTGTTTCTTTACTGCGATGCTGAATAAGTACTACTACAATTTTCAGGAAAATATTATATTTCTACATTTTATGTCATATTATCTTAAATTTAACTTCTTTCTTAGGTCATTATAAGTAATTTTAATCCATAAACTTCAAGGCCTTAGTTATGACTGATACACAAAAGTGTTACATCTGATCTTATGTTCACTGGGCATGCAACTTAGAAAACTTAATACAATCTTATCTAACGCATGTACAGAGCACGGAAAAGGAAAAATGTACATTGGTATTTACATGAATTCGCAGGACATGTTAGAGAAAGTTGTAATTGAAAGTGGAAAGTGGAAAATCGAGTAGTGTAGAGCCACTGTTCACTAATAATGGGTGTTTGTTTGAGAACTAGTAATATAAGAAAATGCACACAACTTATTGACATGCAAATGCAGGAATTCAAATCTATTATCTTTTTCAAGTAAGACAGATGCTTTTATTTTAATGCAAGCTACTAACTTTTAAGGTAACTAATTACCACATTATTTAAAATGCATACCATGCTAATACGGTAAAAATATTATCATATTAATTTGAGTTTCATACTGTTTCAAATTAGGTAACCGGAATGGGCAACGCAATGCAAAGGAAGTAGATAAAACTTGCCATTTCTCAGCCCTTAGAACGCAATAGTGTTTCAAAAAATTATAGGATTTTATATTCCAATACTGAATTCGTTTCCTTCTGATAAAAATATATAAAAATATACATTTCTCACAATATGTAGGGGATTGAAATATTCCTTTTTAACTCATTTTCTAACAAACCACCAGTACTTTAACTAAACGGAGATAAATACATCATTAATTATTCAGAACGTTGATTTAGTTTCTCAGTTTATAACAATATTACAAAGAGAGATAAATTGTAGGTTTTTGTATGTGCATATATACGATAATTTGGTTTGGTTTGGTTTGGTTTGGTTTAAGGGCGCTCAACTACGATAATTTGGAAAACCTCCCAAATGATCCTTATAATTCTTTCAGTACTTTAGAAAAATCTGCATATTAATGTTACGTATTTGAATCCAGTTTTGCTGCTAGCAGCTGATGAATACTTGATTGCAGACGAGGATATTTAATGCGCTCGAAAAGTTTAAAATAGATTTACTGAGGTGGAAGTAGTATGTCGTGTTCATAGACTTAATTTCTTTAACGTTTTTTAACATTGTTATCAGGATTGGTATAATTTTCATGAAGTTATCTAAACCTGAAGCTCGGTATGTGGTAAGAACGATAAGTTGTCATACTGCTTTCAAAGCTCACACTGTCTTGATTTTAAACACCTAATATATAAGTGAAAACTCTGATTACTCCAGGCAAAGCTTACACGTTTACAATGCAGCGAAAGTTATAAGCTACATTATAACTTTCAAAAACGAATATTGTCATATTTTCATCTTTTATTACACAAAAAGACTAACTAACCCCGCTGCGCAACAGCTCTTTCCGGGTCAAGGACTACTGCCCGGCCGCTGTATCCCCCACTTCTGCCCACCACAGGCGACATGAATGGGGTGAGTACTGGGGGGTGAGACGTGGTCCCTCCCAGCCGGATATGTGGTCTTCGCAACCAGGGGCTGCAACTTCTCAGTCAAATAGCTCCTCAAATAGTCCTTCAAGGACCTAAATAGACTGAGTGCACCCCGGACAAGTTCTCCCAGCGGGAGAAAATCTCCACGCCGGTACCGGAAATAAAACCCGGGTCTCCCGTTTGGTCAGTAGCAGCACCACCAACGCGCTAAGGAGACGACCCATTTATACAAAATACTTCAATTTCACAATATAACCTGATTACCTTACAATTTAAGAAAAACTGCCTCATTAGGTTTTCTACCTTATAATTTCACAATATTCCTTTGCCAATATTTTCAATACCTCATGTATACTGACGTGCACAAAAAGTGGCTCATAATGAAACACGGCCGATTATGTTGATAAATGTAGCCCCAACCTCTGCTGGCAGCGTAAGCTACTTTGTTTCTCGAGCATAATTTCGAGCCACTGGATTGTCAGGGCTATTTCCTCCCCTGGCGAACAGTAAAAACACAGATGCTCTCATTAGCCATTAAGGCAATGCTTCTTTGGGCGCTAATGACCACAGCAATTGTCGTCCTAAAACACCGCTAAAAATTATCAGGCAAAGCTTCGTTGAATTTAGACGCAAAAATAAAATATTATGAACTAAAAAGGTAGAAATAAACACGAAAAACGTTTTATCTTCTTCTGCATGTCGCTGATGAAAGCTTTCAAATAAATTGCAAAGCTGTCACTCAGCTTAACGACAAACAAAAAGATTTCTTCACACCTTTCTATATACGAGTAAGGCCAAATTATATCTATTGGTCTAGCCTTTCCTTTTACATCAGTCGCAGCCGAATTCTCTCACAAAGGTTGTATTTCAACCACCCCTTCATGTTACATTTTATATATCGATCAATGGTTCGTATTTTGTGTCCCTCCGTTGTTTATCAGGCCAGTCATATAGAGAACTGATACTGACTGGGTGGAGTCAAACGTTGGTTGCCTAAAGGCAGAAACCTTACAGAGGGAAAAGCATAATTGCCATCCAGGAAAATGGGCCACTTTTTAGACACGTTCGTGTACAAATTTGAGTTACGGTTCTACAAATGTCCCGACAGTGAAACTTTGGACAATCTATAACTTTAAAAGACTACTTCTCAGTTATTTTCAACCTCCTGAGAGGGACGACTTGGAAGAAGCTGCAGAAGTCCGGAAAACTAAATGGTCAGTGACAGAGGAGCTTTTAATAAACAAATAACTAAGATATCTTAATTCATTTGTCAAAAGAATGCATTTTGTTGCCCTGCAGTAAACTCTTGTTGCAGAAATAGGTATAAATAGAGGTAGTCCATGTACAGAGCAGAACACATTAAGTAAGTAATATTACACGGTTGGTATGTAAGTGATGTAATTTAAAATTATTACGCAGTATTACGTTGCGTAATGAAGCATACTCAATAAAATGTTATTAAAAGCCTCGTGTATGCAAATTAACATTGTTTGAACGGTTTGAACGAAATTTTAAGATAAAGAACTACTCCTATGTTTATTTTCTACTACTTTCTTACAAATTTCGGATATTTGGAACGTAAACCTTATTTGTTCCTATGAGTTTCAAAATACTCTTGTAATACTAATCTCCTAATCCTTACTTATAAATCTCCGATCTTATAATCTTATGATTCTGTCTAGTCCTTCTAGGCAAAATTTAAATGAATATGTAAATATTCGATCTGATCTCTAGTATCACCTTGCAACTTTAAAAGTTTATCCCTCCCCGACATTTTGATGCCTTCTATACAAGTCTAGGTTGCCTACTGAACCAGAACAATATTGCAAATTTACACTTTGGTATACAATCTGGGACGGGACACATCGACCTGGTAATAAGAATATTAATAATATCATACTGAGGATAATCTCACCCTAATAACGATCATATTAATAACGAGAAAGTAGTAATAAAATTCAGAGAATTACCAGAAGAACAATATGAATGGCGATATGAATAAACATGATAGCAATAATATTCAAGAGCCATGCATCTGAAAAGTAGCGACATGTTGCGACAGCCGTGTAAATTGCATCATCACGGGAAATACGGCCATTAACGTACGGTCGTCAAACAATGCAAACAAAGGCCTTGCCAAAGCCTTTAGAAATTATTGCTCGCCTTAATAGGGACGCTGTGTGTAGTGAGCGTGGAAAAACACCTTAAAGTTGCAGAATGAGAAAGAAGCATTCATTGGTGCAAATCTGGAGGTTACGAATTAGTACAGATCTCCACCAATGAAAATCCTACAACTGCCGACAGGAGAAGGAAACTCTAGGGATAATTGTTAACAAAACTGGAAGGTGCGTCTCAGAAAGGCCCACTCCGCATCATTTATTGGGCTACTCAAGCCGACAGGAGTCTCACTCGTCTCACTCCGACAGATATTACAAAGTCTCACAGTCTCGGAAGCTCACAAAGACGTCTAAGTTCATAACACATTGAGGAAACACGTTTCTTAAGATAATCGGGAAAGGCAGTTTCGCGAGGGTACATGGTTGCAAGTGTAAAAACTAAGCTATAAATAACAACAATATATGTGGCGAGGAAATAAATATTCACAGGAGAAATTAATTCAAAGTTCATTATTTCATCAATGCTCTACAACACATGAGATAAGAGTCGTAGCTGATGCAAACGCTGCGAACTAACAAATATTCAGCCGCAAGTCACACTTATAGGAAAAAGGCAAACTTTCTTAAGCCAAGCTCAACCCATACCACAAGAAGATACTGAAATATCAAACATGACAACGCTTTTATTTTATTGCAGAACTATTTGTTACTTTCATTTAACTTGCACCAGACTCAATCCTTTGGACTTTCTTCTGTCATTGTACAAACAACTGAATATTAGCATCAAGCAGCAGTAGTTAAACCATCCACATATCAACGTTATAGGATTAAGGAACCATTACAAGCCACTGATTTCTGCTCCACAAACTAGAACAATCTGACATTAAAGGCAGACAGTTGGGAAACACTTTACGTGATAACGAATATGAGGCTTGGTGTTCCTGTACACATAAAAGAAAATGAGTGGGACTATTCTCAGAAGTTACAGACGCAAGCACTCGGTTAATTAATAAAAAGGCTTGAGCAGCTCTGAATGGAAATATACACTTAAAATGAATTCAATGGTAGCTCCAGTTCCAGTGTTCCAAGAATATCTTCAAACCATTGCAGACTACAGCGTATTCGAAATCCCTTCCTATGTGCTTAGAAAATGTCAGGGAGAACTTCTTGAGATGAAGAGACGCAACAACTTAAGATCCATCTTGACAAACACACTAACTGAAACTAGAATGGAAGTTTACGAAGTTCACTGCCTTGCTCATAGTGGTAGCATTCGTCGCATAGACATCATTGCGATAAACCGAAGAATAGCCGAAACTGAGGTAATGGACCCAACCATCACTTCGGGTTGAACAGAAATCAAAATCTTGAAGTTCATGTAGAGAAGCGGCAAATATATGTACCTGCCATATTGTGAAAAAAGAGGATAAAATCCAGCCCAGGTACTTTTTTTCTCACTTTATTTTCCTTCTAAAGCTTTTGCACAAATTTGCAGTTCTCTTCTCGAAGTTGAAACAGTTATCAGTCTTTTGTAGTATTACAACTCACAACTATTTTGTTCTCGTAACCTTGACTCGCCCCTCTCTGTCTTTCTTCACTTTCTGTGTCTCTCAAACGGCTGACTCTGATGATACAATCACTCCACACTCATTAACTGTTGCATATCTTCCTTCACAATGTGCCGATTCTGACACTAAAACTACACACTGTATGAGTCGTGTTTATAACTGACTCCTCTCGTGGCCTAGCCTCCATGTATAGCGAGGATGATGTAACATGGACCTTTCTCGAACTTCTATAAATACGCCAATCGCCGGACACTTCTCGAAAAATCTCGAAAACTCCTTATTGCTCTGTCTCTCTGTTGTTACGCACTCAGTACAGTCGCGCGAGGCAGCCTGACCTTGAGCGCCTTTGTTGCATGCACCGTTAGTGGTGTAAGTCAGCCGGGCGCCGAGCCTTTGCTGTTGCCGCTGCCACCGCTGACGCCGGCCGGCGTCACAATATCACATTTTAAAGAGACTACAATCTCAACAAGATAATAGTGACAGGCATATTGTTGGATCCCCAGGAACAATTACTAATATCTTCGTGAAATGGAGAAGGCAATATAAAATTAATAAAAATATTTAAGATGTAATTCCACAGAACTTTAAAAAATATGTCGTATGCATCTTTCGGAATCATGTGCATAGTTTAAATAGCACGTAAAGCATATTATCATTTAGAAAGCACTTTAGGTTTACAAATTATTGTCTTTTTATTGCTATAACGTTTATTGTTCTTGCACAGTTGTTCTAGCCATTGTGAAAATTTGATCTCACAGCTTAATATTTATATACCTGTTATAATTTAAGGCAAAATACTATTCCTTCGTAATATTCACATATCACGTTTGGTTTAAAATCACTAAATACATATGCCTAGGGTCAGATGCCTGTTAGGGAGCACAGGAACGTATGGATCAGACAGAGTGAAGACCTGGAAGCTGATGGTCAGCCAAGCACCAGGTATGAGAGTGAGGAAGAGGATGATATGAAATGCAGACAAAATGGTTGAACGGAAACGGGATGATAGAATAGTTGGTGGAACGAGCGGTGGAGGAACTGGAGAACCCAGAGAAAACCCGCCTACATGCGGGTCCCTGGGATCGAACCCGGGCCACTTTGGTGATAGGCGAAAGGTCTAACCGCTCGGCCACGGCACCGCTGCCTTTCAATCCTATATATTAATAGCAATTAATAATTGTGTACACGAAGTTTAATTACACTTCTATGCACCTGTCAATTGTTTAAGGGTGGAGAAAGCCCAGGCGTACACACTGTCCCACGACCCGAAGTGCCTGCGGAGTCACAATTCCCTGAATGATTTAAACATTTAAACAAAATCTACACACTCCATTATTTAGTATCAGATGACCCTAATAGTATAGAAGTGATCGCCTATCGTGGTTGAATTAGGACATTAAGGCTGACCAGACGGGTTGGTTATTAACCTCTAATCAGCACCTAATTGAGCGGAACATTTTTAAACCGATTATCTTGTACAGATTGGTTGTGCACACTAATTACTGTCGGTGGTTATACATAAGGTTTATCCAGTACTCCCCCCACTAGCTTGTTCCCAGGGGAATTTCATGTTGTAATAAAATAAAAGCCAGCATCAACGATTGGGTGACAAGGGGTGGACCCACCCCCCAAAAGGGTGGAAAATAACAATGCAAATAAATGCCAACTATCACACATCTCCTACTTTTGTAAGGTACCAGGATCTACAGTTTGCAATCTTACTTTGTGCTCTTAAATTATTAAAATGGAGGGGCCTAAAGTAGAAATCCATCGGACCTAACATATGGGTTGAGCGCAAGACTTATGCTACCTAGCTAAGAAGACTGCCCCTGCAGCATTTGTTCATAAAAACCAGCTTGGGGTATAAAGGGTTCAATTGGCAAATATTTACCACAGGCAATATACATCATTATATATTGCTTGAAAAAGCTAAACATCCGTGCTCATAGATTTTCAGAAAGCATTCTGTTATTACATGAATTCATACAAATGGAATTATTACGGTGGGAACAATATTGACTTCAATACACAAAACAATGCAGCAGGTTCATTTAGGAATATACTTGCAGTAAATGTTAGCGACGTAATACAGGTGTTCCAAAAAGAATATACGTATTTCGAATGCATATATTTATTAAACTGTAAGACATACGAATATGAAACTTTACACACATATTTACGAACCTCTCAAATTCAGATTACAGATGTTGAATATGTTGTTAGAGTATATGTGGCTATCACCACCCAGCATACGGGCATGAAGTGAGGGAACCACAGGATACCACAGGGTCACAGAGAGCGCCGAAGTCCCTAACAAGTTCATCTTGGCGCCAGGCCCCGCCAAGCAGCTATCACAAACCGCGGGTCTGGTAACGCACAGGCGTAGCCCTCCCATCGCCGGAGCTAGTGCTCCTTGGGTCCGATGGGTGTCGCGCATCCCTCCCGACTGACATCTGCCGCCCAAACGCCACCGAGCCGACAACAGCAGTTACCATACGCAAGCATCCGTGCCATCTGCCGGACACCGTCAACACCAATCGCCTGAAAGTACACCTGAGGGTGATAAGAGAATGGAATGAAGGGAAATGATGGAAAGGAAACCAAGGTATGAAATAATGCACCCTAGCATTTGCCTAAGTGACATGGGGAAACCACGGAATAACCCATATCAGTGTGCGCGGCCACGACGATCGAACCCGCGACCTCGCGAATGCAGACCACAGACGTTACCGCCATCCCGCTCGGTAACTGAACGGTTTAAAAATAATAAAGAATGTTTGGAAAAGAAAACACATGGAGAGTAGGCGAGAAAAGTAGGTGCACAAGACAAAAGTAATAATTTAAGACAAATTAAAGAAAGTTATAAACATTAGCAAAAGAAATAAGCAACATCACACATAAAAAGGTAAACGATATAACGAATCTTAGAGGTTGTCCAATGACAGAAGGTCCGGCGCCCGAGTTCAAGAACAGCCTAAGATGCACATGTTTCAGTACTCAATAAATCCAATTATTATTAAATTCAAAATTATTTATTATGAAAGGTTCCATTTCCACAACCGTTTCTATATAACGGATACGAACAAAGTAGTTCCTAATCGTATTGCACTCAAAGTTTTAAAACTTTGGATCGCAATGTAACGCCTACGGAAATCCCAAAGCCTTGTTAGAGGATACGAACATGATACTGCTACTGTGATTACTCCGTTAGAAATAAAACCAGTTAGTCGTGAAAAAAGTAAACGTCAAGAGTGTGGCGCTGAGATAGGAGACACTAATGTTATGAAAACCATTTTATTCCGGCTCAGAAAACAGTGCACTCCTTCACGCTTCATGGTTTGATAGACATTAACACCGGCGCTTGCGAGTTGTAAGGTATACAGCGTTAAGACGCATTTTCAAGGCATGCTGTCCGTGAAGTCAAAGATTTGTGATCTAAATCGTACGGGGATTTCTCGAAAACCTGCTTTTCTTATACTCTAACATAGTAAAAGTATTTTACAATCGTAAACTAAAGTAGTTAAAAAAACTGATGTGATGCACTCACATGACTTTCTACTCTTGTGCTAACCATTCTTACAATCTCTTATTCCTTTAGCTTGTATATGTTAGTTCAGATAAGCATTTGCAGAACTTATTTTAGTGTTTATTTCCTTGTAGGTGCAAGGGAAATATGGGAATACAGTAAGCTTTGAGCGATACTCAGATCTTTTTAAGCTTTCAAATTCCGTTCTGTTTGCACGGCTAACATGTGAAAAATGATAACGATGTTCCATTAGATGAAAGATTAAGTTTTTCAAAATTCACACAAATAACAGACATAAATTGTATTAGCAAAATCTACATTTCTTTCTAGTAAGATTTTGTTCTATCTCTTACGATTAACGAGTTATTCAAAAGTCATCCACAGTAAATATGACTACATAGTCAGAAAATTCAAAATATAGATTTCATTTGTCATAAAAATATATTAAACATGTTATTTTAAACAAAATCGTTAGAGCTATTTTCAAGGAAAAAATATTGGAAAATTTTTCCATGTAAAGAGTGGTTTAGTGTGGAGGAATTTTCTTCAAAATCTTCGTGTCCCATCCTTGAAAGACGTTTAACTTAAACACCAACTATGTTTTAACCGATTTTTCGTTTTTGAGTTATGCTATCCACAGACTGACATACACAGACAGGCAGACACAAACACAAACACACACACACACACACACACACACACAGACACACACACATACACACATACAGAGACGGACCTTTTTTAAAAATGCCTTTTTGGATTCAGGTGGCATCAAAACATATATTTCCGGTGAAATCTCGAAAACTAATTTTTGGGTGGAATACAATAATTCCTCTACTTACTATACGTAGTAGAGAGGCGAGTGGCTGTGCCTGGGGGAGGATGTTGGGGGGGGGGGGGGAGGAGCATGCGTATCTCGGTATATCTACCTCTCTATTCAAAAACATTATCCAGAAATCCTAAGACGAGAGTCGGGTAACTATTAAACCTCTTATCTAAGTACAGCTTCTTTCAAGTATGCAAGGAGCAGGTTTTCGCAAAATTTTCCCATAATAATCTTTTTGTTCATTTGAATTAGTTAAATTACCTATTATATGTTTCAGAAGTGGTCATGCACAAATAAAATCGATAGCTATATATTAATTTTCTGTAACATTAGCGGCTGCGCCATGGCCAAGTGGGTAGACCATTCGCCTCTCACCAAAGCGGCCCGGGTTCAATCCCAGGGATTGCTGGCGGACAAAGCGGTGCATGGGGCTCGTTTCCTCCGAGTTCTCCGGTTTTCCCTGTCATCTCATTCCACCGGTCCTCCGTCTTCATTCCATGTATCATCGGAGTCACCGCCTGCGGTGCCTTAAAGGCGGGCGTTAAACACCAGAAAAAAGTGTAACATTGGCCTGTGAAGTCTTCTTCGTTGCCATATTATACTGCTATACACAAAAACGTAATATGCAACACTCATAAGACTCATTAAAACTGTTTAAAATCTGTCACTTTTATTTCACCCAAAAACTGAATCCCTAAGTTTTCACCGGAAATACATGCTTTGAAGTCCCTAAAACGAAAAAAAACTTTGTTATAAAATGTCCTTGTGTGTGTGTGTGTGTGTGTGTATATATATATATATGTGTGTGTATGTGTGTGTCTGTGTGTGTTTGTGTGTGTGTGTGTGTGTGTGTGTGTGTGTGTGTGTGTGTGTGTGTGTGTGTGTGTGTGTGAACATAACATTCATACAAAATGTAAATTCCGTTAAATACCAAACTTGATATATATGTATAATATCTTCCGAAGGTAGTTAAGATTTTGAAGAATATTTCACACTTCAAAAGTGACTTTGTAGGGGAAAATTGTAGATATATCTTACTTTCTCCTAAATAACTAATAATAAATTTGATTTGTATTAAAATAGCAAGTATTTAAGATATCTGTATGATAATTGGGTTACCAAACGATTATGCCTATGAATGTGTATGCATTAAATTAACAGAAATAAAGCGCTTTATTGAAACCGCTAACATATATTTGCGGAAATTAATCAATGTTTCTTAAACTGTTTGTATAGGTAATTAGAACTAAGCCTTTTTGGGAATAAAATATTAATTTTATTTCACTTTCTCTATGTTCGACCTTCTTTTCAATGGTATGATCTGAACAATATCGTCTATGGACTTCATTTGGTAGAAAAGAATCGAATGTTTATCCTATAAGTTTATTTTTAGAAACTTTTTTCATTAAATTTATATTTAATTCCTTCCAGACGATATGATTTAGTGTAGAAGCATTTTAAGAAATGTTTAGGTTGAACGAGTAGTCTAAATTTTCGTAGAAAAGAAATGGAACGTTTACCAGATTTGTAAATGGTTAAACATTTTTATACTATAATCAGAAGCAATTCAATTCTGCTGAAATACATTTATTTTCTACAGCTAACTGCAATTCTGTCGGTGAAGGTCACGTAACCATTGCAAATATGGTTGCCTATGATAATGTAAATGTTCAAGGAAAAGGGGAAAAAACCTATTTAATGCCCCATTTATTTTAAGCACAAAAAGTTATCAAATGCATTCATCCAGTACCCCCTAATTACCGTTAATCTTAAAAGTTAATAAAGTTAAACTGATTAATGTAATTCCAGCGTTTACTTTGTATTGACTTGATGATTCACGTTCATTTGGTGCCGATGTATGACTCTATTCTCTTGTCACTTGCAAGCTATGAAGCAGACATTCAATTCAAAATTGAAATAATGTGTATTCATGAGAGATTATGGTAGGAGAGCTTTGTAGAGGGCAGCTTCAATTTGTACTTAATTGACAAAACAGTTGCAGGCGGAGTGGTTTACTAGAACCACCGTGGAGCTGAAGGTAATTTGAAATCACAATGTATTATGATTATTCGTTGCAATGTCCTACTAGCAACTTAATTACATTAATGCGTTTCACAAACATAGCGTTTGTTTGATTATAGAAGCCACTGCTTCGTTGTAAGATGATGACAAATTAATGCCGCGGAATTTGCTTTGAGCTAACGGAAACAGTCACATTAGTCCCTTCTCCATACAGGGATAATGTTCATATTTTGTTACATATATTAGACATCAAAAGAGATTACTTCGATCATATATAGTGCCACATTCTCTTTGTATATTGACATATATACTAGGTGTGTAATACTGCAACAGGGGTTGGGATTGTTCAAAACTAGAATAAATGTTCCTATAAACATATGTCCGGAAACAAATGCCTTTTGAGATATGAGCCACATTACTTGTGTTGAGTATTTGCAATAGACAGTGGGCTTCATCCAACAAGCACGTTCTAAGGAAAATTCTACTGTCACAAACGCTTAACGGAACAATTGTTGAGCAAACATCCATAAACTCCAAACAGAAGTTGTGATGATTCCTGCTATCCTGTCCTCTGGTGACATCTGCACGTTATGTTGATACTACTACAGGAGATGCACCATGTGGTTACCATTCATTCTTACACATGGTTCAACTCCTCTTCTCAAAAAATAGAACTCTTTCCGTCGCACTTGGCTACTCTGGGATTTGGGCACATACATTGGTCACACGCTCTTGTAACGTATGCACATTGTCGATGGGTTTGGTGTATACCAATGCATTTAAATGTCTCCATAGCGAAAAATCCAATAGATTGAGGTCCAGTAAATGGCGAGGCTGTGCTACTGGACCTCTTTAACCACTACATCCGTTGGATGAAGTCCATTGCCTGATGTAAATACTCAACACAAGTAAAATGGCTCATGTCTCAACAGGATTTGTTTTCAGACGTATGTTTATAGGAACATTTATTCCAGGTTTGCCCAATTTCAACCCTTGTTGCAATATCAGACACCTTTTTACTTTCTCTACTGGTAAGTAGGGGAAGTATTGTATTCCACCCAAAAATTTGATGTCGAGATTTTACCGGAAATATATGTTTTGAAACCCCCCTGAATCCAAAAAAAGCATTTATAGAAAAAGGTCCGTGTGTGTGTCTGTGTGTCAGTCTGTGGACAGCATAACTCAAAAGCGAAAAGTCGGTTAAAAACCAAAGTTGGTATTTAAGTTTAATCTCTTTCAAGGATATGACACGAAGATTTTAAAGAAAATAGCCCCACCCTAAACTAACCTTTACATGGAAGATTTTTCGAAAATTTTGATCTTCTTGAAAATGGCTCTAACGATTTTGATTAAAATGCCATATATTTGAGATATTTTTATGGCAAATGAAATATATATCTTGAATTTTCTGGCTATAGCCCCTGTAGTCGTATTTACTCCGGACGACTTTTGCATAACTGGTAAACCGTTAGAGATAGACCGAATCATACTCTACAAGCAATGTAGATCTTGTTAATATACACAATTTATGTCTGAATAAATTTTCTTGTAGGGTGAACCATTTCGAAGATATTCCTTGTTATATGTGTGAGTTTCGGAAAACCTAGAACTTTCATGAAATGGATCATCGTTGTTCATTTTTTATATGTTAAATGTGCAGAGACAACAGAATCTCAAAGCTTTAAAACATTTGACTATCACACAAAGCCTACTGTATTCTAACATTCCCCTTGCACCTACAAGGAAATAAGCAATAAGATAATTTGTGCAAATGTTTATCTTAACACGAAGAAGATATAGGAATAAGAGTTTGTTAGAATGGTTAGTACAAGAGTAGAGAAAGTCACGTGAGTGCAACACATCAGATTTTTAAACTCCTGTTTGTATATATTTTGCTTATCTCATTTTGTATTATACCTTAACTTAGTGCAGCTAATGAGCGGTGCGGAGTAACATCGTTCTTTTTCATGGATCATTATCCATGGATTCGATTGTCGAAAGTTTAATAAAACTGAGTTAACTGAAAAACACTGATTTTACGCATGCGTTTCGATCTTACGTTTCTCACACTTTCTGAAACTTGTACAGCGTGAGAATGCCACGTTGTAAATTGGCATAGGTTTTCAAGAAATAAAAAATTTGAACCTTTTTAAAGTTTTTCATCTACAATTTCATATAAGTTTGATTGGATTGCCATTATCTTAAGTTTCTAAACAGACAATTTAAGACTGTATTGGTTACCAATTAATTCTAAAAGATGGATAGGCTAGGCAAATTGCCTTCACAATTTCTAGTAAAGCAATTTTCGGGGTTTATTTGTATTAATGAGTAATATTAAAGCGAGATCAGTTCATTATTGTTGACACACGCCAGAATTCGCTTCCAGGAATAATGTGAAAAACTAGGTATCTACAAGGCAGCCCTAAATAAAGCACGAGAGAAACAACCAATTATTTTAAATCAGCCAATTTTGCGGCATATTAGCTTGAAAATACATTATATGAATAATTATGCTCATCGCTTATCGACAGCTTCACCTAATGCATCCTGTCGTTTATTAAAAAAACAGTTGTTAATATCGTTCCTTCCGCTCTTTGAAACCCAAACAGGATTCCAAATTAATAACATAGTAAACCGATATTAGCTTCATTTTTATTAAAAAGCTTTACAGGAACGTTGATGAGGCTAGATTTTTCACAGTACAATCCTGTTGCGACATGGAAACATTAACAAGTGGGCTGTATGTACACATTTTCAGAAACAATACCGAATAATCTGTACGCAGGCTATCAATAGGATATTTCATAAGCAAATCAGAGAAAAATGCTAAAGAAGTAATAATATTAGCGCAACAGGTTATCCGATCAGAAGACACTTAAAGCCTACTGATGTGCACACCAACCTCAAAAACCACCTAAGAGTCAAGTTTGTCATTGCTCATCTTGGAAAAAAAAACCGCCCTGACGCCGCTTCGTCCAGCACGAATACCACTTGCGGCTCCCTGGGATCGAACCCGGGCCGCCTACGTGGTAGGCGAACGGTCTAACCGCTTGGCCACGCCGCCGCCCTTGCCTTAACTAATAAAATAAAAATTAAGATATATATTATAATGTATATATTTATTTGTTTTTATTTGGAAATAAGTTACCATCTCAGTATCTAAATATGGTATAAACCAATCTTCCAAAAACTTTGATTCCGCTTCCTGGCCATCTGGAGCGAATCAAAGCTGATGGCTGTTGCCAGGACGTTCTGTAGACGGTTACTTTTAGCTCGTACTTTGTAAAATCCAATTCTCAGTTAATTCAAACTTGAGTCATATGAAACACATTTTACTTAATATTGTAGAAAGAAAATTTGAAATAACGATGAACTTTATTTTCTCTATATAAATACTTTTAATAACAGCCAAAGCTGTGAAATAAATACATTTGTAATTATATGTTCTTTTCCCGAAACACTTTCTGCACAATTTTCAAACACAGCAATCAGTACGTAAAACAGTGACGAGACTAATGTACCAGTCTATATGTGAGTTTGAAAATAATTCTATAATTAAACCATTTTCGAATTTAAACCATGTTTGGAAATTAATTAAATTATGCTGCTACTTTCAATATTCTCCAATACGCATATGTATTTTATTGTTTTTTTTTCCTTGTTTTTTTTTTTTTCCGACGACAGTGCATAGCAGAAATATTACTTGTGCAATAATAAAACTAAATGCTACTAACAACTGTTGAACATAGTTGTTCCAGTAGCAACATCAGCAATATTACTAGTAACATTCGTGACAACGGCTCTTGACCTTTAAAAATCATACTGGTGTACGAATTTGATACTAAGTAAACATAAACAAAACGGAATCAAAGACGTACGTATATAACCTATTCCATTCTCTCTCACAGTAACAAAAGAGTTGAACTTCGATATTTAGTCAGAACATAAGCAGACCATTGTCACGAAATCAAAAGCTGGCGTTAATAATGTGGACACAAAGCATAAACATATGTTTAGAAGGTTTATTGCTTTACCCAGTACATACGTGGTAAACTAAACCTTGAATTACATATTTCTGGTTACAGTACAGTTCTCAGATTTCAGGCTTACCATTACAATTGTGTTTGTGCTACTAAAAATGTCCAACGAGAAGAAAAATCTCAGTTTAACATGACGACGAAAATTAAATTGGATGCGTTAAAGGCCTCGCAAAAGGGAGCATATTAATACATAATATATTTTAGGATATATTATACTTTTGTGTTTCTGCACTTAGGTCATTTGCAACACCTATTGTGAGCTGTAAATAACAGATCCCTTATTCCGTAAAACTAGTCATTTCGATAACTCGACACCCTCTCAGTCCACATTAAGTCCAGTTATTGGGATTCTACTGTACCACATTCGTATTAAAACTTGCATTTATCACTACGAACCTAAAAAAGGACATTATTATGTAACTTCAAAGTATGTGTTTATTGGAAATAGGTGCCCTATATCAAGAGTTCCTATATTTTCCGTATGGAACCCCTGAAAGTTTGTCGGTTGAGTTTTTATACACTGTACAGAGTGGCAATGAAGTATCATTACCTCTCCGTTCTTTATAGTAAAAGTATATTTCAGTGTCTTTTCCAAGTCTTATGAAGTAGTGCATGTTGAGTCCAATTGCACAATTGAGTAGCTTATCAACGCGACTTGTTGGTATCATGAAAGAAATCAAAGCACGGAAGACCAATGAAATAGTACGTGCTCACCTTCTAATGGTGTTTCAACGGAATACTCGAACGAAACAAATACTTTTGAGTTAGGAACATAAACTCTTCTCCATTGGTGATGTATGGGATAAGAAAAGAAGCACAGATGTGGATATGTTCCACCAAATTAGAAGCATGCAGATTCGTTAAGCAATTCATGGAGAGGTCGCCAAGAATCGACGTGTACACGATCTAAGCAACTAGATTTTTTTTTTTTTATGTGCGCGAAAACCCATAATAACATATTAAAAATTCTAATTATAGGTAACAATCATAAGATATGAACCATCACTTATTTACTGTAGTTCACATAGATGTAACTGGACTTACTAGTCACCTGTACATATACTCCTTACCTTGTTTGTATGGTTCTGGAATATCAAGAGGATACTTCATTTTACGTCCAAATTTGCTCTATTTTATCATGAGGTGCGAAACGGGATTCGAATCAACGAGAGCTATGTGAGAATTTTCCTTACAACAGTAGAACCTCGATAACTCGACCTTCCTTATAACCCGACATTTTTTATTTTACTCTTTTTATTTTCTATTGTTAAAGTTGACTGTAATAGTCCACTATGCGAAATAAATAGTGGCGAGTTTTAATTAGTGGACGTATACAACCTAACACCTTCTCTCTCATAGTGAGAAAAGTTCTGACCATGTATTGACCTCCCATATCTAGTCAGAACATGAGCAACCGGCAGACCATTGTCACGAAACCAAAGCTTGCCGCTAATAATGTGATAAAGAGCACAAACATTTGTTTGGAATGTTTGAACGTTTACAGTTTTAGCCAGTACGTACGTAGTAATTATATATTTCTGGTTACAGTAGCGTTTCACAGATTTCAGGCTTACTGTTAGTGTTGCAGAAGTTGTGTTTGTGCCAGTGAAAACGTCGAACGAGAAGAAATTGGAATTAAATTGGATGTGTTAAAGAGACCAAACAAAGGGGAACACATTAATACGTAATACATTTTAGAATATGTTAATTTTTTCTGTTTCCAATATTGTGCTAGAACATGCATTTATGTAATAATTTAGTATTATGTTACGAGTTGTAAGTAACAGGCCCCTTATTCCGTAAAGCTAGACATTTCGGTAATTGGACACTCTCTCAGTCCACGTTAAGTCGAATTATCGGGATTCTACTGCATAATCCTTAAGTCCTAAGCTGCAAGAAAGTTTCAACAAATGTCTAACGTGTGAAGGTATAAATGACTAAGACCAATTGCTTTCACTACTACTCACCTTGTCAGAATGCTTGATTCTAATCCTCGTCGGAAACCTGCTTGATAATCAGTTTCCGATGAAGTGGATAGGAATCGGAAGTCCAGTGCATTAGCCAACCGTTCACTAGGCCTTGTTCCAATCAATGTTTCCTTGCGGAGTCACCAGTTGAATTAGATAACTGGAGTCAATACTGCCTATGACATCAGTCAGAACACGCGTAGTCTTCGATCGGTAGGGGAATCAATGAATGGGCACTGAAATGCCGACACTACGCCCAGCAGAACAAAATCTGGTATCTCAGCAGAATTGTATAATACCTACACTGGAAATATCAAAATTCCTCTCTAGAGATAAGTAAAATACTTCTAACAAAGCGAGACAGTTATGGAATGTATGTGAGTATAAATTGAAAAACTTACTTATGTTAACTTCTTCTTGCATTCTATGTATTCTTAAGGAGATAAGGAATGCCCAATCTTGACAATGTTAAAATGTGTCATATATAAGGAGCATTTTCTGACTGACTATGCAACCTAGAAAGCTGAAATGTTTAGTTTCCAGGTGTAATATCCTTATAATAGCTGAAATATTAGGCTTTCAAAACGCTGAATAGCTTTTGAATTTTTTTTTCTTTTGATATTTTCTCCCACATTTTAGGGTACCCTACCAAATGCTAATTATTTTGAAAACCCTTATTTCAGTATATGTCAAACATCATCACAATCAAAAGTTTCAGATCAAAATATTAACGACTGAGAAAATCTTGAGTAAAATTTGAACTTATGGTAAATGAGCTTCAAATTTGAAGCATCTAGTCCCAATATATTGGTTTTATTTCTTCCATTATGACAAGTAGCAAACTTGGAGAATGGTTATGTTTTCTTCCTGTGACCAGCCCTCTTTTGTCTTTACACGTCTACGCCAGCTGGACACAAAACATGACTGGGGTTGTCATTTGTCTATACTGATTTTCTAATTTTTTCTACATTTTCTAGATCTTGTCTTATTTCAAGGCCATAATACCTATATGCCTTCTCAATGACAACATCTGTGAGTCTGTCTTCCATCAAATATCTTTCTATCATTAAGAACTTCTCCCTCAAAGAAACCTTTGGTTTTCTTAGTCAACAACCTATTCGCTTCTGGACATGATCTACACATTCCAATTTTTCAATTCTTTTATTTTCTCCATATGGCTGTAGTGCTACAACTTCATTATGTGCTTCAGTGTCACCATCGCTTAAGTAATCATTGTAGGGCAGATTAGGATACTTTTCAGACCACTGAAATATTTGTTTATCTCCTGAAACTTCCATTCCTCTACTAGTGCTACTGTAATTGACTGTAATGTTGTGAAGCCATTCCCACATTTTAATGATGAACCTACTGCTAAGATAGATATGGAGGTAATTAAATTGGCATAATGAAGAAGATAAGATAAAAAGATAATAATCGAAAAAAATTGAATTTTTGTAACCGCAAACCTATTCTGTATCCTCTTAAATTTTTATTCATTTCAGATTCGAAATATATTAGCAAACTTTATGCAAACCACCTAAATATACAGGTCTAACAGTGTACCTATTGCAATTTAATTTGTGTTATACGTAACAACAGATTGAGGACAAATAAACATTTCACATATAAAGCAGTAGGTATGTAGTGGGTACTCGTATTTGTTACCTTCGTATGATTTAGAGCTCTAGAGGATTAATTTTTATAAGCCGACCGTTAGTCCTCAAAGAAAATATTCCTCATAGATCCAATGTTTTGCATTCACATGACCTTCTCTGCTCACTCTTCTACAAACTATTTATACTAAGGCGTACTCTTGTATTTCTTGTTATTAGAGTTAGATCTTCATTGCACATTTATAAATATCATTATAGGTATAAGAAGAATGTAGTAAACTAAAGCGAACGTCAAACATCTTAAAACGTCTATGGCTTTGGTTTAAGTTGAACGTCCTTTAATCTGATAGGTCATATCGGACGATGAATGAAGTGATGCTCAAATGAGCTCGGTTTCTAGAGCTTAAACTTACCCAATATTGTCTTTTCATATCCGGATGACTCACTCTAACAGAAATTTGAACTCAAGAACTCTTGAATGTGAGGCATACACGCTACCCTTACACCGCAGAGGCGGGTCTTTTAGTTTTTGCTGTATTTGCAACAAAACAGAAGACAACTGGCCCTCAGTAAAACAAGAATTGATAACAAGGTTCTATTACTTTGAAAAAAGACAACGATTTTGAAATTGTCTTCAGAGTTGAGGAAGAAAAAGGCGGACGGTAACACCGATGGCACTAGACAATTTTACAAAGAGTGCAAATGCTTCAAATTTTATTTTTGATATTTTTTCCATTAGTATCTTTCAACATTTGAAAATTTCCCGTGGCACTATTTTAATCATTAAAAAAAAAAAAAAAAAAAAACTTCAATTTCATACTGAACTTGCTAAATGCTACCATATGCTACTATAAGATTTGTATGTAGGTATCTTAGTTCACAGTAATAAAACAGGGCTAACAAAGACACATTCCAGTTTCTTTTTTTTAAGTTGAAGGGCACTAGTTTATAAATTTTAAGTGAGTAACCAGCACTAATCAATAAAGCTGATAGTACCTAATCATGGCACATGTATGAGCCTATATACTGAGCGGTTCACCTGTGTGGCGCCGGGGCGGATTTTTCTCCGGGTTCTCCGGTTTCCCCCGCCATCTCATTTCACCGGTGCTCCATCTTCATTCCATGTATCATCAGTGTCACCACCTGCGGTGCCGTGGTAGTAAAAGCGGGCGTTAAACGCTAAAAAAATGTTCACCTGTCCTTAATTATCCATGGGGATATGCAATACTACAATGTCTTGAAATCAAGAAGGACGATATTACTGTGTTTGTTGGATATCTAGCAGCCTTGTAAATCCAACCTGCTCTTCAAAGGAAAACAGACCTTAGCAGTAAGAGTTATCTCCATTCCAAACACATGTAGTTGGTACCTGCTGTTACAATACGTGCGACAGAAATAGGATGACTACCATAATGTTCTGTAACGTATATTATAATGAACGAAGGTTAAATGAACAGCTTAAGATATTTTAAAGAAATTACGCAGCGGCTATAAAGATATCAGAAGCAGAAAGAAAATGCAATATATACAAAGAGCGTCAAAGGAAATCTTACTGACTCTCGCATCTATGTCTCATTATTTATCGTTGTACAGCCATGGAAAGAATAACTGAGCACATTAGAAGAGCAAAATGTTTCATATGTTGTCGTCTGTCGCACACACACACACACACACACACACACACACACACACACACACACACACACACACACACACACACACACACACACACACACACACACACACACACACACACACACACACACACACACACACACACACACACACACACACACACACACACACACACACACACACACACACACACACACACACACACACACACACACACACACACACACACACACACACACACACACACACACACACACACACACACACACACACACACACACACACACACACACACACACACACACACACACACACACACACACACACACACACACACACACACACACAAATAGACTGTCTTGAATTACCGCTCTCATTTGCAGCCAACAACGCCACCTAAAGAGTTTTAACCATAAAGACACGCTAGAACGACTGACAGTCGCAAACCCAAGGAACGTAAACATAAGAGAAACCACTACAGAAATGACAACAAACCACAAAGATACTACACCTCACCAAGTAACATACTCTAAAGCACTACAAACGCCACCCAACAGAGAGCAAGCAGTTATTGTTATTGAATCAAGAGAGAGCATTTTAATCAAAGATTGCGTTCTAGCAGTAGGAAAACTAACGGACCCAGGAAACATAAGATTTGTACCAAGAATACCAAATGGACGAGTTTGCCTTTATTTAGTGAACAAGAAAATAGTTGAGGAGCTCACGATTAAGCATCAATACATAGTAATAAACAATGAATCATTGTACCTCAGACCTTTATTGACCAAAAATAAGAGAATTTATCCTAACCAATGTGTGCCCAGTGATCCCAAATAAGTCCATACAATATAGCCTATTAAAACTAGGTGTAGGTAAATATAGCATCGACTACTGAATACATAGGAGCAGGTATCTCTATACCAGGTTTTTCCCACATCTTGCGCTTTCGTCGCCAGGTATATGTAAATCCAGAAGACGTAGAGAAACTCCCAGAAAGCATCTTGATTCCCCACGACGAAGTAAAGAATTGGATATATTGGATATATATACTCACACCAATCACTAAAATCACAGCATACGGCGTCAGATCACAATACCAAAGAGAACCTCATGGACTCTCAGCTAGTAAACGACCACGTATACCACATGCGGGTCCCTGGGATCGAACCCGGGCC
The DNA here is from genome assembly GCA_030765045.1 of Tenodera sinensis. Taxonomy (NCBI): domain Eukaryota; kingdom Metazoa; phylum Arthropoda; class Insecta; order Mantodea; family Mantidae; genus Tenodera; species Tenodera sinensis. The sequence goes on from CM060962.1 coordinate 242,207,439, forward strand.
GCCTAGGTGGTAGGCGAGCGCGCTAACCGCTCGGCCACGGCGCCGCCCAACATGGGGAAGTCCCTACACTAACCAAAAAAGTAAAAATAGTGAAATCATTAATAAAGAACACAGAACTAGTAATATTAAATACCAATAAACCCACACACAACAGTGTCAGACATAACTCTTTTAGTAATATAGACCTCTGCCTTAGCATGCCAGACGTAGCACTGTCGTATAATTGGTTTATTCATGAGACCTTACTAGGAAGTGACCATTTCCCAATTTTACTGAAAAAAGAAACGACGCACCAAAACAATTTGGCGATAAACAAGTGGAACTGTCAAAAGGGAAACTGGACAAAATACTAATCAGAATATGTTAGAAACATAACCAAGCTTATTACTAAGAAAGACTTCGATGCTTGCATATTTGATATCATACTAAATAAATTTACATAGGTAATCCTCAACTCTGCAGAAATAAGTATTCAGTATTAAACCTAACATGAAAACAACACCGTGGTGGAATGAAAATTGCAAAATTGCAATTAAAAATAAAAACAAAGCTTTCTACAAATACACACGAAATTCAACCACAGAATATAAAATAAACTATAACAAATGCAGAGTCATAGCAAGAAAAGCTGTAAAAGAAAGCAAAACGGCATCGTGACTGTCCTTTTTGTCCTCCATCTCTCACCAAACAGCACAACATACAATTTGGAAAAAATACAAAAGATACGTTCTAATAAACCGACATCTTTCATATCTTCACTCTTAAAACTGGCACAAATTCTTACGTGGAAAATCCACAAGATATTGCTAACTACCTATCTGAAACTTTTTTTTTAAGATTGCAATCGATTCCAGTTATGAAGAAGATTTCCTGAAACTTAGAAACTCCTCTGCCATAGATACAAGTGATGCCACCAAACAAAATGTTGAACGCTTCAACGAAAAGCTAACTATTGACGAACTCAACCTGGCAATAATTGGTAGCAGTACGAGTAGTCCGGGACCTGACAACATCCCCTACGAGTTCTTAAAACAACTGCCCACAGAAGGAAGGGCCTACTTACTTGAAGTTTTTAATCTCATGTGGGAAAGAAACGCATTCACCAACCAATGGCATAAAGCCATCATAGTCCCAATTGTTAAACCAAACAAGGATGCACGATTCCAACAAACTACAGACCAATTGCGCAAAGTGCTAGAAAAAAAATCATAAACACACGATTAAGATGGTATCTGCAAAAGATATCTTTCTTCATACCAGAACAAAACGGATTTCGAGAACACCATTCAACAAATGACTGTCTCATAACTTCAGAAACTGAGATCCAAGAAGCGTTCCTAAATAAACATCTCATAGCAGTGAGCCTTGACCTACATAAAGCGTATGACACTGTTTGGCATGACCACGTCCTAAAAATACTGGTTGAAAACAACATCAGAGGAAATATGCTAGAATTCATTCAATTGTTTTTAAAAAGTCGAATAATCTAAGTAAGGACAACAAATGCCACATCAAAAGAATTTCCCATGAAAAATTGGGTTCCACAAGGATCAATAATCAGCGTAACACTCTTCCTGACAGCTATAAACAGTATAACTTCCAAAATACGTCTCCCAGTGAAAGCATCCCTTTTCGCTGATGATATCCTAATCTACTGTAGAGGCAATAACTCAACCACATCGATAGAAATTTTGCAAGATACACTTGACAAAACTGTTGTCCTGTACAAACAAACCGGATTTAAACTTTCATCAACGAAATTCAAATGTATAATGTTCTCAAGAAACAAAATATCATATGGTAGTCACGCTCCACATAGATCTAAACATAATACCAAACGTAAACTCGATTTTATTTTTAGGATTAATCTTTGATCAAAAGCGGACATGATTACCCCAGCTTAAGATGCTGAAAGTTGACTGCTTACGTAGAAATAACATTCTTAAAATCTTCCATAGTGGCCCTACAAAACCTAAACAACAAAAACCCATTAATACAAGAAATTCAAGGCCAATACACCCAAATACTGATGAAATCAAAAATGGTCACCATAATCTGGATCCCATCACATCAAGGCATTCCTGGAAACGAACAAGCTGACATTGCAAGCTGACAAGAAGCAACTAGTCTTTCCAATACAAGAGACAGACATCGCTTCTCCATATACCGACGTAGTAAGAAAACACCACATCTGAACTGACATTCCAGGTGGATAGAGACCTCCACCAACAAGCTCCAAAAAATTAAATCATCATATTATATCCAGTAAGAAAGCTTAGGCGCCAACAGCAAGTTCTCATCAGCCGTCTCCGTATTGGACACACTAAACTTACCCACAGCTACTTACTCACCAAAACTTCACCTCCTGTTTGCAGCACCTGCAACGTGATCGTCACTCTCAAGCACATCATAGAAGAATGCAAGAAATACCAACAACAGCGAATAGAAGCCAATGTTCCCAATAACAAACAGAACCACTTGGAAATCATGTATATTGTAAAACAATTTTGTACTTTTGTTTACTTCTGTAAACACATTTGATACAAACTGTAACACACTGTAATTACTGCAAAGCTGTAGCGATATGACAGGTACGTTAAAGAGACATTAAATAAATAGAATTAAAAAAAAAAAAAAAGAAAAAAAGAAAAATAGAAAAGGACGGTGGGTGTAGCAAGCAGCCTATTGTGTTCGACTGACGATAACATATGGAACAGACTATCACTAAACTCAGCTGTATGTTTGAATATTGACGTGTGTAACCGCGCTGAAACACGATATGGAACTCGGAAATATTCTGCTCTCCTAATGCGCTCAATCATTTTTACCATGGCTGTATGAAGCAATGGCCATTTTATTGGTTGCTTTAGGTCACGGTACGAGGGTGTGTCAATTTATATGCTAAATAGTTAATACTACCAATAAGATCTACAAGGGTGACACAATATTGTAACAAAGACGGCAAAATTCGAAGGCCCTGTTACCTTTCTAATACTATTTTCCTCTAAATTTTACTACAAATGCACAATTTCCTTCTCCTTGCTAACACAGTTTATAAACATATCTACTATTTCAATTCACTATTGTTCTTCTGATAATGTTTCTCAGCCATTCAATGTGTTTCTCCACCTCCACCATCTCTTATATCTTTACTATTACGATACAATCACTCGACGACACATACATACTCGATGACAGGCTGACCGACTCACTCTCATAACTAATACTAACTGTACACGACGACTTAAACAACTCAACTTTATCACTAACTAAAACTACTCAAACTGACACTCACTCAAAGTGAAACTGAACTGCTTACTGTCTGTCCTATTTACTGTCTGTCCTATTTACACTGGAGCCTGAGTCACGTGAGCTCCTTCGAGTTCTTTCCATGTACACGTGTGCAATGACTCAGCAGAGAAGCTTCTAGACCTTGCTGGCGTTATCGCTGTTCGATCACATATACACAGTCACTATTTGTCTTTTAGCCTCGGACCTCCTTTATGTTTTACCGGCATCATTGTTTATGGTCACGCCCAAAGTCGTTCATCGTATCCGAGGTCATCCCCCTCTCGTTCGAATATTGTTGAACGTCCCAGAGTCCCAGTCCTAAACTAAGCCCACTCTTGCCTACAAAATTTGTCACAAATTTCTATACATTTTTATTTATGCCAGTCTTGTTTAATTTATCTATACAACATTAAAATTAATTATATCTAATACATGTGGATATTTCTTGTTTCTCAATATCCTCATTCCTCCGTCTAACCTCAATCCAAAATACTTTGTCTAGAATTCCCGTCTGCTCCCATATATTTCTTTTACCAATTTCCTCAATAATTCTATGTAATTTAATCAACCAATTATTACTTTAAGATTTCTCCTGTTAACTTAAGCACTGTTTGACATGTTCTCTCATTTATGTACTTCTGTACCAACGGATTTTAATCATTGTGAAACCCTTAAACTTCGGGGGAAAAAAGAAACAAGAAATGGAAGTTACTGCTTGCTTTATCCTCGCTTAATTGAATTACAAATGCTACTAAACCCACAAGATCCCGAAAATAAAAACGCACCAAGAATAGAGGTGTTTAATTTTCTATGTGATGGCACGTGGAGGAAATGCTACATTTTTTTTAATTTACCTGACTTGCAAAGAGTTCTGACGGTATTTCCGGCTATAGACAATATAAACTCATTTTTTGTTATTGTTAAGTCAACCTCTCTTTTAAAACACAGAAATAAGTATTGAGTTTTAAAATAGGATCAATCTATATGTACTGATTAAGCAATATTTGTTCATGTATGTGTTTAGACTGTAGCTTCGTTAAGGTTCTTTGCTAGCATTTAGGGAAAGCTTTAAGGCGCCAATAGAGCAGAAAAAGTCGACCAACAGGAGGGTAGGAAGAAATGTAGGAATTAAGGGGTCCACCCTCCTAGACACAACACAGCCCCTTGACATAAGACAGATACACGCTCGCAAAGAGTGGTTGTATTATGCGACCCTTGAAAATTTCAACATTAAGAGGCAAGAGGCAAACATCCACAAGTATTTCATATGTTTAAATTTTTGGGTATATTAGGAATAAAGACACCAAGTCTGACACATTGTTACTTCCAGTTTTGCCTTCAATGCTAGCGGTCATGGTGTAATGCCATCGTAACCGTTAAGGTAATATTTCGCTTAAGAGAAGTAGGAACGCACACATACGTTTGAAGAATCAATCAAAACAGCAGCCTTGACGAACCACACATATCTAATATGTAGTTTTTGGTAAAATCCGTGACATAATAACCCAGGGTTGTAAGAAGACAACGAACTATTTTGTGTGCGTGTGTGTGTAATATGCTGTGACGCTGGGCTCAGCGCACAACAATGCACGGACGGCTTCTAAGCTGCTTCACGTCACATGCCGGGTCATGGAGAAAAGAAAGAGGCGTTCAAGGTTAGGCTGCCACTGTTTGTGTGTACATGACTGTAACAATGGAAGTGGAAGAAAAAAGGGACTTTTCTAGCACCTCCTCGAAACTTCTAGCTGAGTCATCGCGGGCCGTGTGTGTGGAGAGTTTCTCGAAAGGTCAATATGGCGACAGCGCCTTCATAAAAGGAAGCGAGGCAACGAACATTAATTAGTGACTTTAGTTTTACAGTTGCACTTAAAGACACGAATCGATCAGTGTGCCAGTGCGTCTTAAGAAGAGTCAACGAGCGTCCAGTGATCGTATTGTCGTAGTTAGTGTACGAGAGGCAGAGAAAGTAAAGAAAGGCACTGAAAGGGCTGAATCAAGGTTACTAGAAGTGAAATTTGTTAGTTGTGATAACACCAAAGACTGTAAGACTGTGTTAACCACGAGAAGAAAACTGCATATAGGTGATAAAAGTTTAGAAGACAATTAAGTGATAGAAAAGTAACCGGGTTGATTTTGTCACTTTGTCACAGCACGACTGATTTCGTATTTCGTCCATACTAAACTCCTTACCAGTCCACGCCTGACTAGAGATGCGTGTTCAACTGCTGAGCATATACATAGTCGAGGCAAATAATACCCAGAAATGGAAACCAATATAATCATAACATACATTTTAGGCACCACATATAACTAACAAGAAATTCAGTACATCCTACCACATCGAGCCGTAATCCGCCGCAGAGTTTTGATGGTTCTGCAGGTTAGTTTTCTGGAAACACTGCCCTGATTTTCCTAAACGTATTTCAAAGAAAACAGCCCGAGTAGAATATCTAGAACGTCCGATTCATTGCTAATGGAAATTATTCTAAAAGCAAAAAACTCATATTATGAAATATGTATGAGCTATTTTACGAATTCTACGTACTGCAAAATGTAAAAATAATTATTTCCATAATGATAGAAGGCATGGTTTAGAATATGACTATTCCACTCATGCTGGTCTTGGCCCTGGTATTATCGTTTCGGTTATATCACCTTCTCCTTTTCTTATGTTTCTGAACATCTGAAGTATCCATGCGCAGTAAAATAAATGAATTAGGAAATGTAACCTGCACCGCACTGCAGCAAACACAACAGTGGTCTTCAATTACTTTTTAAAGCTGTACCTTTAACAACTTTAATTTTAAATAGAGAAGATCTGCTTTTAATGCATAGACTACAAACCTAAATTCCTTCACTTTTATTTTGTCTCCTACATAGAGTGAAGTAGAGGAAGTATTGTGTTCCACCCCAAAAGTTCGATGTCAAGATTTCACCAGAAATATATATTTTGAGGCCCCCTGAGGTCCCCCTGAATCCGAAAAAGCATTTTTAGAAAAAGTTCGTGTGAATGTGTGCACGCGCGCGCGCGTGTGTATTTGTGTATATGTGTCTGTCAGTCTTTGGACAGCACAACTCAAAAACAGAAAGTTAGTTAAAAACCAATGTTGGCATTTAAGTTTGTCTTTCAGGGATGCGACACGAAGATTCTGAATAAAATTCCATCACCTTAAACTACCCTTTACACGGAAAAGTTTTCGAAAATTTTTATTTTCTTGAAAATGACTGTACCAGTCTTGATTAAAATGCCATATGTTTGTGATATTTTTATGACAAATGAAACGTATATCTTGAATTTTCTGACTATAGCCCCTGTAGTCGTATTTACTCTGGATGACTTCTGCATAACTGGTAAACCGTAAGAGATAGACCAAATCTTACTATGCAAAAATGTAGATCTTGCTAAAAAACAAAAGTTGTGTCTAAATAACTTTTTTTGTAGAGTGAGCCATTTCAGAGATTTCCTTGTTTATCTGTCTGAGTTAAGGAAAACTTATACTTCTGTCAAATGGAACATCATTACTCATTTTTTTATATGTTAACCGTCCAAAGAGAACAGAATTTGTAAGCTTTAAAGAATTTGACTATCGCTCAAAGCCCACTGTATTCCCATATTCTCCTTGTACCTACAAGAAGATAAACAAGAAGATAATTTCTGCAAATGTTGATCTCAACTAACACGAAGAAGATACAGGAATAAGAGTTTGTAAGAACGGTTAGTACAAGAGTAGAGAAAGTCATGTGAGTTCAACACATCAGATTGTTATTTATGATATGTCTAATTCCTCATTTTCCAACTCTAAAATTGCCGTGATTGTTGCTTTCACAGCCTACTGCATTAGTTGTGGTGCCAAATGTAAAAGTAAATCTTAATTAAAATGTATGCATGTTATTGTAAGTTCTGTACTTTTAAATGACTATTAATATTAAATAATCTATATATTAACCAATTTCCGTGCGTTAGTCCCGCTGAAAGCTCGAAAATGGCTCGACAGATTTGAACAATTTCTTTTTGTTTTGTTTGGTTTGGTTTAAAAAAAGGAACCTTAGTAAAAGCCCAAAGGAACAGCCGAAAAATTCAAAAAATTGAAATTGGTGTTTTTGTATGGGAATTGCCACTTCGGATTACTTTCAATATATGGTGTTTGTGGCCATCACCTCAAAATTCCGTGCGCATATGTAGTTTTTCATGTTGAAGGTTTCAATGCTATACGTTTTGCTATACAACATTCACGTGGTTTTCTCTACTAACTTTTCTTTTATTAATACATTCCCTACTCGCCCTTCAACATACAAGTGAGCTGAGCTGTGTTTAAGGGCCCGTCGACAACTATGTCATTAAGGCTCAACATACAATTCATACCATTTTCTATAATTGAAATGGAAATGCAACAGATTAGATTCACACAATTTTCTCTACACACCTTTCTTTAGGACACACAATCACATTCCTGTCACTACTTCCTCTTCTATATACAATTTTCTATATGACTGAAATTGAAATACAACGCATTACATTTATGCGGTTATCTTGTACTCACTGTTCTTTAAGAAACAATCGCATTTCTTTCTTAACTCCCTCTTCTACAAACAATTCATGCAATTTTTTACATGATTGACATAGAAATGCAACATCTTACATTAACACAGCTTTCTCTACTTCATTTTCTTCTTGTGGTATTTGGGGTTATTCAACTATGCTCCTGCATAGTGCTTTCTCTGTGTTTTTATTTATTTATTTTGTTTCTTTTGGATTCTTTATGGTATCCGACGTAAGCCTAAAAGTTGTAGCGAAAGAATCATCAGAAAAATTAGCTATGAATTATTTCGTGGAATACTCTAAACAAATGCCACTCGAGGTTTTCATATTTGGGATGATTTTCCTAGTCCTTCGCGTTCACAAGATTGTCGTACGAGACTCTCTGTGGTATTAATATGGATAATTTTTATTTTTCCTGTCTTTGTTTATAATTTGTAATATTCTTGGTGGCAAATTTTCGCTGGTTTCTTATTTTAGTTCAGTAAGAGAATGGGACGCGAATTCTGGCAACCTAGCAGAGTGGGATGAAAGGTAGGTTAGTTAGCAAGCACAGGGAAAATGTGTTGTCACAAACAAAAATCTCCCTGTCATTCCAATTCATCGTTATATTTCTGAAGTGTTTGTGTGCTATACAAATGAGCACAAATGGTTGGTATGGGTGACCTGACAGAGTTTAATTATGATTTATCTCCCAACCTTCACCCACGTACCTAGGATGATAAATGATGCCGCTGAATATGAATAGGGGTTGAAGCTGGTGCAACTGACCGTTCTGTATAGGTTGCTTTAAAAGCAATCTCTTTTGTGATTAGCCATCCCTCAAAAAAATCTATATAATCTTTTTTAAACTTATAAATCATGTAACCTTACTTAAAAGGTTCTTTTTTGCACCATTCATCGACACTTTTAGTGACTATTTTTCAAATCGCGAAAGTTACTGGAAAAATACATGTTCAGTGTTTTGTTCCATTTTATGATGAAAACTTGTTTTGAATTGCAGCATTTACTTAAAAAAAACTTCACTTCAGAGGTATATTTAAGTATATATTCTGGTAAAATATGAAATATGCACCTGGATCTGGAAGGGTGAAACGCCTGGTGAGATAGAGTGTGTTTTGGATTAGTGAATCCGGAAGCAGATAGCAGAAATAGAGATATAAATTTGCCGGAATTTCAGTAGTCAGCCAGACGGTCGTTGGGTCAGTCAGTTAATGTGCAGAATTAAAAATAAAGTATTTTGAATACTTAATTATGGAGCAGAAATGCATTGGGACAAAAAGAGCATCACAGATTAATGTAATAAGATCGGGTATACACAGGTTCATATACCGAGTGAGCTGACGTGCTCCATGCGGGAGGTCCCGGGGCGATTCCCGTCGATCACCATTCTGACCTTGAGGTTTTTGTGGGTCCCTAAACGGGACTTGGGAAACTTTCTCATCTGCAGCTATTTCCTCTCCGTAATTTCACTCTCATTCCGTTTCCTTCCCATTTTTCAAGTGTGCTTCTAGGTTTCGTGACGTATGAAGGTGTACAGATTGCGCGCATGATTGCTCGAAGGAAAGAGTACCCTCGAGAACTCTAGGGGGCTGCTTGGTTGACGGGTCACTGATCGCCCTCTTTAGGCAGCTCTAACAGTAGGACTTGTCTCGAGTCTGGAACTGTTAGGGACTTCCACAAGTCTCTGTGCCCCGTCTACCCATGTAGTATAGCTTCCCGTGCTTCCTTCACTTCATGCCTTCCTCTCAGGAGGTGGTAGCCATAATAGATTTATGTTAATCGCCATGTAACAGGTGTGCATCTAGCGTCCTATAACCTATATGTCCTGTACAACCTATAGCACATAAAGCAATCACAGGTAATATCCGATTTAGACAGCTGCCACCGTGTTCAGTCATGAAATATTATTTAATAACAATTTTCTCCTCCTAAATAAAAATATGTTAATGTTGCTTTGTATGCTTTTAAGAGGCAAGAACTTCATAATTGTTATTTATTTATGCCAACAAGCTTACTGCTGGTGTTTTAAACACACAAGCCGTGTGTGGGCAATGTTTAAGAGGTGGAATTTAATGTAGTGCTGGCAAGATGGTCCTGGCAGCTTACTGGTTAAAGTAGCCGCTCGGTAAGTGCAAGATCCGTGGTTCAAATCCCAGCTTTTGGCATTGAATTCTTCAGTTCCTGATTCAACCTCTTAAGAACTTCATATTTCCCTTCATAGGAATAGGAGAGATACGATGGGGGTTCGCCACTAAAGCCAGGCTTATTGTAACCATGTTCCCAAGGGGGCATCCCCGGGAGGAAGAATGAGGTGAGATGAGACATCGGACGGCAACATCCAGATTAGCGATAGAGACATTGACAGAAATCACTAAGGTTTACGAAGTTTGACATCTCGAAGTCTTTAGGTCTTCCCGCGCTTTCCAGGGGGACCCCGTGGGGGACCAGCGCCCCCAGGTGCCGCCCCTCTACCCGGATCCCACGGACGAAGGGCGGAAAGAGTTCCTGTGCATATAATCACCCCTACCAAGTTGCACCTAACGTCTTCGCCGACCATTGCGACCCTGAAAGAACCAACGGGATGAATGATGAATAAAATGATTAATGAAGTGAAATGGAAGGACAGGAAATTCGGGGGATGTAATTATCTCTCCCAGAATTTGCCTAGCGATACGCGGAAACCCCCGAAATAACCTAAGGGCCAGGAAGGTCGGCCACGGGAATCGAATCCACCCCACACGTTACTTCGGAGCCATCTCGCTCGGTTTTCCCTTCATACTCTGGAACTTGTATCACAATCAGGTGTTGATTTACCTGGCTTTCTAATGCAGATCATTTAATATAAAGATATGCAAATTTAGCACCGGTGCATATTCAAAGAGCGCAAGCGAAGAACAAGAGAAGTTATTACACTTACTCTGCCTGCTTCCAACGCAGGGAGAAGAAGTTTGAAAAACTTCCCCGGATCTCTTGTTTCCGATGTGACGTTACTTGTTATTCAGTGCACGTGAATATTTCACTGAATGAGGGGCAAAACACGGCACATGTCGCTGTGTTATTCCCCTTCCATTGGCTTCTCTCAGAAAAAATGGGGCGGTTCGTGGTAATTTTCTTTCTCTTTTTAGGTCCCATGCCCACACGAGTAAATAATTGTGTATTCCTTCCAGTAACTGACTTTACTGTATAGTACGCATCACGTAAATACAGTTCTGAGAAGAGGGAATATTTTATCGGCATATGATTAGAAAGGCGAAGTTTGAGTATGCACTTATAAAGTAGTGGTAGATTCTGGGTAGGGAAAATACTGACATAATTTAAAAGCAGTACCGTTTATATAGGGTATTTTCAAAGTGTCCGATATTGCAACAGGAGTTGGGATTGGTCAAAACTAGAATAAATGTCCCTATAAATATATGTCCGGAAACAAATACTTGTTGAGATATGAGCCATTTTAGAACAATCTGCAATATATGCACATTTTCGATAGGTTTGGCATACATCAGTGTCTTTAAATATTCCCATAGCTAGAAACCAAATGGATCGAGGTCCGGGCAATGGGGAGGGCACGCTACTGGACCTCCTCGTCCAATCCATGGTCCATTAAATGTTTGGTTTATGTACTGTCGCACGATGCGTACAAAATGGGGTGATGCCGCATCGTGCATAAACCACTTGAATCGTCTTTCCACGAGCGCAACTCTAAAAGCACGTGTAAACTCATCGCGCCGAAATGGATGATACGCAGCACTTGTTAATCTGTTCGGTAAAATTTATGTTCTAGGAGTCTGTCGCCCAAAATTGCTGCCCACACCTTTGAAACTTTTTTTAAAAAATTATATATTTTATTATTTTTTTAATTTTTTATTTTTAATTTACTATACTAATGTTCTTCTGGGGTGACACAATTTATTTGAACAGGGGTGGTATGGTGTCCGGTACCGCCGAAGCAAATCGGATGATTGTGGGCGCATGTTAAGATGGATCATTGGCTTGGGCAGGCGGATCCGCATGGCGGATGCCCTGACACTGACCTGAGATTTGGGGAGAACATGTGTGGAACTGCGGGAGGAAGGGGAAGTCTGGGGAGTGTCAAAATGTCCTCAACAAGGTTGAGTCTATTCTCCAGTGCTATTATGTGTCCTTGTAGTATCTGTTCTGACGTCTTATGGACCTTGTTTATACGTGAGCCATTTATGTAGCTGATCACTTTCTCCAGCTGCTTGTTGAAGTGGTCACGGAGGCTATTGTTTTCTTGGTAGACTGTGGCTGGTAACGTTGTTTGCAGGTTATGGGTGGTATCCTGGTCTTCATTGAGAGCACGAGTCAGGGCTGCCTCCCATGCTGCAACCCGGTCGGTGAGAGTCTGAAGTGTTTCCTGTAGTTTCTGCAGTGCGGCGGTGTTGTGGAGTACGGCGGTGTAAAGTGTGTTGTCTACGGCGTCTTGTTGGTCGGCGGTTCGACGGTTGGTGTTGATGTGTGACGGTGATGGTCTGGGAGTTGGAGACTGGTTGTTGTGAGGGCCGCTTGTGAGCTGCAGGCGGCTGACGGCGTGGATTCCTGGGGCACGCCGCCTGGCCCGTGAAGTGGCCGGTGCAATTGCACGTGGCACAATACACGGTGCGACGTGTCAGGTCGTGGCTGGTGCAGAGTGTGGTGAGGTGCCAGCGCCACAGTAGTGGCAGCGTCGGCGGTGTGACCGTGACTAAAGCGATTCTGATACTTAAACCAAACATTTTATGGAGGATGGATTGGTCGATGAGGTCCAATAGCATGGCTCCGAGCTCGCCGGACCTCAATCCATTGGATTTCTGGCTATGGGGACATTTTAAGACATTGTGTATGCCAAACCTATCGAAAATGTGCATACATTGTACCTGGTTCTAAACTGACTCATATCTCAACATATCAACATATCTCAACCGGACATATGTTTATAGGAACATTTATTGTACTTTTGACCAATCCCAAGTATTGTTGCAACATCAGACACTTTTTAAACAACTTGTATAAAATTTACAAACAAAAGAGTTTATTTACTCATTAAAGTTCTGTTTTCATGTTAGAACAGCACCATTAATGCATGTATAAGTGTCTTCTTTTACTTCTTCCCTCATACATTAGATATTTCAGTCTGTAGTAATCTACATATCTTGTTCGCACAACATTTTATTTGGCCTTCCAGGATTTCTTTTGTCTATTGGTTTGTAATTATTAAAATAGAATGGTAACGCTTTCTATTCGTTCTTTTAACATGACTTATCCACTTTCTATATCCTTTAATTTTTTTTTTTTTTCATTCAGATTGTATACACCTATCTAATTTTTTTTCTTATATCCTCGTTTCATTTGTGGTCCGCTCTCTTATATCCTGCCACTGTTCTTAAAAACTTCATTTCGTTTACTTCGAGTCTTCTTTTTTCTCTGTTATAATCCATACTTCATTTTCATACAGTAATTTTGGCACTGACATTACTTTATAAAATGTTAATATTTTATCATTTCTTGCTTTCTCTTCTTCTTCTTCTTCTTCTTCTTCTTTTTTAACATCTTTTTATAGTGTCGCTAAAAGAGTTAAGATCTTCCATTTTTAATTGATCAATTTGCTTTTTATATCATATATTTCATCCTAAGCACTTAAATTCGACTAACTCTTCCACAAGTTTATCTTTTATAACAATTTTTGATTTTATACTTCCTTTTCCTTTGAACGTCATCACTTCTGTTTTACTTAGGGAGATCGTCATTCTTTTGCTATTTTATTCAGACTGTAAGTTGACTTTTGAATATTTGCTTCTGGATTATATATAATAATAATAATGTACAAGCCTATAATATAGTAATATGATGTGTAAAAGTCATAGACATAAATGTCTTTCATTAAGATGGTGCAACAGGATACTATTCTGAAATAGTTTTGTAAACAACGTCTTCGTTTATTGTTAAGAGTGAAGTTGCGTTAATCAAATCGTGTGGATGAAGGGTAAGTTGATATGTCACCTTTATTTATCGTCCATGACACACTTTCTAACCTTCTCAGTCTTACTGGTGTCAAGGAGCAGCAGGAAACGCAAGGTGTACATTTCCATCGAGAGTTTTACTAGCTCTGAAATTCAGACCTAGGGGGACTCATTAAAGTTACTTCACCGAACGGTATGCCTCAGACAGTAGCGTGGGAAGGTCTGGGGATCGATACCGTTGGAGTATGTACGACCCTGAATTTTCCTGTCACTTATTTCCTCTTATTTCCGACACTAATTTAGGCCCCTTGAGGAGCCGCTGTACAGAAATAAAGGTAGCTGAGGTCCTGAAATCCGCATGCAGTGAGTGAGATGTTGATGACATACTGCCATACTGATGATATGTCGCTCCTGTTACTGCACTGTGCCCAAAAAGTTCTGGGTGCCAGGGGAAGGTGGAATTTGCAGTGGCCATGCTGCAAGCTACCCGCAATTGGCCAAAGCAGAAATATCGTTATAATTACTTCTTCGATGGGTTTGTGTATGTTTGTGCATGATTTAAAACAAAGTAAACATTAATGACGTAATTTTTAATGGACTTACGACTCACCATATCTTAATAACACAAATTGTCGTGAAGAAAGAGAATGGAATCCACAATCTGGCTGCTCAGGTTGTTTCGACGTTCTTGAACAAATACTGCTGCACACAAATTTCTTTCACTACTCGCACTTGATGCTGGAATGCACAAAAATTGCTTGGTTACGTTTGACTAATATGGAAATTCCCATGCATAAATTTTCCACCATTCCAATAGATCTTTTGCGTTCATTGAACCGCAACTTTGTTTTAAATCATCATTCTCGTTTTGTTGTTTCACTGTCTTCATCTTCAAAGCAAGTAAAATTCATTACTTTCTGCCTTTTGACAGGTACATGAGAACCGGTGTGTTTATCTTCAATTTGTACAGTGTGGTTTTAAGGGACACTGGGAGTGAAATTTGAAAGTTCCACATTTCTTGATAGATTTTTCTGAAATTTTTACTGTGTTTGTATTTATATAAGAACAGGAGGTGCACCAAGTTTAATTAAAATTGGATAATTCATTTATGATATGTACATTATTTTATGAATTCAATAGGCACATTTTCAAAATGTAGCTCGCGTCTATTGACTTTTCAAAATTTATTTATATTGGTGAACTGGTACTCTAAAACATGGGTAACAATTGTATGAAGAGATATTTCAAATATGTTTGCTGATTATGCTGTACATATTTTTTTAATAATAAAGAAAATTTAATCTTAAAAATTATTGATTTTTTTGATACAAAAAAAGTTTTGGGAATTCAAGTAAATGATATTGAATCCTAGTTTTGTTTAGCAGCTAATTATGAATACTTTTGGAAATTTTCATTGAATTTGAAGCAAAACTCAGGCACGACCTCCTTTTGGAATGTGCAGAAATGTAGTTATAAGAAAAACAGCCATTTATATAGGAACATCCTGTGTACCTTAAGGGAAGAGCACTATTTGAAAGGGCCGTAATGACCACATGGAGTGGGGGATATGAAAAATGTTAGCTGATCCAAATGCACAAGTGTTCCAGGAACATTTTAAAGTAAAAAAACAATTTTCGACTTTTTGACAATTTTGACCAAAATTTCACTCCCAGTGTTCCTGAGATGACAAAGCCTGTTCTTCGGGTTTGAACTTATGTATTTAAAAATACACTTCGGTCTTTATATCTTGTTTTTCTGAGTGTTGAAACATTCTCAACTGATGGAAATTACGGCATAGAGAACAAGCAATTTTATGGAAACTTTAACAACAAACTTATCTTCAAGCAGATTTAATGGAATGTGCTCTAACGGTAGTACATCGTTTGTGTCAGTGGGATTAC
This sequence comes from Tenodera sinensis, assembly GCA_030765045.1. Taxonomy (NCBI): domain Eukaryota; kingdom Metazoa; phylum Arthropoda; class Insecta; order Mantodea; family Mantidae; genus Tenodera; species Tenodera sinensis. Next base: position 242,223,128 of record CM060962.1, read on the forward strand.
TGTATGAAGGATGTCTCAATAAACTGCACCGTAGTGACAAAACAAGTGGCAATGTTGGCCTCTAGCTGAAGAGAAGCTTCCTAATTGGTTCTAGAAAGTTTATAAGCATTTTCAGTGTATTTTGTTGAACATGAGACATTCTTTCTTCCTCTTGTTACTCCATTAGAATGCGTTTAATATCACTAACTTGCATCAAATAACTTGTACATCTCAACTCTACTGTACCATCTAGTTTCCGTTTATTGGTGAAGGGTATTTTTCAAATGTTGCGTTAGTCCTGCGTGTTTCATGTATCTCACCACTCTTTTAATCTGGTTTCTCAATATTTCTACATGTGAAAGTCGTTGCTCCAAAAGCTCTTTTTTGAATATATTCTCTATACTATATTCAACAGATGAGAACAACAGTTTAATCTGGTGCAGGGCACTTACTATGTTACTACCCCGATCCCTCACAAAGGCAAATCGAGAGAAGCAGCTTTGTCGCAGACCCAATTTGCGTCAACAAAGTGAAAAATGAGAGTGATCTATTTGTGAAATAAGTTTCTATTCATCAGCCCACATATCTGTTGTAACGACACATTCTCTTCTATTTACCATCATTTGCACTGTTGGAATGAGTAATTTTCGCAACATTTCAGCTTCTTTCACAACGGTGCGAGATAGTGTAGTAGGAATGTCTTTCGCATTCACACTACTCTACCTAGCAGCCATTTTAATCAAAGTCTGAGAGTATTCCAAGAATTCTGGAGCTTTTACAATACCAGAAGTCGTAAGTGTTTGCAACAGAGAAAAACGCATACTTCAGTTATTTCATCATTGGCCGTTTACGGAAGCCGAGATTGAGACAACACAAAAAAACTCCTAAATTTTACATTGTCCCGTGGAAGTTTTACAAGAATGTCTGTTTCAATGTAAACTTACTATTTTTAAAGTAGAGTAACTTAAGATAGCATTACACATAATACGTTGAACTACACTAATTTTTCATCACTGTCACACTTTTGTATTTCTGGGAACTTCTTCCAAATGTCACTTTTACCACGTGTATTTTCCACAAGATATACTCCCCCCTTTGCAATTCAACCCTTTTTTCTTTACTGTTCAGTTTGGTTAGTGTGCACTGGTTAATTATGATGGAACAACTTACACCATTTTTGTCTTTACGCATGTGTGCACGATCGCATAAACTCGCATACTGTTGAGTTGAAGAAACATGCTTTACGAGCCAAGTACTGTCTGTTCAGCAGCTCGTGGTCTAAGGGGAATCAAAAGGAGACGAGAGAGATTCCACGTAGTGTAACCCGAGTTTTGTAAACTTCTGTGCAAGCCTTGTTCCGATGGTTACGTTGCCAACTTACCTCCAATGTAATTCGTGCTATGTTTACTCGCTGCTCATGTCTCATAATTTCAGTTGTAAAACCGTACGAGTCACTAGCATTGTGTCGGAAGTAAAGAAACAGGAGTGTAGAATTAGATGCACTAGGAGTGCTATGAAATCTGCTATGATATTGTGGTTGCAGAACAAAGGGGTTCAGAGTGACAGCTCTGTGCATAAAAGAGTTCTTTATAGGATGGTTGAAACAAACAAACCTAAAGAGGTTCTTAGAGTGGCGCATTCTTTTGTTTTATTGGGCCACACTGCTTTTTGCTCGCCCCCATAAGTGTGTAATCTCAAACCCATTTAATTAGCTTGGACCAAGGTAAAATGAATACTTAAAGAAATGTAGCATGTGATCTATTCTCACAGGAATTGCACGATATAACGCTCGAGTGTACATCACTTGAGGTCGAAACAGACTGGCAGGGTTTTTGAAGCACAGAAAAGGTAGAAAATGATCAGTGGTAGAAAGACGGAGTAATTGAAAATATCGTTTAAGTTTTATAAGCTAAATATACTTCATGAACTGAAAATAACATTTAAATTCCGATATTTTGAGTGAGTTCTTTGCTTCAATTTAGCGTGAATACACATTCCCAGTAGACACTACTATCGTAAGCGTGATCAGAAGCAGTATTCCTGCTTCAGATATTGCTGTGTACCTGGAATTGTTTATTGACATACTAACTTGCTGCATTCCTGCCAGAGGCCATGAGCTAGTATGAATGGTATAGAAGTCAGAAGAATGACGAAATATATAGAGTGTCAGCTATAGAACAAGCACAAAATGTATGTACAGTTTGTCCAGATCATGGTGACACTCCACATGCGCAAGAGAGGAAAAATTAAGTAGAAGTGATGGAGTGGTGGGGAACAAGCGAGAGATGTCAGAACTCAGGCAGTCACATACACAAGCAGTGTATGTTTACGTATTGTAAACAATTATTGTGTAGTTATCACAGTGAGAGCGAGCGATGCACTGATCCCCACCTCTCCTATTATGCAAGAGGGTACGTCTCTTCTATTGCGCATCTATGCTTCAGGAGTGGGGGAGTGCCACGACGATCTGGACAAACTTGTATGCGTATACGCAGTGATATGCTACGTTTGCACTTTACAAACCAGAAGGAACAGCTCTTTGCTAGCGCTACAAAGAAAAATCAAATACGTCTTGGGTTCAAGGTATACTGTGTTAGATTTTATACACGGTATGAATAAACAGATTGAATTGCAGATGATTAGTGAGAAATAAATGGCATCACCTATCAGCAGCATCTGAAATTTGTCACCAGAGTAGTCATATAGAATTCCCAGTAAAGCAATGCTGTTTTGACTATGCTATTCTCGGATTTCAACATAGGTTACAAGAAGTATGATTAATCACCTTTTATCTCTTAATTTTGAAGCCTGGACCCTATTTTCCGTAATTATATTGCGCTAAACAACCACTAGTTTATTATCACACGAAACAATGCAACTGCTGAGGCTAGGAAAGTAATGCCGGTATTAGAAACTTCCTCAGACATGTGGTCAACAATGGTTCATTGATTCAGAGCACGAGATATTAATTGCAGTACTAAGGTTAACATATGATTAATAAATATTATTACTAAACAACCGCCATGACAAAAATACTGCAATTAAAATATGAACCTCATTAGATAAAACAGGCATTAAAGGCCCTAAAGCTACAAATAGGCACACACTATGAAAACACGCAATTATAAGCACTATAAAATTGATACATTTTGCTCTAGTAGGCACGAAATATATTTATACAAAGACTACAGTTACAAAGGAACAAAAGAGGCAAATGTCGAGCTGTATTTCGTAGTCATATTCAGTGCAAATATATTGTATTGCGACATTGGTATAGCTTCCTTGTGGAAACCATCCCATAAATTACAAGGTCCCTGGCATGACGTCACATTTTCAAGGAGAAGGAGTAACTTTTGAGAGCTTGAAAAGGATAAGTGAGAAAGTTTGTGTAAAGAGAGCCTAAATAAGTGTAATTTGGTGAATTTGTGTAAGTGTGGCTATAGCTGTAAAGAAATTAAAGGAAACAAACAATTGAGAAAAGTTACAATATTTTAATCATAACCACAGACTTCCGGACAAGATGAGTCCATGGAGGCCTGAAGATAATAATCAAGGCATTTCCTTCCTTGCAATTTTTGTAGCTGTTAACAATAGTTTATTCTGAGATATAAAATTAAATAAATTTGCTTCACTTTAATCCGTCTCTGCCTGAAGTAATTTTCACTTCTACATTTTACAAATTACATGTTTGTGATGGAAGCATCAGACACTGACCTATTCCCGCTTACTATTGGCAGAAACCTGCCTAAATGTCAATAATAGAGCAGTTTTATCTGAGAGACACAACAAGTATTTCAAAAGCGTGAATTGTTGCCTACAAGAGAAAACAATGACAAGCAGTTACGTGACATATATTGCGCTAGAGTCTAGCGGCTAGACAGAAATGGTGCAAGATCCTTCCACAGAAACTCTGTAGCTGGAATCGGATTCTAAGCTTAACAAACACATTCTCTGTAGATGGAAGGAGATTATATGCTGCAAAATTAAGCCTTTATTGAAAGCCCTTTCATAATTATTCCAGGAAGTTTTGTGAGAGCCGTTGCACTCTGAATAAGTAAGCACCATTAATTACTCGTAATTTTGCACTAGCAAATAAGAGTTTCAGGACACAGTGTCTTTAAAAAACAGCGCCAGAAGAGTCAAAGTAAAGTAATACAGATTAAGGAAATGAAAATTGAATGACATGTGGTGAGTCACTATAGTGTTGAATGTTAAAATGCTATGCCCCATTTGTGGCGAATATTTAATATAAGACCAATCCCGTTTTGTACATCAGAAGTTGGCATCATGGTTAATCCACGTGGCGTATTTTCTGGATTCATTGTCCAACAGGGAACATAACTTCACCTATGCTTACGAATACGGCTACTCTCTAAGCATGTAACTTTCACTTATGCAACACGTTGTGTAAATTTGTCATGAAACCTTCGTCCACTCATACGGGATTTCTACATGTATTGCGACTTAAAACCTTTGCGCCGTCAAAACAATGGATTTGCTTCCCATTCATCTATTCATTGTTATACTAATGTTCTGGTAATAAGAATGAATCCAATACTTTCTTAGTTTATATTCGAGCTATGAATAACAGAGACGAAAGAAATGTATAGTTTTGAAGATTCAGTTGAGACAATCATCACAAGAAGTCCACGGTAACGCGTGAGGGAGGTCCAGCGATCAATTATTCTCCTCGATCGTCCAATCTTAGCTTGCGTTGGCGAGGTGAACGTTAGTGTGGTTTGGCTTCTGCCAAGGTCATCTTCTTTGCCACACCTTTCATTCGGTTTCCTTCTCCTGTTTCAGGTGTGCTTCCAGAGTTCCACGGCGCGGGTTTTTGATCCAAGGAAAGGGTATTTCCTTGGACACCAGAGGACTGCCTGGGTTGCTGTTCCAGAAGTGAGTCGGGTCTTCGAGCTAAGAAATTGTAGGAATTTCAGCACATCTGTGTGACCTTAGCCCCCTTTGATTCCTTCACCTCATTCATTCCTCCTGGGGGGAGTCACAATAGACCCACGTAGGCCGCAGGCCGTAGGCCGTAAGGTTTATTTAAGTTATCATTTCAATAGAAAGTATAATACAGAATTTAAACATGACTGCAAAGATGAAACTAGTTTGAAACATGATGCATGAGTTGTAATATCACAGAAAACTGTACACTGTGTTAACGTCAATATAAGAGAACTGTAGTTGTGCAAAAGTTTAGAAGAAAAATAGAGTGATAGAAAAACAACGGAACTTGAATTTTGTTTTGTTACATGGTGTCAGGAGTGGGATTCGTCGAGTTGTTATTTTGTTATATTCTCAATGGAATAGACGCGTTGTTGATTAACTAACTCTAAGTATGTGATTTCTTCGGAAGAATAATGACCAATATTTTCTTACGTCTTGTGTTTAATAGCTTGTCATCATTATGATGGACTATTAAACAGTTCCTCTGCTAAACGTATGTCACATATGCAAGGTAACTACGTTAGCATATTAACACATCAGATTTTATCGCGCTTTGGCTGCTGATGCATGTCAGATCCAATTTCCGGCCATGCATGCTTGCGTCCTAACAGATGTACCTGGCCTCAGTGCCTGCAGCCAGTAACAAGAGTTTTAATGATGGGTATATTCTCTTTGATATTCAATTGTCAGCTCAGAATTGCTTTAGAATGACCGTACTGTTATTAAAATTCTACAAACCATTGGATCAATTCATTTAAGGGTAGATATCGCTGAAATGTTATAGAAATAGGGAGAAACAAAAGACAACAAATTCTTAAATTGTATTTCTATGATGTAATTGAGACAGTTGTGAATGCGGAAAAATGCATAATTTGCCTCCGGATGCCATTTTTAAATTCCCTGCTGCATGTTTAAATGTATGTTGTGATATATGAGTTTGTAACCTTTAACCCTGTTTTCTCGCTATTGATATTTTCAGTATATTTATTTCTGTAAGATGTTCCTTGCGGAGAAGTTTTTGTATTGCTCTAATGAAATTTGTCACACATGTTCACGGAAACATGACAAATAGAAATTGTTCTAGGTTTTATTCCAGATGAGTCTAAGCACATTCCTTTAATTTTCAAGCACAATTACAATTTTTAAGCAAAAAAGAGTATCTGATTAGTAAGTTTAAAAATTTCTGGAGTCTAAACTGAAGAACACGCAGATAGCCAAAGGGCAATTTTAAAACTTAGGTGTGTTTTGAACCTAGGGTTCAAGTATTAGAACAAAGTTTAACATATTTTGTCACGAGGGACCTTTTGAGTGGCATGAAAAATGGACAAATGTAATCATAATCGCTAAATTATTAGAGCACAATGACTGAAATTTAGTCTGAAATATGTTTTTATTGTGTTACACCCATAAGATAAATTTGAAAAATCTGGCATAATTAGTTCGGACTTACAAATTTTCAGTCATTCATATTCTTAAGGACACTGATAATACAAACAATAACCTAAGCTGATTATTAGATTAAGGCAGCGGTGGGCAAACCCCAACACATTAAGTTCTGCAACCTGCTTTACACAAAAGGGCTAGCAGACGTGAAATCTGCGCTATTCCAAGTCAAGGCCACGATTAGAGTCGTAATCACACCACACGTTCTGCCATGGATGGTTTAAGGGGACACTGGCACCAAGTAGACCTTCTTCCCTAATCAACTAATTTTGATGAAACTTTTAGGTTGAATTGCACCTGCCTTGTTGGTATAAGTTTCATTGAGCTTGAGTGAGTGAGTAAGGTTTAAGGGTTCGTCGACAGCTACAGCATTAGGGCCCCATCATTGCTCTAGACCAGGGCTGACGACCGTCACTCAGCAGGTGTGAACACATCCCCTACTTCCCTCTCTTCGGGACCACGAAAGCGGAAAAGTGGGGAAAACAAAGTGAAAACCGGTTCTAGCTAAAGCGTGCTACTGTAGCTATGGAGGGGAGCACTCCTCTCTTCACACCTGCGGAGTAACGTTCCTCAGCCCTGCTCTAGATTACTCCTAAACAGCTTTGTAATTAAATTCATTAATTTTTACACAGAATTGAATGGTAATAAAAGGTACACTTTTTGCAGATTGGAATTAAAATACAGGTCTAACATTTCGTATGCTTATTTTTCTATGCCTATGCAATAAAATTTTAATTGTTTTTTCCAAAACATTAATATTCATTAGAAATATGATTTTTTTTTCTATTTAGAACAGAATAAAAAGAAACGTTACTAATAATTGCAAATAAAAAAAACACATACCTGTGTGTATGTAATATTCTTTGAAACCGTAACTCTGCGAAGGTGAGTTCTAGGTACAATTACGTTACTTGTTGGTAGAAGTTGTTAATAGGGATTTAGAAATGTTTGCAATAACGTCTGTGAACATAAGCAGCCACGAAATTTCAGTGTATCCTGGATCCTTATAAGAGAAAGCACGTGGTCCCAAATAAGAGACCGTAACTGATGATGCAAAGGATGTTTATCCTGCTCTGGATTAGTATAGTTTATATGTTTAAGAATGAAAGTAAGAAAGTTGATGATACATATTTCTTGTTTGGATCCCATTTTGAAAATAGCTTTTTACCTTTCATTTAAATGAATTTGTATAACTAATATATACTTATCATTCATTTACGGTATGAAATCTGAAAATAGGCACTTTTAGGGATGCGAAACACCATCCAGACATAAAAAGTGTTTATGCTGGTAGATCTCATAGCCAAATTTGAAAAAAAAAAAAAAATCTAATTTGGGAACTTCACCTTATATATTTGTAAATAGACTTAACATTTTTATTATCATGACTGTGTTTTATTAAAGTTTTGCGGTTTATTCCGTAAAACTCACTGTCTGTAAGTTTAACACAATCGCGATACCGCGTGTCCGTGCCAGTAAGCACTACCTTTGTGACGTCACAAATGCTTGTACCAGGCCTATATTTCACAATGGTCAGGGCCCAATAACCAATCGCGTTTCCTCACGCCACAAACCAGGACAACATTAAAGATCGCATTACTGCAGACGAAACAGAAGAATCGGTTATTAAGCTGCGAACAATTCTGTTAGATGTTGCCGTTCATTCACAAACAATGAGTCACAGATATTTGCTCCATGAGGAGATGCGATATATTACTTCAGCTAGAAGGCTTATTCAAGAAAAGTTTCCCATGCGTCGCGCACTATTAAATAAGCATTTTCAGCACAGCATTGCAAGTGAGACTGAAAACGTTCATTACTCAAGCAACAAGAGACAGACCAGTAACCGAAAATAAAGTCGTACAGAATGTATTCCGTTATTTCGAGGCACATCCTACACATGTAAGGACAGTAAACGCAAAGGATTATTATTATTATTATTATTATTATTATTATTATTATTATTATTATTATTATTATTATTATTATTATTATTATTATTATTATTATTATTATTATTATTATTATTATTATTATTATTATTATTATTATTATTATTATTATTATTATTATTATTATTATTATTATTATTATTATTATTATTATTATTATTATTATTATTATTATTATTATTATTATTATTATTATTATTATTATTATTATTATTATTATTATTATTATTATTATTATTATTATTATTATTATTATTATTATTATTATTATTATTATTATTATTATTATTATTATCATCATCATTGTGGTGCTGGTGATGGTGGTGGTGGAGGTGGAGGTGGTGGTGGTGGTGGCGGCGGCGCTGGGGGTGACGGTGGCGGTGGCGGTTATTGTTATCGTTATCGTTATCGTTATCGTTATCGTTATCGTTATCGTTATCATTATCATTATCATTATCATTATCATTATTATTATTATTATTATTATTATTATTATTATTATTATTATTATTATTATTATTATTATTATTATTATTATTATTATTATTATTATTATTATTATTATTATTATTATTATTATTATTACTATTACTATTAGGTACTATTACTATTGCCATTATTATCGATCGTAGTAATAAATAGTATTATCATCACCATTAGGAATATCGTAGTTTTTAACATACTCAAAGATTTTGAAAATAGGAACTCGGTATCTAATGTTATGCTTTGCAGGTGAAAGATGAGCATCTATGATTCGAGAGTATCAAGATCATCTTTATAATCCTATATAAAGAATGTTGAAGAAGAGAGCGTGGCATCCTATAACATTCACTCCAACCAGCAAATCTAGTGCAATGCTTCCTTATTTTTACGAGGGTTAGGCGAATACCTATCAACACCCCTAACTTACTTGAAAATGTTCTCTCGAGCGATGAATGCCATTTCAGCAACGATGTCGCTGAATAAACACAACATGCATTACTGGGTCCCTCACCGTCGCCACTGGGTTCGAGATGATCACATACAAACTCGTTGGTGCTTAAACGTATGGTGTAGTATTCTTAGGGACATTATCGTACCTCTCTTTCACCCATCCAGATTTATTTGGAATTCCTGTAAACTGAGCTGCAGGTTTTCATGATATAGTTTCAATGCGACACTTGAATCAAGAGTTCCCTGAAATCTGGATCGGCCGAGATGGGACCTCCCTTTGGCCATCAACGTCTTCTGATTCAATCCGTTTAAGCTTCATTTTCAGGGCACATTAACAACGCTGTGTTTCGAACAAATCATCTCAAGGTTAAAGGATCGTTGAAACGTGTATTTGTCGCTACGGTGGTTCTGAGAAACGCCTGTATAATACACGAAGACGGTTGGAACATCTTATTGATCACCAGGAGCAAAATTTCAGACAGGTGAAATCACCATAACAGTACCGTTAGATATGATGATAATGGTAATCTTGGGATTATTAATGAAATAATTGAATAACTAATAATAAAAATATATAACAATTATAATATAATTAAATAATAACAACAATATTACTAGACGAGCAGAATGGAAGCAAAAAACTAGGTTTGTTCCAATACGATCAGGAATCGATTCAGAATAATTATCGGAGTATACACAGTAGCTAAGCGGCGTTCCAATGTGACATAAAATCAATTCAGAACCGGTTCTGAATTTCCAACTTGCTGTTCCAACAAATTTGGGAACTAGTGAAATCGGTTCTTGATGAAAGTAAATTCTGGACATGCGTAAATCGTGTGGACCACTGTGTATGCTCAGATTATTCAGAATCAATTGGAACAGAGCACATGGGAAGTTGATATACTCTCGTATCCAGTAGAGAACCCTTATTAACTGGAGGATTTTTTTATGTGTGTGTGTAATTGTGATATGCAGAAAGCCATGGAAGAGCGGTTCAAGTAGTGTTCTAACAATGTAAGCTCTGAGAGCTACGCAGCTGGTGGATGTACATAAGAAAATGTTAGTTCGGAATTGGCTCAGAACCGCTTGTTGGAACAAACCTACTATTTGCTCTCATGGTTTTCTATACGGCGCGCCGCGGCGTTTTAATGTTTTCATTTAACTATACAACGCGTGCAGTCCGTAGTGTTAGACAAGAACAGCGTAAATACACATTAAAATAGTTATGGGTAGATGCTAGTAGGTCAAATAAAGACGATGTAATTGTTTGCCAATCTAAGTGTTGTCATAACAAGATTAGAGGGTTTTAAATTTCAGTGTGATATCTGACTTAGTTTCCAAGTTATGAAATGTTGAATCTCGATTTTAGTATCCTTTGCCAAATGTTACACGATGTAATTTTAAACAATTACCGTTTTCTAAAAGTGCATTACATTTATTTGATTATAACGTACAAATCTATAATACAATTTTGTTTTACTAGCCTTATTTCAAAAGAAAATTATTTTTAAATTCTGTCATTTGAAATTTACGGTTTTAAGTTGTATGCATTTTAAAAATTAATAACTCAAAGACCGCTCAAAATAAACAAAAAGTATATGACAGATTTACTTGTCTGTGTTTTGGGAATCGACATGACAAATTTAGGAAGAATGGAATGAAAAGTGCATCGTGCTGAACAGTTTCTAAAAGTGAATAGGGTGAGAAAATAATTTTCAAAAACTTTAAATTTCAAAATGAAAACTATTTGTATGCTGCATTAGGTGCATTATATAAACATAGGTATCTGTAATATGAAAAGTAAATAAACTTATTTTGAGTTTATGGCCTCTAAGCGTTTTTAGTCATGGAATAGAAATGTCAATTTTTTTTGCGAGATTTCTATTAAATTTCAGTTGTGTATTCCCTTAAGACATGTATTTCAGGTAGTTTCTCGATATCCAAGTTTTGGGGGCAATGTAATACGTAGGTACTAGGTACGTGTCAGGGAAAGTAAAAATCGCAATGCAGCGACAGTATAAATATTGCAAATGGACAACAGAGACACTGGTGTCCAAATTACTCAAGATGTCTCCTAAGAACGGCATCTGAAGTGATAATATTTCAACACTTTATACCCCGGACGTCGCATTCCCACAATTTTCACATCTTCCCTAGCATTCAGAAGGAAACCGTGTTTAGCATTTGAAACGGTATAGCACTGATATTATGAACAATCCATCAAACATAAGTTATATATTTTATTTTAGACTATTTTTGAGAACATTTTCACTTTTCCGACTTTTGGTTAGACTCCTTGCTGTGTGTACTGTTATTGGGATTGAGAAGACTGCACTGTAGTCCCCTTTTTGCTAGATCTGCTTTCTCATTAACAAATATTCCCACATGTGAAGGTATCCATTGAAAGTGGATTATATTCTGCAGTTTGATTAGTTTGTGCAGTATTTGTCGTGTTTCTGAAATGTTTTTACAAATAGGAGATGGATGTTATTGCTTCAATTACTGCTGTAAAATACTTGCTGACGATAGACTAGTGGAAAGTAGTGTGAAAACAATGCATACAGTACAAATATAATAAACAACAAACTTTGGAAAAACATACAAGACACTTGGAGAAAGAACAAATCTAAACTAAGAAAAGAATCGACAACCTTCAGGCTTAATACTGGCCACGGTTGCCTTACAGCTCATCTCCATCAAATAAAAGTTTAGTCACTGTATTCTGTGCAACCAACCAAATTCATTAATGAATAGAGATCATCTACTAAAATGTACAAAACTGGATGAAACATCTAAAGTTATAGTTGAACTTCACTCAGATGCCCGAAGACAAATGAAGCAGATCTTCAGAGTCAGCCATTAGAAACTTACCAACCAACCAGCATTTTAGTTTAATAATAAATAAATTATTAGCATAGGTTCGACTGGGAAATCTTCGAAATTTGGAGGAAACGTTCAGTGAATTAAAGTCGGTGTATATCAGTATGACATACATTCACCTTTTTTGATACTACATCCCATACTGCTAATATTGTTGAGAAATGCTTCCTACAGAGTAAAGAAAACGCACGACGAACACACACTTAAATGCCTACTAAAAAGTTTCCCCGCGGTGACATGGGAAATCTGGAGACTGGATGGGAACAAAAAAGAAAATAAGCGCACAAACCGCAAGAAAATAAATGAATTGGAGCTCGAGATTGCACAGCGTATAAAAGCAGCTCTGATTCACAGAACGAGTGGGGGAATAATAAGGAAAAAGAAAAAGTTGTGGTCAAAGCGGGTCATAGCACTCAGGGGCATTCTGGAGATGAATCGATATGAACCTCAAAACACGAAAATCCTGCAAACATTGTCCATCTCTTTCAATACACAGATGGATTAGTGTTTCCAAATACAACAGTATCTTAAATTGCGTCAATTTCTGCTGTAAAACAGAGACTCATGCACGACAAGGAAATTAAAAAAAGAAAAGAAAAAAAAAGTTGAGTGGCGCGGAAGCTCAGGTTAACTTATATTATTCTTGGTTATTGATACGTTATATGACTTCTTACTTTCTCTACTAGTAAGCAGGGGAAGTGTTGTATTCCACTCAAAAATTCGATGCCGAGATTTCACCGTAAATATATGTTTTGAGATCCCCTGAATAACAAAAGCATTTTTAGAAAAAGGTCCGTGTGTGTGTGTGTGTGTGTGTGTGTGTGTGTGTGTGTGTGTGTGTGTGTGTGTGTGTGTGTGTGTGTGTGTGTGTGTCACTGTGTGTCAGTCTCTCAGTCTGTCGGTCAGCCTGCGGATAGCATAACTCAAAAACGAAAAGTCAGTTAAAAACTAAAGTTGGTATTTAAGTTCAATGTCTTTCAAGGATGCGACATGAAGATTTTGAAGAAAATAACCCAAACCAAAACTACCCTTTACATGGAAACTTTTTCGAAAATTTTGATTTTCTTGAAAATGGCTCAAAAGGTTTTGATTAAAATGCCATAATTTGATTACAAATGAAATGTATATTTTGAATTTTCTGGCTATAGCCTATGTAGTCCGGTTTACTCTGGATGACTTTTGAATAACTCATAAACTGTAAGAGATGGACTGTCTTACTATACAAAAAATGTAGGTCTTGCTAAAATACACAATTTATGTCTCAATAAATTTTTTTTGTAGAGTGAACCATTTCGGAGATATTCCTTGTTATTTGTGTAACTTCTGAAAAACTTATATTTCTGTCAAATGGAACATCGGTATTCATCTGTTTATATGTTAACTGTGCAAAGAGAATGGAATTTGAAACCTTTAGAACATTTGACTATCGCTCAAAGGCTGCTGTATTCCCATATTCCCGTTGCACCTACAAGGAAATAAACAGTAAGATAATTTCTGGAAATGTTTAACTCAACTGACACGTAGAAGATATAGGAATATGAGATTGTAAGAATGGTTAGTCCAAGAGTAGAGAAAGTCATGTGAGTGCAACACATCAGATTTTTCTAGTCAATATTTTACAAACTATTCATTGTATTTGACTCGAAAACTCGACGTAGAGATTTTACCGGAGGCTCCCTGAATTCAAACAAAGCAATTTTAGAAAAAGGTCCGCGTGTGTGTCTGTGAACAACATAACTGAAAAACGAAAAGTCTATCAAAAACCAAAGTTCATATTTAAGAAGATGATGAAGAAAATTGCTTCACATTAAACCATTCTTTACATTCAATATAGGTATTTCCAGAAGTTTGATTTTCTAAAAAAATGGATCTAACGAATTTGTTAAAATGCTGTATGTTTAAGATATTTAATGGCAAATGAAAAAACGTTCTTGCTGCAGCCCATGTAGTCCTGTTTGCTGATGATGACTATTGCATAACTGGTAAACCGTAAGAAATATACCAAGTGTTACTTTACACAAAATGTAGATTCGTTAAAAGACACACTTGATTCTCAAATGCATTTTGTGTTGAGCGAACCGTTTTGGAGATATTCCTTGTTATACGTGTGGGTTTTGCATACTTGGACTTCTCTGCCGTTATTCACTTTTTATCTCTTGGCCGTGCAAAGAGAATGGAATTTTAAAGCCTTCATATGGCGACCAGCTTTAAAAGATTTGACTATCGCTCAAAACCTACCTATTTCCATAGTCCCCTGGTATCTACACGAAGATTTGCAACAAGATAATTTCTGCAAATGTTTATCTCGACTAAGGTGAACATAGTGGGTTAAGAGTACGTAAGAACACCTGGAACAAGCGTGCGTGGAGCGTATCAGAGTTTTTCTTTATACCTTTTCTAAATTCCGATAAACTTCAGATAAAAGAGGCACACGGTAGCCTAAAGTAATGGTCAGATTGTTTTGTTTTAAAAGAAAGTAGATTGCTATATGGTGGCTTTCAAATTCCATATCTTTTCATGATCAAGAGAACAAAATAGCAACCTACTAGTTGAAAAATTCTGATGTGTTGCACTCACATGACTTTCTCTACTCTTGTACTAACCATTCTTACAAACTCTTATTCCTATATCTTCTTCGTATTAGTTTAAATAAATATTTGTACAAATTACCTTATTGCTTATTTACTTGTAGGTGCAAGGGGAATGTTAGAATACAGTAGGCTTTGTGCGATAGTCACATCTTTTAAAAGCTTTGAGATTCTGTTCTCTTTGCACATTTAACATATAAAAAAATGAACAACGATAATCCATTTCACGAAAGTTCTAAGTTTTCCGAAACTCACACACATAACAAGGAACATCTCCGAAATGGTTTACCCTACAAGAAACTTTATTCAGACATAAATTGTGTATTTTAGCAAGATCTACATTTTTTGTATACTATGATTTGGTCTAACGCTAACGGTTTATCAGTTATGCAAAAGTCGTCCAGAGTAAATACGACTACAGGGGCTATAGCCAGAAAATTCAAGATATACATTTCATTTGTCATAAAAATATCTTAAGCATATGACATTTTAATCAAAATCGTTATAGTCATTTTCAAGAAAATAAAAATTTTAGAAAAATTGTCTATTTAAAGGGTAGCTTAGCGTGGGGCTATTTTCTTCAAAATCTTCATCCTTGAAAGACATTAAAATTAAATATCAGCTTTGGTTTTTAACCTACTTTGCGTTTTTGAGTTAGTATGCTTTCCACAGACACGCAGGCTGACACACAGACACACACACATGGACCTTTTTCTAAAACTGCTAATTTTATGGATTCAGGGGGTCTCAAAACATATATTTCCGGTGAAATCACGACATCGAATTTTTGGGTGGAATACAATACTTCCCCTACTTACCACTAGAGAAAGTAAAAATGTAATGAAGAAATTTCATTTCTTCTCATGACACAGATGAACATTCGAACTGTAACGATTTATTTCTTGTTCCTCGTAAAAGATAATGTTCTTACTAAAGCATCACTTGATGGACCAGAATGCCCAGCTGCTGCATATCAGGATTCTAAAGGCCGTTATTGATTTCCCGTTTCTGTTGGTTAGTGTTGCTTTCTTTGAAGGAATCTTCCACCTGCGTGGCAACCGTTCATTGATTACCAATTGGGACAAGTTACCTGGGTAAAACCCGCTTCATTCCCTAGTTCTATCTCAAGAAGTTAACAGCGTTGAAGAACCCAGCATGTCTGCCCTTATTTGATTAAATATGTTTACTCACTTGAAAAATTAGACAATCGCATGTGGAATGTGTGATGGACGAAGTGGCCTCTGGGTGGACTTTCTGCGTATTCTGTGGTTTACCCGCCATTCATTCTATCTACTGCTCACTCGTAACCTTCCCTTCCCTCAATTTCACCTTCATTTCTTACCATCGTCTCCCCTACTCTTAAGTAAGTATAACAGGTCACGGGCTGCTTCCCCGTTCCTGGTTCTCTGTTCACTTCTGCACTAGAGTTTTTTCTGCACTTAGAGGTCTTCAAGTGATCTTCATTCATCGCTGCTGGATCGCTGCACAAGATGCATATTGGTGTAGCTGAGATGACTGTTCTGTAGAGATGACTGGCTAGGCAGTCGTGATCTGTCAAGAGTCTGAAGCCTGCAACTGCTCTCTTCCTAGGTCTCTGGGGATTATATCCGGCTTTGAAAGTAATGTAATCCACTTTATCCTTGCCAATTTTTCTATTTCCTTCTTTCTTTCGTTCTCTCTTCTTTCTTCTTTCTCCTTTCTTCTTCTTTCTCCTTCTTTCTTCTTCTTTCTTCCTTCTTTCCCTCCTTCCCTCCCTCCTTTCTCTTTCCTTCTTTCCTTCCTTCCTTCCCTCTTTCCCTCCTTCCCTCCCTCCCTCCTTTCCTCCTTCATTCCTCCCTCCCTCCCCCCCTCCCACCCTCCCTTCATTCCTACCTGCCTTCCTGCCAGCCTGCCTACCTGCCCGCCTGCCTGCCCGCCTTCCTTCCCTCCTTCCTTCCCTCCTTCCTTCCCTCCTTGCTTCCCTCCTTCCATCCTTCCTTTCTCTCTCTTTCATTCTTTCTTTCCTTCCTTGTTTCCGTTTCTCTGTTTCTTTGTTTCTTTCTCTCTATTCTTTCTTTCTTTCTTTCTTTCTTTCTTTCTTTCTTTCATTGCTGCTTTCTTTCTTCCTTCCTTTCTCTCTCTTTCTCTCTCTCTCTCTCTGTTTCTTTCTTTCTTTCTTTCCTTCTTTCTTTCTTTCTTTCTTTCTTTCTTTCTTTCTTTCTTTCTTTCTTTCTTTCTTTCTTTCTTTCTTTCTTTCTTTCCTTCTTTCTTTCTTTCTTTCTTTCTTTCTTTCTTTCTTTCTTTCTTTCTTTCTTTCTTTCTTTCTTTCTTTCTTTCTTTCTTTCTTTCTTTCTTTCGTTCTTTCTGTCTAGTAAAGCACACAAAGCTGCAATCTCCAACCAGAACGCTGCAGGGGATACAGAAGAACAATGTCGTTTGGAAACTTATCAAAATGATGCACATATTCCGAGGATTAGAGAGTTAGGTTCTACCATCACTATGTGCATCGGAACGTAGGAATTTAAACGGCATTATAATTACTGGGAGTATCTCTTTATAGCCTTGAAATCCCAAATATGTCATACACATATACAGGTTTACGACGACCGGCGAAAGAGCAATAAAGTCATATTTTATAGCCAACAAAATATTCTCCTGGAGCACATTCACAGAACTGTTCTCCGTTTTGTTTTCATGGTATATAGTCCACAACAGTGACATTCTCCCGTTTTTAAACCTTCGTTTTAGGAAGACATATATCTTGTTCTTTGTTGCAATATTAGTATAAATAATTTCTCCAACAGCCAATGCACAATTAATGCAAACTTTGTTTCGGTCAGAAGTTATTTTTCTATATCCTCTTTTTATATGCTGGGCCATTCCGAAATAGCTTGAGGTAAATAATCAGATTTTAGACAGTTTTAGAAGTGTTTGAATATACCAGGTATCAATCTAACAACATTGAGTGGTTTAATAGCACTCTTTTGACGAAATGGATTAGTCGTTTTGCTTGCTCCGTTTCTTTATTTTGATTTTGTTTCTTAAATCCTTATTCACCCCTTTGCCTCGTATTGTGTTTAAGTTCCAACTTCCGGTTTCTTGCATGTTCCGTGACATTTCTCTTTACTCAGATTGATTACATTGCATTTTGAACCTTCAGTCATTTTGTACATTTAATTTATATATCACGCAATGTAGCCGGGCAATCGCATCTCAGTATGTACAGTTGAGTGCACAGAAATATGCTAATTTTGTAGTTTTTCTTCCTTTATTTGTTTAATGTTGGCAGGATTTCCTTATCATCGTGTTCCAAGAAAACCCTGAGTGAGCATAATCTCTTATTGCTCCGGATGTATGACAGACACGCATTAGCGTGAGAACCAAGGTCAGGTATACTTGAACGTGAAAGGGGAAGGGTGTGTAAACATTTCACCTGAGTGGTTGGAAAGCATGCTTCGCAATGGCGTTCCACACCAACTTCTGGATCAGTCTATCCCGTTGGTTTGATGCCTATAGCATAGCACTCTAACATAATCTATGAACACAAGTCGCCTTTAAGGTCAGAACTGAAGGAAGATGGCGAGTAAGATAAGCAATCAGTGGCGTGCTAGAACCAGATAAGAATTGGCACCGGGTGTGTTAAATGTAGTTTAGTATTTCCTTATCAACATAAACTCGTCGATTACTTTACTTTAGCATTTGCAAGTTCGATTTTCGTCGCTACATATAAGCTCTTGTGATTTTTTACAATATACGACTATAATATTCCTTCCTAAAGACGTAAGAGTCATGATCCCAATTATTTTGCTCTTTTTTGTTATTTTACTTCTAGGCTGAAGTGTTGCTATAAGCAACATAATACGAAATTATATATTCAGAAAATAAATAATTAAAATAGAACTAATAATAATAATAATAATAATAATAATAATAATAATAATAATAATGATAATGATAACGGTAATGATGATGATGATGATAATAATAATAATAATAATAATAATAATAATAATAATAATAATAATAATAATAATAATAATAATAATAATAATAATAATAATAATAATAATAATAATAATAATAATAATGATAATAATAATGATAATGATAATATAATGATGATGATAATAATGATGATGATGACGATGACGATGATGATGATGATGATCATGATCACGATGATGATGATGATAATAATAATAATAATAATAATAATAATAATAATAATAATAATAATAATAATAATAATAATAATAATAATAATAATAATAATAATAATAATAATAATAATAATAATAATAATAATAATAATAATAATAATAATAATAATAATAATAATAATAATAATAATAATAATAATAATAATAATAATAATAATAATAATAATAATAATAATAATAATAATAATAATAATAATAATAATAATAATTTGGCAACGTCGCAATGCAAATAGTGAAACGTTTGCAAACATTTATTAAGAGACGTCATCAACGTAATTAGTGTCATCCTTTCTAAACAAAACACGCATACCCAGGGAAAGGAATCTCAACGCTCTATCGGCGGCAAGAGACTGAATCAAAGGACTTTGAGGGATTATTAGGTGGCGTGAGGTATTGTTGCTTCATACAGTCTTATCAACGTGTGACCTACAAAACGCTAATTCGGCTTCAAAATTGTTGCATCGACGACTGGCGAAAGTTGGTTCTGATAGTCTTTCTAACCTGTGGCTCAATATTGCTTCAAGCATCAATTTAGTTTTTCCGTGGACACTTTTCATATACTAGTTTTACTTTCTCTATTGGTAAGTAGGGGAAGTATTGTGTTCCACCCAAAAATTCGATGTCGAGATTTCACCGGAAATATATGTTTTGAGACCCCTGAATCCAATAAAAGCATTTTTTAGAAAAACGTCCGTGTGTGTGTCTGTGTGTCAGTCTGTGTGTCAGTCTGCGTATCTGTGTGTCTGTGTGTCAGTCTGTGGACAGCATAACTCAAAAGGAATAGTCGGTTGAAAACCAAAGTTGGTATTTAAGTTTAATGTATTTCAAGGATGCGACACGAAGATTTTGAAGAAAATAGCCCCACCCTAAACTACCCTTTACATGGAAAATTTTTCGAAAATTTTCATTTTCTTGAAAATGGCTCCAACGATTTTGATTAAAATGTCATATGCTTGAGATATTTTTATGACAAATGAAATGTATATCTTGAATTTTTTGCTATAGCCCTTGTAGTCGTATTTACTCTGGACGACTTTTGCACAACTGGTAAACCGTTAGAGATAGACCAAATCATACCATACAAAAATGTAGATTTTGCTAAAATACACAATTTATGTCTCAATAAATTTTCTTGTAGGGTGAACCATTTCGGAGATATTCCTTGTTATGTGTGTGACTTTGGGAAATCTTAGAACTTTAGCGAAATGCAACAACGTTGTTCATTTTTTTATATGTTAATCGTGCAAAGAGAACGGAGTCTCAAAGCTTAAAAAGATTTGACTATCGCACAAAGCCTACTGTATTCTAATATCTCTCTTGCACCTACAAGGAAATAAGCAATAAGATAATTTGTACGAATATTTATCTTAACTAACATGGAGATATAGGAATAAGAGTTTGTTAGAATGATTAGTACAAGAGTAGAGAAAGTCATGTGAGTGCAACACATCAGATTTTTTAAAAAGTTTTCCATTTTAAATAACTTGTCTTCTGTTCTTGTTGTTATTTCTTTGTCATCAAAACACTGCTTATAAAGTTTACGATACGTTGTTTTATATGTACGTCTCTCTTTATGTAATCACTTTGTCCATATACCTATAACTAGCGAATCTTCTCACAGTGAATATTGTGATGTTATACAATATCAAGATGTTGTAGGGTACGCCCCTGATACTGTGTCCCATGCCATATTGTTTATGGTCGAATTAATTCCATCTGTCTTTCGGCGTGTAAATGTTGGCTTACATTAACGCAGCTTTATGCATGCTCAAGGCCAAAGTTGACAGTTTTGCTGCATGGAAATACATTATTCTTATTCAGCGTCGTTTTCATAAACCTAAATTGTAGCATAAACATTTATTAATATCTACGTCATTGAACATTATAAATAACACGAATAACGTTATTTTAAAGAAAAATCATAAACATACCGCACCGAATAGGATTCTTACATAGAAAACATAAATGTTTCTGGAACAGTAGGTGCAAAACGAAAACGTCCATTTTACTTGCATAAATTCTGTAGCATGTTTGTTGTAAACATCTCCGGTTTCTCTATTGTATATAACTACAAGAATTATGAGGTCATGACGAACTATCTTACAGATAGAAATTTACCTAATTTAGCTGTTACCTACATGTGGTTACAGCAGATGTCCAATATGATTTGCGGATGCACCATCATTGCAAGATTAAGCTGTCACAATATTGTGAAACCAGGCACGGCGCACAACAAAGGACGGCCGCTACTTCACACCAGATACCAGGCCAGTGAGCATACAAAGGCGTAAGGTCAAGCTTCTCCGCACCACTCCATCAAGTGAACACATGACTAACAACAATCAAGCAGCAACACAAGGATTGCCAGAGCCTTCGAGAAATATCTGACTACCTTATCGCCGGCGTGCTTGTGGAAGTCGAGAAAGCTCCTATGACGTCATTCCCTCTACATAATGAGACGAGGAAACAACAGAGAGGGTTAGTTACAGCCCGCCTCGGTAGCGTGATGGTTAGCGTGTCTGCCTCACGGTCAAGAGGTCGCGAGTTCGAATCTCACTTAGGATAAGTTATCCGGGTAAGGTTTTTTTTTCGAGGTTTTCCCTTATCCTGAGAGACGAATGTCGGGTAATTTAACGCTCCATGGAGCTCGAGTTAATTTGAACATCATTTCACCCACTTCATTCATTCGCCGTCCGATATGACATTAGGTTGGAGGACATTTATTAAAAAAAATAAGAAAAAAACAAAGGTTAGTTACAGTTACGGTCCTGAGTCGGTGTGCCAGTGAGTACGAGTCAGCTGTGCATGTGTAGTTGTTTTGTTAAGAAGTTTTAACGAACGTCGAGTAACGGTATCGTCGGAGTTAGTGTATTAAACAACAAAATCTTGTTTCTGTGCCATAGTTGCAACGAAAATCAAAGTGGGCAATTGTATGATCCACAAACTCAACGGGTAAAAAAGTGGTACTTTATAACAACGGTCCTATTTACAACTATACCAGTCCAAACGTCGATGCACAAATGGGTCTGAAATGCCGCTTCTCGTATCCTTTGTGGTTTCACAGTAGATACTTCAATAATGTTGAGCCGATTTGCTTAAGACTCATGTTGTAGAATTATACTTTTAGGATAATGTAGTTGACAAAAATGTTTGATCTTGTTCAGTTTATTCAGTAATCCGCCTAGCAAACCTCTGACCACGACTCTATTGTCGCAATTCCTGGTACGAATTGCATGACGTAAGAATGGAGCTTTTAAATATGGGATATTCTCTACGTGGAATTCTGGTTGATACTCAAAAGTCTTTTGCAGCTACAATGTGCATGCTGAATGACATGAACAGTCACACTTTTCTTTTTTGTCTCTCTCTGTGTCTCTTTTCTCCTTCTCTCTCTCTCTCTCTCTCTCTCTCTCTCTCTCTCTCTCTCTGATGAGACGTCTCGCATATTGCTTTTGAGTCGAACCCTTAGAAAACTGTGAGCCGGGATCCGGTGACATCCATTAATTCTAAATTAATAAAATCCTGTAATAAGGTGAAAATTAAAAGCAAACAACCTCCTTATATAAGATATTAGTGTTCATAAAATTAAAGATAAAAAACTGAATTTTCTGTTGCTATAAACTACGTTCTCCTTTGGTGGTATTGTATTCAGTCACGCATTTCCCTAAACTAATTAATAATATGCATACTCTTATATTCAACCCAAAAATTCGATGTCGAGTTTTCCGCGGAAATATATGATTTCAAGCCACCTGCATCCAAAAAATCACGTTTAGAAAAAGGCACGCACGCGAGCGTGTGTGCGTGCCTGTGTGTGTGTTTGTGTGTGTGAACAGTGTAGCTCAAAACGAAAAGTCGGTTAAAAACTAACTGATATTTTAGTTTAGCATCATTCAAGAACGAAGATTTTGAAGAAAACTCCTCTAACCTAAACTACCCTTTAATATTCTGGCTATAGCACATGTAGTCCTGTTTACTCTTGATGAGTTTTGCATAAATGGTAAGTCCAAACAGACCAAATCTTACTGCACAAAACATGTAGATCTCGTTAAAACACACAAGTTAAGTCCAAACCAATTTTTGTGGAGTGATATTCCTTGTTATTCATGTGAGTTTTGCAATACCTATACTTTTATCAAATGCAAGATCGTTATTCACATTTTTATCTCTTCGTCGTGCAAAAAGAGCGGAATTTCAAAGCCCTCATATGGCGACCAGTTTGAAAGATATGAACATTGCTCAAGACCTCTCCATATTCCTCTTGCACCTACAAGGAAATCAGTAATAACGTAACTTCTGCGAATATTTATGTCGACTAACATGACGAAGAGCAAGAAGAGTTTGTAGGAATAGTTGGTACGAGAGTAGAGAAAGTCATGTGAGTGCAACACATCAGATTTGTTTAATGCTGTAATAAGCACCAGCAGCAGGGACCACGAATTACACGTGTGCGATAACTTGAATGTTACATTAACTTGTAAGTTTACAAGGTTCTTGAAAGAGAAATGTAGCGGAAAATTGTGTCCATAACAGCGGTTCGAAATAAAGACACTCCAGTGTGACAATCCAACATGTTAAGCGTTGCACTAGCACAGCCATTGTCAAAGGACACCATCACGGCCTTCTTGAACAGCTGGGGAATGGAAGGGTTCAATCGAGACCACATCGGTTTCCCATCGTCTGTAAAATGCAAGTTTGTCTATTAACAAACCTGAGGTTGAGAAGATTCGTGTCAAATAGAATTGCTAATTTTGAAACGCTGTTAGCAGTATTTTATCATAATTTACCTTTATATACTTTATTTAGATATCGGGATGATGATTAACTATGAACTACACCGATAAAACAGTGCTGGTTGAAAGTGGATGGAAAAGAAAAGCCAAAATGGCATGAAAGTTTATGTTTGCGGTAGATAATACCTATATAGGCAAGCTCAACATACTTAGGGCAGAACGTTATCGTTCCGCCTACAAGGAATACAGATGCGGAGAAAGGTAGAGTTTGTTTAGTCAACGCGTGTGCAGTTCGGCCGCCTCCTTTGAGGAACCTTCGTAATCGTTTTACAACACGGGCCCTTCCTAGTGAGTCCTTTCATGCAGAGTTGCAACAACTTAACATGAACCTTTGTAGTTAATGAGAAAGAAAATAACTAGAATTTAGAATTGTGGCAATTGAAACTTCACGCGTAGTCAACATGTAACTGACACTCCCTTAAAATCAGGGTTGCTATTGGTCTTCAAGGACATGGATGGAGGTTTGCCTTTTCTGAAGGGTGAAGATGGATTTATGACTCAGTAGTTGTGGGGAGCGCAAATTTCCTTTGTGGATCAACTGCACACGCGTTGACTAAACAGACTCTACTTGTGTTAAATGCACTCATTTGCTGTAAAGCTGTACAGTCAAGTACATGAAATTATGCCGATGTAATCCGAAGCGAATTATGTTAGTAAGGAAGTGCTAAACCGCTTCTGCCACGCCCTGCTTCTACCACGTTAGCAGTTCTAGCTTTCCGCGGCACACATATACGTTTGGAGAAAAAATCAAGTTTTTTGTTAAACGCAATGATTTTTTTGTGTGAAGTTATTCTTATTTTCAAATAGATTTTTAGGGCACTGAAATTTAAATATGGGCTTTTCATCACTGTAGAATGTATTTTGTGTATAAAGAAGGGCCTTCCTTGTAAACTTGATAGCAAAGCCATCATTAAATCAATTTTTATAATTCTTTCATTGAATTGTTTCTAATTATATGAACTTCCATTAATTCATCAAGCATCTGTGGTTCTTATTGTAAATTTTGGCTTTCTTGTTTTAATTACACTTATTACAATTAAGTGCAATTTTTGCTCAGAATATTTAACTCAACCACTTTGCTTCAGAATATTCCCTGTTTTATTGTGCTTTATTTAATGTGTAACTGTAGCGGTTTTGATAATTTTTTAATGTTATTTTTGATTTTGAATGTCATGGTGCACAAATTTATAGTCTTGAGAAATGAGGAATTTAAGTTTATCATATAACTGTAGTTCTGTACTCACAACTTAATCAGCCAGAACTCTCATGCTCCATAAATGGGACCCTCTTTTTGAATATTTTGTCCTCCGTTTGTTTCCTTCTGCCTCTAAGATATCTCCTAGCATTTGCTTTGGGGTGCTTCCCTTTATACTACAGAGTAGCCGTAACGCATCTGATTTCAGAATTCCTTACAATGTGTACTTGCCTGGAACAAATTTCGTCCAGTGCAGGAGCTCTACTCCCACTATGTTATCACAGTTAAAATGCAATATAGCACCTATGACTCCCAGTTTTAGGGTTTCAAGGCCTACATAGGTGTCTTTCCTACATCTCCGGGAAATCATGGCATTAAATGACTCATTGCGATTCTGTGTTAATCAATGCAGGCATTTGGAAAGCATATCTGGAAGCATATCTGGATCACAAAGTCTTTCACATGCAGGTTTACACACCTTAATTATTTGCAGTGATATTCCTGGTTTATGCGTATATGAACCAAGAAGATCAGTGGTCTTTGTTCG
Source organism: Tenodera sinensis (assembly GCA_030765045.1). Lineage (NCBI taxonomy): Eukaryota > Metazoa > Arthropoda > Insecta > Mantodea > Mantidae > Tenodera > Tenodera sinensis. Next base: position 242,248,587 of record CM060962.1, read on the forward strand.
CTGATAAGAACACCAGCTGTCATCCTCTTCAGGGCACCTATGGTCTGTCTTTGTTTGCTGTCAGATGATAAAAGGAAACCCAAATTGTATTTTTCATTTTACCGATACTGGCTCTGTTGGATCTCAAAGCTATTCCAAAATAATTCGGATGCTTATCAATTAGAGATCCAGTCAACTTCCATTTCCGTCGAGTTTTGTTTTCTTCCCTTTGCTAGCTTACGGAGGACTTTGATGTCCCACACATTTCCGTTTGGTTATTTTTACACATAATATGGGGCAGAAGAAGGACCACTGGGTACAGCCAAGTCTCTTTCACAAGTAACGCTGATTAAGCGTATTACTCTACTATATCACAAAGCGTAAAGGGTATACACGAAGGGGCACAACTCGCGCACTGCGATCTACACAGATCTATTTTAGCTAACATCCCCCAGTAGGCACGGATGAAATGAGGGAATCACAGGATGCCACAGGGTCGCAGGCATACGGGCCACAGGGACGCGTGGAAGTTTCTAACAAGTCCTGAAATCGCTTCATGCCAGCGCCAGACCCCACCGAGCCGCGGTTCCGGTGTTATGCAAGCGTCCCCTCCCCCGGAGGATAGTGCCGAGAACAGCAGTTACAATGCGCAAGCATCCGCGCCATTTTTCCAGCACCACCAAACACCACACACCTGAAAGTACACCTGCATGATGATAAGGAAATGGAATGAAGGGAAATCGTGATGTGAAATTATGCACCACAATATTCGCCTAAGTGACATGGAGAAACCACGGAAAAATACAAGTCAGTGTGGGCGGTTGCCGGGGGTAAAACTCGGGAACTCCCGAATGCTAGTCCGACGCGTTGCCGTGGCGCCACCTCGCTCGGTTTACTATTTCAGTGGACTCACATTATCTCGGTTGAAGAACTTTCTGATTTGTGATAGAAAAAAGTTTACATTTATTACGTCCACGATGTTTTGTGGCGTAGAGGATTGCGGGTTTAAGTCTCGCCTCGGGCATGGGTGTCTGTGCGTATGTAAATGTGTGTGTGTGTGTGTGTATATAAATGTGTGTATGTAAATGTGTGTGTATGAGAATAAAAGAGTAAACAATCGCGAAAAAAATCGGAAGACGAAAGGAAAGGTAAAAAATGTGTAGGCAGGGAATGTGGTTTAGTGGTACAGGCTGGAATATATACTGTGACGCCGGGCGCGGAATACAAGGACGGTCGGGGCTAAGTTACTTCACGCCACATAAAGGCTGGAGAGCAAACTAAGCCACTCAAGGTCAGGCTGCTTCGCGCAACTGTTTGTATATACATGAACTAACAACAATGAGAGCGGCGCTTAACAAAGGATGGCTGGAACCTTCGAGAGACACCCAGTGGCCAACCTGTTTGTAGAAGTTCCAGAAAGGACCTGTGACGTCATCGCCGCTATATAAGAAGACGAAGCAATGAGTCAGGGAAGTTATGGTCACAGGCATGAGTTAGTCAGTGTGTCAGTGAGTGCGAGACAACTGTGTGTGTGTGTGTGTGTGTGTGTGTGTGTGTGTGTGTGTGTGTGTGTGTGTGTGTGTGTGTGTGTGTGTGATATTGTCGTCGTGAAACATACGTCGCGTCGAAGTGAAGAAGATTTAATGAGTTTTGAGTGATTGTACCGTCAGTGTTGGTGTATGAGAGACAGAGAAAGTGAAAAAAAAAAAAAAAAAAAAAAAACAGCAGATGGACTGAGTCAAGGTTACGATAAGAAAGCAGTTGTGAGTTGAAATATCATGAAAAGCTGCAGACTGCGTTAACGTCAGTAGAAGAGAACTGTATTTTTGTACAGAAGTTTAGAAGAAAAAGAAAGTGATAGAAAAGTAACTGAAATGATTTTGTTCTTTTGTCACATGGTGTCAGGAGTAGAATTCGTGAATTGCCATTTTGTCGCAATACTAAAGGCAAAAGAAGCTTAAACGCATTCAAATTAGTAAGGTAGATGAAGTAGTTAGACTGAAGTTGAAGAAGAATTTTCTATTCCTGCAGCTGTGGAGTAGAACAGTTTAGACAAAGGAGTTGCGCTTATATTAGGGGTTTATGTTGATAGAAAAATTATCTGTTTCAAAACCTTTGCTATTGTAGCCAATGTCATTTCAAGAACTGTATGTCCTTGCAGCAGGCTGTACCTCAACCTCTTCTATAAAGTAGAGTTTTCATATTAATAAATATGATGATAAATGGAGCTAACAAGGAAAACAATTGAAATGATCTGTCTTTAGTGCAGCTAACTTTTTATTCTACAGCCTCTCTGCATCGCAAAAACATAACGTAGTTATCATATCTTCTATTGCTTGCTTTCGTGCTTTTTTTCCTTAAAACAAAATTTAACTCACCTGATCTGATAGCAGAAGAGTAGTACATGTGTGCACTCACCTGTAAAGAAAAAAAAAAACAATTAATATGCCTTAGGGAGCAGTGATACAGAATTAAGAAGTTTCTGCAAATGAATATCTAAAGGTGTATAAGAATATCTTCTTTCCATAAAATAAAGCAAAAACACTTAAAGAAAATGGATACCTGAAACAAAAAGTTTGTGTTATGAAGCATTGCTCAAAAAACAATTATTTTCAGTCTGTACGAGATATTCCTTCGTGTAGTGCAGTATGTGCGCCATTAAGATTTTAAATGAATGCGCAGTTTCTAGGGGTAAATTGCAGATAGAAAACAAGGAGAAGAAGAGAGCAGGAAAATAATGGCTATTTAAGGTATGTCTAGCTATCGCGTGCATGTGCTGAATAAAACGCTAAGAGATGCATCTACAAAAAGTTATGTAAACTTATTTGAGTGCTGCAAGGAAAATTTGGAGAATAAACTGGTTAGGCCATTCGCTTCTCACCAAAGCGGCCCAGGTTCGATCCCAGGAAACCGCATGTGGGATTCGTGGTGGACGAAATGGCGCTCGTGCGGGTTTCCTCCGGGTTCTCCGATTTCCCCCGACATCTCATTCCACAGGTGCTCCATTTTCATTCCATGTATTATCAGTGTCACCGCCTGCGGTGCCGTAGCAGTAAAAGCGGGCATTAAACACTACTTGGAGAATAAACAAGTAAAATAATGGTGGTGGTGGTGGTGGCGGTGGCGGTGGTGGTGGTGGTGGCGGCGGCGGCGGTGGAGGTGGTGGCGGTGGTGGTGGTGGCGGCGGCGGTGGCGGCGGTGATAATAACCCTAAACTAAAGCCCTGAAAGGTATTGATTTCAAGAAAGGATTAAAATAGGCAAATGTGCTTATAATAAAATTGTAGTAAAATTGGAATTATGTTAGCATTCAAATTTAATTTACTTTTTATAAACTTCCAAATAATCATAGGTTGCATTGAAGTCTTTACTTAACCTTGTACTAGTCAGGAACATTTACGAACATTAAACGAACATTTCCGGTCGCAATGAGCCTGAGAGGCTCATTTCCATATCTTGTCAAAAAATACTTTTTATATTGTTTAGATATTTTAAATAATTACATGTGTATCTTTTTATGTTTAATGTATTTACCTTCAGAAATAATGAATATTACGTACAATATTATTCATAAACAGTAATATGATGAAGATAGTTGGGATTAAAATAAAAAGCTACAGATAATTCTAAGAAACAACCTTCTCAGGAATGTACCAGAATAAAATATATAGTGTTTGTGACTCAATATTTCTCTTGGAAGCAAAGACCACAAAGTAAACATGCATGTTCCAAGAATTTTTGGCAACGACATTGGTACCTCGTAAAACGATTTTTTCATACCATAGTCTTGACATCTTTTCCTGGACTCAGAGATCTTGGAGTGCTTTTCCTCTTGTTCTTCTCGTACTAACAGAGCATCCCTATTGAGCTTCTCAGTGATGTGTTTGGGAATAGTTATCTCCATTTTCTGGTAATGTGAGCTTCTACAAATTGAACACTTTATCACCATATGTCCATATTGTGACCACAGTTCTTTATTCTTTTCCGTAAATGAATAGAAACACATTTGTTTTATTATTGCTGCTTCGCATGTCACCGGCGCCATCCTGTTCAACATCTTCCTGGCCACATCTTCTTCATATTCTTCTGGAGAGGATTACACAGAAAGATCTGAAACAGCCTTCATTAGAAGCTTCTGGACTTCTATCAAATTACTTGGGTCCTCTAATTTGCATTTCTGTTTTTATATACCATTACTGAGAAAACACATAAATGCAATAAATATTGGAAGCATTTTAACCGAGTTACGATGAAGCTTATTGAAGTTCCAGTATTGATACGAGATGCAAAAATAACAAACAATAATGTAACCTACCTATTTACGATATGTTATGTCGCGTCTAGTCTGATAGGCAAGGAAAATCCAACATGACAGAAGAAGGACAAAAAGAAAACTTATTGCTGCTAATGGAACGTTAATGTGTTTGGGAAACGGGGTTGGCAGATTGCAGGAAAGCTGCCGATTCCTGGAAAAGCCGTATCCGCGCAACAAAAGAAAAATAAAGCAATGAGTCTGGCAGGCTCAGTGCAACTGTACCAGGGTTAAACTTAGACTCATTGTCATAACGTTAACCCCCGGTGCTATATTACATTATAAGTTAAATATCTAAACATTTTTACATCTGTAATAAAATATTAAAGGTCTGTATTAATTAGTATGGGCTTATGTAATACAATATTACTATGGCTGTCGAACAATTTAATGGCGGGTGACTCGATACAACATCCAATCAAAGACTTGCCACGCCTTGTGGCGTTGTATAGTTTAAAACGCTGTGAAATCACGATATAAATATCATTTGTGCCCAGAAAATTTATCTGTACAAGAAAGAATAGTAACAGTCAGCTATCAGCCGCCATTAAATTTTTACTCTACCATAATTACAGATAGTGAATAACTACAGTGCTGTAGTGTCCATTCTGGTTATTAGCCCTGTCTCTAATTTATTCTGTCCCTAATTACGAAATTCCAACGATTCTTTTGATGGTTTTGGTACTGAGCACATATGGATAGTTCATTCTGTCAGGTGGGTTAAATCTGTTGAGCAGTTGTGCACACTGTCACGTAAAAGTTTGTAAAATCTTCTGTCAGTAAGTTGTATGTTTTTGAACCGTACTTAAGTACGGAGTAAGTTACGTCCCATAAACCGATTTTCCGCTGAATGTTGAGTCGTCATCATCTATCTAAACACGCCAGTTAGTAAGTTCATAAGCGAATGGACTTAAAGTGAAGCTGCTACTTGAAAGGTGGCCTATGTTCCAAAATCGGTAGGGGCAATTGACTCCGTGGTACAGGCTTGCGTACTGGAATTAAAATTGGGTTCAGCGCTTTTTCTGGTAAAAAATGCAAGTGAAAACGGAACATTGATTAATTATATACCTAAACCTCTCTTCAGGTTTGCATTTTTATGTATTTCAATTTACAGGAATGTTTCTGTCACATATGCAATGGCAGAAATATACATTTGTAGTGTAATTTAATGCGATATTGTCACTGAGAATGTCAGGAAACTTTCATCAAACATTTAATGAAGCTCAGTTATTATTATTATTATTATTATTATTATTATTATTATTATTATTATTATTATTATTATTATTATTATTATTATTATTATTATTATTATTATTATTATTATTATTATTATTATTATTATTATTATTATTATTATTATTATTATTATTATTATTATTATTATTATTATTATTATTATTATTATTATTATTATTATTATTATTATTATTATTATTATTATTATTATTATTATTATTATTATTATTATTATTATTATTATTATTATTATTATTATTATTATTATTATTATTATTATTATTATTATTATTATTATTATTATTATTATTATTATTATTATTATTATTATTATTATTATTATTATTATTATTATTATTATTATTATTATTATTATTATTATTATTATTATTATTATTATTATTATTATTATTATTATTATTATTATTATTATTATTATTATTATTATTATTATTATTATTATTATTATTATTATTATTATTATTATTATTATTATTATTATTATTATTATTATTATTATTATTATTATTATTATTATTATTATTATTATTATTATTATTATTATTATTATTATTATTATTATTATTATTATTATTATTATTATTATTATTATTATTATTATTATTATTATTATTATTATTATTATTATTATTATTATTATTATTATTATTATTATTATTATTATTATTATTATTATTATTATTATTATTATTATTATTATTATTATTATTATTATTATTATTATTATTGTTATTGTTATTGTTATTGTTATTGTTATTGTTATTGTTATTGTTATTGTTGTTGTTATTGTTGTTGTTGTTGTTGTTGTTGTTGTTGTTGTTGTTGTTGTTATTATTATTATTATTATTATTATTATTATTATTATTATTATTATTATTATTATTATTATTATTATTATTATTATTATTATTATTATTATTATTATTATTATTATTATTATTATTATTATTATAACTACTACTAATATTACTACTAGTATTATTGTTGTTGTATGTTATTATTTACATTATTGTTATTACCTATTATCAGCACCATCAACTCCATAACAATACATATTTGGTCTATCTTCTACGCCAGCTCTCTCAAATCTATTATATACGCCATTCATGGAACTACTACTATAGTTGATGTTCACTAACACTAATTCTTTTGTTTATTTACCTGATTACCCTCCTCGTATGGAGTACTGACACACCATAGGATTTACTAACGAGTACCTAGGGTCAGACGTCAGTCGGGGAGCACAAGAACCTATGGACCGGACAGAGTGAAGACCTGGAAGCGCGTGGTCAGTCAAGCACCAAGTATGATAGTGAGGAAGAGAATGATATGAAATGGAGACAAAATCGATGAATGGAAAGGTGATAGGGACCAATTGGTGGAATGAGCGGCGGGGAAAACCGGAGAACCCAGAGAAAACCCGCCCTAATGCCACTTCACCCACCACGACCACATGTGGGTCCCTGGCATCGAACACGGGTCGCCTAGTTGGTAGGCGAACGTAAGATTAATATACTGGAATAAAATGTGTTTTCTTTGTTTATTTAAGCTTCTGTGATACGTCTATGAGTGTGGCCAGTTATCCTCTTTGCTCCTCTATGAACATTGTTGTGGTTATGGGTGTTGCCACCTATTACTTTTCGAACTAGGATCGAGCAAGCAATCTCAAATGTTCTAATACATGTGTAATATTACTACATTCATGAAACCACGTTCACGTGGTATTTGTTTCACTCCGTAATTATGACCTTCTACAGCAACATAAAGGTGTATAGGGAAAGCAGCAGCAGCTTTATTGTGAATTTCATACTACAATAGAAAAATACATGGCCTCATGGCCATCCATCCCATGAGTTAAAAGATTTTTGGTACATCCTATATTAAACGATTATACCAGTGGTGAAGAAATGTTTCGATTTTGCTATATACAAGTGCTTAGTCTCCATCCATTAGATCCAATACATTTGCGTGCTGTGAGAAATATGATGGAGGTAGAATACTACAACTTCAAAGGCCTTTTAAAAACCTTCCAAGAGTAAGAAGGAAAAGAGAAACGCCAGTGAAAGTGGATTTTGTGGAAACATTGATTGTAAATGTATTGTGGTTATCAAAATCCTGGTTACATATGCCTGCAGACAGCACTCAAACCAGTGTTTACGTGTCCATCAGTGACCAGTGACTCCTGGTCACTATCGTCCGCATTCTTTCCAGTGAAAATTGTTTAGTATTGGAAACTATAAACGTGAAGCAACTATTTATTTTGCTTCACGTTGGTGTAACTTTTGAAGCAGGATTAACCAATCATAGATCCATCGATTTTGATGCCGAATCACATAGTATTTTGTCGGTAATACGTTGATAATGCTGTCTGAAGCAACAATGCCTCAAAGTCGCTTTGATTCAGTCCTTTGCCACCGATAAAGCTGTGAGGTTTCCCTCCCTGTATATGTGTCGGTTTTGTTTTGAAAGGATGACGCCAACACTGATGATAACGTCTTATAATAAAAGTTTCAATCTTTTTACTATTTCCATTGAGACGTTGTCAACCAATGTACGTCTATTTTAAAATAATTCACCAGCCAATGAAAACTGTCCTTACAATAACGCACAGATAAAATAAATATGCTTTACTATAATAACTTTGTTTGTCCGTTGCCTCCCACGCACTTAGACACTCCAAAAAAAGTTAAGTATGTTTACTTCGACAGACAAAGCGGGGTGTCTGCTCTGACAAAAGCGACATTACTCAAAAGAAACTGCTGAAGATTTTACAATTCGCGAGACTACCATCTTTTTCCGTTTGTTCTCTTTATTCATTTTTAATGGGCATTATTACTCTAATTATTCTAAAACCCAGCGCACCATCCCATGAAGGACCATGGCTTGCCGCCCTGCCACTGCTTTCCCCACCTCTGCCCATTACTGGTGACACTGGTGGGGTGCAGTGCCAGAGCATGGGATGTGGCCAGCGTCCCGAGCCCTCTCGGCCAGTTATGCGGCCTTCTCGACCAGGACTCTAGTTTATTATTATTATTATTTTAAAATTCTTTTTAAATGATTAATTTTTATGTGATCTATAATTTCGGCATCAAACGATTGCTTGAAAATCATATGCCTACGTATTAGCATGTTGGGATTTAATTGCACAAAAGGCAACTGTTAATATAAAACAAATATATACAACTTGGGAACTTACAGTTATTCGAAAATTCTAGATATTAGTCACCTCTTGGTGACTTGCTGAAAAGCTAATGTAGGAAGGGGAAGATGTCCTCTTAGTTGTGGGCATGCGTTTGCCGTGAGCCTGGAACGCTATTGGTGGTACAGTGTGTTAAACAGTGGGTGGAAACTATGGGATAGAGCCAAAGTTAATTGGGAAATGGGTCATAAACGCAACTTGAATTGCCGTATCCTTCTCGCCGCCCTTTCCTTTTACAGTAATGAGGACTGTAAGACCTTCACCCGTTTTACTCACAATTTAAAAAGGAGAAGGAGAATATATGGTGATAACGCTACGAGTTACAAATAGTCACTAAATGTGTTTAAAGTATACCAGGTGGCCCACTACAGCCGGTCCCCCTGAAAGTAGATAACCCTTCGCGCGTTAAACAAGTTGCCCAACTCCACGGCGCCAGACAGGGCAGTGGCGTTTCTGGCTTTCAGCAGACGTGCAGCGAAGCAGTTGGACAGCCGAAAAGATCTCCCTTTACTTACAGGATCTTCATTTTTCAGGAAATAAACTCACTCCCGTATATGGTGCTATTGTCTAACATTTGAATTGCAGATTGTAAAGTGCAAGCATGTTTCATTGGCATTTCTTCGTTTCTTATGAATGTTATTGTGGTACAAATGTCAGCTATTTAACATCCAATTTGTGTAACTCACGTAGTTTTTGAATTTGTAGAAATGTGGAGAAAAATTCACATATAAACACCTTTCCGAGATAACAAATCACTTTGCAACAAAATCTTATCTATCTGCAAAAATATACAGCTGAAGTTTATATATATATGAAAACAAGACTAGAATTGAATATATGCTGAAACCGTTATTAATGTTGTATGGGACACTATAGGGTTTTGTCTAGAAAATTTTCGGGGGTAATGTAGGTCTCTGTGAACACGTGACGAAGCAAATTGGTATGACATAGGGATTAGACCTACAATGCTAATTTATTTCTCCAACATCCACCGATCCACTAGGTATCTCTTAACAGAACCGTGCTAAATCGCCACGTTGTTAAAGAGACGTGGAATAAATAGAGGGAAAGAGATGAAAGAAAATTCCGCGGCTTGTAATATCCGTTATTGTTTTGAATATTTCAATACCTTGCCATTTTAGGTAGTCATCATTCAGTTATTACTTTCTCTAATACTAAGTAGAGGAAGTATTGTATTCCACCCAAAAACTCGATGTAGAGATTTCACCGGAAATATGTTTCGAGGCCCCCTGAAACTTTTAAGAAAAAGTCGGTGTGTGTGTGTGTGTGTGTGTGTGTGTGTGTGTCTGTGTGTGTGTGTGTGTGTGTGTGTGTGTGTGTGTCAGTCTGTGGACACCATAACTCAAAAACGAAAAGTCCGTTAAAAACCAAAGTTGGTATATAAGTTTAATATCTTTCAAGGATCCGACACAAAGATTTTGAAGAAAATTTCGTCCCTCTAAACTACCCTAAACATGCAGGATTTTTCGAAAATTTTGATTTTCTTGAAAATGGTCTAACGATTTTGATCAAAATTCCATATATTTCAGATACTTTTATGACAAATGAAATGAATATTTTGAATTTTCTGGCTATAGCCCATCTAGTCCTATTTACTCTGGATCATTTTTGCACAACTGGTAAACTGTAAGAGATAGACCAAATCTTACTCTGCAAAAAATGTAGATCTTGCTAAAGCACACAGTTTATGTCCAATTTTTTTTCTTTTTTTTAAAGAGTGAAACATTTCGGACATATTCCTTGTTATTTCTGTAACTTTTGGAAAACTTCTACTTCTGTCAAATGGAACATAGCTATTCCTTTTTTATATGTTAACCGTGCAAAGAGAACGGAATCTCAAAGTTTAAAAAATTTGACTATCACTCAAAGCCTACTGTATTCCCAAATTCCCCTTGTACCTACAAGAAAATAAGCAATAAGATAATTTCTACAAATGTTCATCTCAACTAACATCAAGAAGATATAGGAATAAGAGTTTGTATGAATGTTTAGTACAAGAGTAGAGAAAGTAATGTGAGTGCAGCACATCAGAGTTTTTTTATAATAATTTTACAACATTGGTATTTTCCCGAAGTAATAAAAAGCTTATCTAACTTCAAAAACAGTATACACAGTCTTAATTTTTAACATTTCACTTTCGCTTAAGCTTTTTATATCCATGCAGGAAAACGTGACGTTAATTCATCATTCTCCATTATTTCATACATTGTAGTGCTTTCTCCAATGCACATGGCGCTCAGGATACTGGAATCCTTATCCCATAATTTTACACCCGTATTATTGGTAGCTAAATGTCTTAAAATAGCATTAATATTCCTATCTCTGTAAGAATTGCCAGAAGCATGATTTCCGGAAGACTGAGGTATTTCCTACTTTATGGCTTAACATGTGATTTCTCGCATTATTTGATAGGTTTTAAATGGAATCATCTAGAAAGCATGTAACAGTACAAGTTTTTAACAGCGCACACTGTGCTGCTTTTCTATCAGTTTTATTCACTGAGGAGGTGGAACATATCGAACTTGTCATCGATAGGGTGTTCCCTATTCTTCTTGGATTTATCAATTTACTGCAAAATTCAGTACTTCTGCTTTGCCGACACACAGCAAATATTGACCGTGATTTGTGTTTTGAACAGCCCTATCTCGCTCTTCTTTCGCTCTCTCTCTCTCTCTCAGTCTCTCTCTCTCACTCTTTGTGTGCATTGGGGGGATTCCTAATACTATCTGCCAGGCGGGTTTTACACTTGCACAAAAAAGGTCCACATGAACACAAAATTGAACCATCAGCAGTTTCGTTTATGCCTGTTTTGCTCAATTCTAATCTTTCAGCTACAGTTTAAAATAATACAAAAAAGGTTGAAGGGAATAGATGTTTACACATTGGACTGTAAATCAACAGTATCCATGGGACATTTCTTATAGCGTTACACAAGGAAAAGCAAAACTGCTAACTGAGCTCGCAAACACAGAAATTAATAACGTGAGATTATCCTTTTTACATATTATTATTGTTATTGTTATTGTTATTGTTATTGTTATTGTTATTGTTATTGTTATTGTTATTGTTATTGTTATTGTTATTGTTATTGTTATTGTTATTGTTATTGTTATTGTTATTGTTATTGTTATTGTTATTGTTATTGTTATTGTTATTGTTATTGTTATTGTTATTGTTATTGTTATTGTTATTGTTATTGTTATTGTTATTGTTATTGTTATTGTTATTGTTATTGTTATTGTTATTGTTATTGTTATTGTTATTGTTATTGTTATTGTTATTGTTATTGTTATTGTTATTGTTACCGTTACCGTTACCGTTACCGTTACCGTTACCGTTACCGTTACCGTTACCGTTACCGTTACCGTTATCGTTATCGTTATCGTTATCGTTATCGTTATCGTTATCGTTATCGTTATCGTTATCGTTATCGTTATCGTTATCGTTATCGTTATCATTATCATTATCATTATCATTATCATTATTATTATTATTATTATTATTATTATTATTATTATTATTATTATTATTATTATTATTATTATTATTATTATTAGTATACCTTCAACGCTGCTAAAGGTTCTGATCCTTATGAGGAAATGCAAGGTTAAGAGATTTTATTTCAACAGTCACCGTGTAATTTAATGCATTTAGGTCTCTTACTTTCCACGATTTTAATATCATCAATAAAATTAGATTTGTGCATCTATGCCAAAAAAAGAAAAGCATCCGACTCAGATTCAACCTGATCAGCTGATGTGGATCGACGTCAACTTGCCAGTTTTTGAGGTTTGGAAACTAAAAGTAATTGTTTGGCCCAAATCCGGTGAATATAGCGTATGTGAAAGTACTTGGAAACGAAGATCGTGCAATTTTACCTGAGTAATAATCCCAGAGACGCGTGAAGGCTCATTATTGGAAAAAGCAGAACTTCATTATTCCCTGATGTGTGTTAGTCTGAAAAGCATTCTTAGCCTAATATTCCGCGGTCTTGCCTTCTGGGTGTAGTCTATGGACACCACACACTGAGAATTCTAGAAAACCATAGCCATGACGTTCCTTGTATATCGAATCGTGTATGTTTCGTTTGTAGAAGTTTTAACTATTATCATCCACTGCTTCATCCCTGGCGTGTAGTGGTGATTCCATGGCTCATAGACTGCTAATCAAGGTCGGTATTAGAAAGCTCAGAGGAATTGCGTTTAAGCATGTATATAACACTCTTGGGAAAAGTTCATTCGAATGCTTGTTTGATTCATTTTAAAAATCGCCGTATCAGTCGAGCGAAAAACTTCCCCCAAAACTTCGTGTAAAATGCATTCGACACAGCCTATCGTGCCTTTTCGAACTGTCAACTCGCGTACGTTGAATTGAGTGCTGAGTGGGCATTGTTCTTTGTCACAATCTCGTCGGTCGTAACAGTTTTGTAACGCCCTTAAACAAATGTACGGCATACTTATATTCAGCAGATACATTTTTAACTGTAAATATGAAGGTGAAGATTCATGTTTATCGAATCAACTCCTTTCTAATTCTGCAGGACTAAAACCCCTCAAACACAAATACTTTTATCACAGCTTCTATTTCAGTTTCATCGCTTTTCTAACTAATGTTAACATTAGATGACTTCTAACAACTATCAGTAATTTGACTTCTTCGTGACATCTGAGTCAGGCCGAGAAAATCTGGAAACACCCTGGAATATGCATATTTAAGGATGCTACAAATTATGAAAATAGTTTTCATAATATGCTGTTGTCTGTAAGAATTTTATGAATATGAACTAACAAGAATTTAAAACCATTCGCATAATATCTATTTTCTGACAGCAAAAATAAAATCGTTACTAACTGGAAAAATATCTGTATTAATTGATTTTTCATTTGATTGACTAAAGCCCTGGAAATCACATTCACAGTATAACACATGTGCAAAGATATATATATATATATATAACGCACAATTCTGAAGGGACTCTGTGCATAGTGCATTATCCCTTTCTATATGCCGGCCTATCTGTCTCTCGCTCTCTCTCTCTCTCTGTTTCTTTCTCTTCATGCTTTGCCTTCCACTAACACAACAAAATAGTTCTACTGCAGTCTCTTATTAATTAATTTTCTACCATAGCTCATACTTCAGAGGTATAACAGGGGATGTGCTCGTATCTTGCCCACCCACTCTATAATGCTAGACCAAATACTGATACTACCTACTTACAATGTAAAATAAATCTGCGGTTATCGCAGGTTTTACAATTTGGCTTGATTTATTCCTTCCATGCATTGTCAACTACATTAGTCCTATCCTAAATGAGATTATTTTATTTTACATTATAAGCTCTAAGAAAGGCCTCTGTACATTTTTCCCTTTTCATTAGTGTCAAATATTTATTAGGATTGCATTGTCGAACATTTGCGCTTAACTAAATCAGTGCTGAAGATTTAATTTATTTTTCCATGTATTTTGATAACTTTCGTGGTCTTATTGACCAGAAGTTTTTTGACTCTCGAGGGTTATTTGGTTTCTCACAAAGGCAGTTTGAGCTCAGTCCATTGCGGCGAAATTAAAATTGCGTACAGGGTCCCCAAGTTGCTTCCTTTTATACATGCGGCATAAAATGAAGTTACACATTATCTTTCTTTGTCACTCCACATTTTTTCCTTTGCGGCTAACGGATAAATGAATCAGGCGCGAAGGTGCCTTTTCTATCTCTCACAATCACTCACCAGAATTTAGAAATCAAGAATCCTCTCTTCCGGTCTCTAGCTAGCTGTGAAACACAGGACTGCTTTTGTATCGCAGCACAGCAACGTCAAAACAACAACCTTCTGCCGCAGGGAATACGCTTCTACTTAGCCCCTTACTAGCTTCTGGAAACTTGGAGCAGGAGACCCAAAGTTAGAAGTTAGCCATTGTTTTTTATTAGTCTTTCAGGTGCTTCGTGACGCCTCCCTCAATATTTTTAGCTGTAGCTGTCATAAAATTAAAAGGCGGGTGGCTCAATACAAAATCTAATCCTAGGCTTGCTACACCTTGTAGTACTGTGTAGTTAAACACAGAGTGAAATCAAGCTGCACAGCCGATGATATAAATATCATTTGCGCCCACAAAATGTATTTGTACAACAGAAAAAGAATACTAATAGTCAACTATCAGTTAAATTTCTCAACTACCATAATTGTGCTCTGAGTAGCGTTGAAGTACACCCCCCGCTAACCACGAAGAGGAAATCCAGCTATGTCGCATAGCTCCCTCCTTGAAGTGGTCATCTCCTGCAACTCCACAACAACGGACAAGCCGATCGAGATGTGCTACCTTTCACAAAAGTAAATACCCATCTTCGGTGGGACCTGCGCGAAGGGTCACCTAATTCTCAGGTGTGCTTGCATAGGTGGTATGAGAATTAAATTAGTCATATGCTTCCCTTGCTATTCGGAGGACATGGCAGCCAAGTCACCTCGCAACTCACACCACTTCCTAGTTTTGAAAAGCAATATTTCAGCAATCCTTCTACATTAACGGGAATACATTGCAGATTCAACTACAGTGCATCTGCAGAACATATCTTCTTCTGGGGTTTCTATTAAGTTGTGCACTACAACTAAAATGATTCCATTGTTGGTGCTAGACTTACAAAACGTGAGCGGACTAAATCCGCATATTCGTTGTAGCGTGCTGTTTCAAGTGAACAGTATATGCTGACATGGGTTCGTATCCCATTTAACTTTACTTCCCCTTTTCTTTTTTCTTGTTTAACGGGAAAATTATTATTTATATAACCGTGCGAAATATAAAATTATACAAACTAATGGAATCTATTTCTCATAAAGCTCCTCCTTTAGGTATCTTTATTCCGCGTACCGTTTTAACTTTTCCCGCCGTCTTATGAATGCTGCAGTACGATTACAATTTTACAACTTAATGCTTCATAAGATATTGTTGCAACTGTTGAACCTACCTCAATTGTGAAACATTCCTCCTGAAATTAATATTTCCCTTTAAACAGTCACATTCAACAGCATCTCTATAAATTTCGTAGACTATTACCGTATTAGAATATATAACCGTGTAATAATGTAAATCGCCAGATATGGCTGCCAGTGAATAATGTAATTAATGATACATTAAACAGAACAGAATGTAGTTGTAGATTACTTGAGGGTGAAGCAACCTTTGCACCCAGCAAGGTTGTCATGTCGTTTATTTCCAAGCAGACACAACTTGCCATGTCCACATTAACTCAATTTGTAGCAGTGTGCCTTCATTCGATTCTCCATTCCTGATAAAAAGCTGCAGAGAACTAAATACGTTTGTTAATTTTGTATTTCAGAAAATAAACATGCTAAAGACGAGGATCGAACCCCCGGCAGCTAGCAGTTCTGCATTTCACAGTCCGGACGAAGCGCTCTTGTCTACTCTTCACTTGGGCACTCGCGCTCTATCAAATGATATTAACCCTGGAACACTAACCCTATTCCTATAGCACATAAACACTAAGCCTCGTAAAATTTACTACTGTTTATTTATATTACAAAATACATTACTATTATCCCACAAATGTGTATGCCTGCCTCATAAAATATTATCTTGACTCATTTAAACTGTTATGAGACAACAAAGACAGTTCTATCTCGCCTCACTTACATCAATTTGTGCAGAGATTTGCCCTATATTCTTTGCAGTATCCATGGCAACATTCTTTGCCTAGTTAGAGGAGAATTTTCATCGTTGCTTATACACATATCAATATTTCGTCCTGCCATATCTTCACCACCTGTATCAGTGATTATTACATCATCAGACTCCACATTATCAATTTCTTCGTCGGAGCTAAAATCAATCTGGGGGCTATTATCTTCTTCAAGAAGCATTGCCATAATCTTTTTTTCGAAAATTTGGGTCGTCTGCACGCAGAATACTCATCTGAAACGATCGACAGCAATGATTCAACTGCTTTCCTGAATTGTTATTACACGTCCTGCTTTCCTGAATTCATATTATTACAAAAATAAATCTGCTTACTTATGAAATTCTGGATACGTGAACACTAATCCTCGTAAAATTTACGACAAAGCACTTACTAACAATGCACTGTTGCACCCGATTTCGACAATGCACACCCACTGACCAAGCTCTTCAAAAGCTAGGAAGCTACTGAAAAGGAAATAATTGTGGCGCGAAAACTATAGGACTAAAAGCAGGATTGCCAATCGTGCGTCTTAAAAATAACGAGGCTTAGCGTTCTAGGGTTAAGCTTGCTGTCACTATCTTAGCAGCTAATTTCACTGCAAGGCGGAAAGTTCATGTGCACCTTTAGAAATGGTTTAAAAATGTGCTTTTTTTCTTTCTTCTAGGTATTCGCTTACATTTACATACAGTTCTCATAAGCACTCCGACATTATCCGTTGCATTCAACCCGGAATGCGTAATTAGGGTCAACAAATTGCTGCTGTGTTTTACAGATGCAACTGTTATATAATCAGCGACGTAGTTTCTGCAAGACTTTACTTACACCAAACTGACCTCCGGTACTGGCATGCGTCTCCTCGAGAACTTACCTTGCTTACTCCTCGGAAGCACTAGCTTTTGCACCTCAGGTTTACCGCCTGTGTATTCCCCACTCTCTAAAACTCCATCCCTGGCCACCAGGAAGTCTCACGGCGCTATTATCCCTAATAGGTGCGGCAACCAGGATAGGCTTTCCCAAATCTAGCATCTATGTGTCCAGCCCTCAATTCTACGTTGGCTAAGGTGATGGATTACCCTGGTTCCTTTCTTCACAATCATCACCAAGGTGGCTCTAGCCACCGTTATCCTTGTGGCTTCAATATGGAGGACAGACGAAAGAGCGTCGACGCTGTTATGCTGTTTCGCTAGGCAATGCTGCTGTCTCAGTTCCCAATTCCTCGCTTCCTTGACGAATGCTTAGGCTGCTTTTCAGAAAATGAAGTCTGGAAGTGAATCCGTAAAAGCTTGGTGTGCCAGCCACTCTACCTCCATGGCAAATTGCTGTACTGTCTCGTTCGGTTGTTGTACTCATGACATCAGAATCTGTCAGGTGATGTTCTCCATAGTGCCCCTTCGAAAGATGAATTAAGTTGTTGGCCGAGCTGAAAGTTTTGGATGCTTATTTTCACCGGGCAGCCAAACGCTGCATCGTCTTTTCGGCAGGAATCCATCCATAGGGGTAGAAATAGCCTCAATTTGTCACTTAAACGTCGCTTACGATAAAGCTTCGCCGTCTTACAGTTAGTCAATTTCAGGTTCGTGAAATCATCTCTCTTTTCGCAAACATTTTGGCAGCGCATCTTCTCCATTGAGTCGTCCATCATTCTCTTGCTTTCCTTCGTGAAGTGGTGTAGCCGTTTTTTCCTGCTTAACCGGAAAATTAATCTTTCTTTCCATGCTGGATTTAATTTCGTGTAGCTCCTTAGTGATACGTTCAATGCGTTCACCGAAACATTTATCTAAGATTTTATAGTGTCAGTGCCAAACCCAATTTGGCATTTCATCTCTCCATTTATTTTTTAGTTTCCGTCTGCCCCCGCTTATTTTATTTCAGTTATTTTTAGAATTTCCACCCTTCATTTTATTCTCAATTTTATTCATCACATTTTCCTCTCTATGTCACTTGGTGTAGTTTATGTGTGACTTAACCTTTATTTTATTTTCGCGAAGTAGCCTCCCTCTCCTCTCTCTCTTCCTCTCTCTCTCTTCCTCTCTCTCTCTCTCTCTCTCTCCACCACTCACCTAAATGACCTAGTTGTTGATGGGTCCATAAAAACTCCACTCCACCCTATCACTCACTAGTGTCCGAGCATAGCACCTCTCTTGTCTCTTTCGTTGCTCATTAAATGTTAATACGTGATTGGTATTTTCTCTTGCGGTTAATCTCTAAGTTGTGAACATACAACTCATCTTCAGTCGCTCGCTGAACAGCATTTACGTTATATATATTTTTGCAGAAACTTATTTTCATATTACTTCATATAAATGAGATTAAACTTTTGCAGAATTAGCGCAATTGTACTTTGTCTTGTAGGTGCAGAGGTAATAGAATAGAGAAACCGATATTCAAGTCTTTAGAAATCGGATCGCTATATGCTGACCCTAAAATTCTATGTTTATTTCATGATATTGGGAGAAACAGATGAATAGCGCAATAATGTCAAAAAGAACCAAGTATTGAAAAATGTTGAACCAATAACAGATATCTCGGAAGTGGCTAATGCCATTTTATTTGCGATCAACCATTTTAAACATATGGTATGTTTGTGGAAATCACCAGTGCCATAATAAAAAAATATCGAAGGTTTTCCGTGTGATGGGTAGTTTGAAGTGGGAGAATTTTCTTGAATATCTTCGTGTAGTGAAGAAGAAGAAGAGAAGGAGGAGGAGAGGGAAGAGGAGGAGGAGGAGGAAGAAGAAGAAGAAGAAGAAGAAGAAGAAGAAGAAGAAGAAGAAGAAGAAGAAGAAGAAGGGATTTATCGAATGTTGGTTTTAGACCTATGCTGTTCACTGACACATACATACAAATGGAGCTTTTCGTAAAACCTGCTTTTTCTGATTCCGGAAGAATATCGACATCAAATTGTTGAGTGGGATGCCATAGGTATTTCCTCTTACCTATCACAGATAGATGGTAGAGAAAATGAAAATAGAGTCGTCCCCTCAAAAGTATTATCTTCTTAAAGGAATAAATAGTGTAAGTTATTAAATACACATAATATAGATGCTCATAAGGAAAAAAGAAACAAACATTAGGAATACATATAACCTAAAAGTAAACGAGACACTAAACTGTGGACAGGGAGGACTTTAGCAATGAGGTCAACGCAGCCATAAGCTCTTCTGGACAGTATCATTGGCGTGAAATGCTTGTTCTGTGGAAGAACAAAGGAAGCATATAACATCTCTCCAGCTGAGAAGCAGTTACAGGAAAACTGCCACAGAGGATAAGAGTAAATGGAACTTCCAACATGACAGTTTTCTTGTCTGTTGGGAGACATAAAATCACATCAGCTAGGTCTGGTACTCTTCGCATACTGCATTTAGCTCTCAAAAGACAGAAGTAAATTAAGTGCTTACTTTTCGGAAGGGAATGAAATATTTGTCTTTTTCTCTAATGCGTTCTTTTTATGATTTCATTTTGTCCTGCTCTACTCATGTTGTACTGTAAGTGAAACGCAGGTGAATTTAGTGTTATTATCTAATGCGATGAACTCGCTCCTTTATGCCAAACGGTACCGCTGCGCAGCTGTGTATCTCACTTTACGTATGTTGTATATGTCCCTTCGCCTAATATGATAGAATGCTTTACAAATGCAAACAAACCGCAGACTGATTAAATTTCATTTGACAGGCCAACGCACGGAAATGTGCCGACGTTGTTTTGGTATGGTCTTTTGGTATGCTTCTTTATTTAATGTTGGGGGACCTTTTTCACCATTTGTATTCCACATCAGTACTGTATGTGCCAGTCTCCTATTTGTTTGTGTTCAAGTCCGACACACAAGCAATGACTTATGAACAAAGTTTGTGGCCAAGGTGAGTAGCGCAAGGCGAGGGATAAGGAAACAATTTAACCTCAATAGAACGAATGTGACACCCTCTGGCGTGTTTGTCTCTAATTGGTTTAATCTCACAATTCTAGGATCCGCTTTCGGAGACCAGAGAGAACGACAAGAGGTCTATCGCTTACGGTTTCCAGTTTTCCATAAAGCCATGCAGAATGAGGAGAATTTCTAAAGCTATTCCCAAAAAATTCAAGATATACATTTCACTTGCATGAAAATGTTTAAAAGATGTTATTTCAATCAAAGTCATTGTTATTTTTGAGAAAATGAAAATTTTCGAAAAAGCTTCTATGTAAAGAGTAGTCTGGGGTGGAGGATTCTAGTACCAGCTATAGGATGGTGGAAGCTGCCTCGGACGAACGTATAAATTTACAGGAAAACGTGCAGAATCTAATTAGTGCAGTACCACGAAGGACAGATGCTGTTATAAGGAACAGGGGATCGTGGATTAATCACTAGAATATTAAGTTACTTGAGTATCATGATCATTTTTGTCCCCCCCCCCCTATGTTTGTCTACTTAACCAGAACATACTTTCGGAGTGCTTTTGTATGCTCGGTATGTTTTGTTTATATTGAACTTCAATTTACAGCGATCTCTTTTGTAATGAAACGGCATGATTATAAATAAATATGTCTAATGTGAAGTTAAAGTTAATACACTTATAATAAAACATATAAATTAGCTTCATTCTCATTCCATTTCCTCGAAAAATACGCAAACCTGACCATTTTAAATTATTCAAAAAGAATAGGAAATCTGACTTTTGCTCCTTTGTCGACAATTTTAAGAAAGACTTCCTGTGGTAAAGTGGAGATCCAAAAATAATAATTTGGGCCGTTTCAATTATAACCCATGCAATCTTATTTTATTAATTCGGCTTTAATTGGCAGCTGAACCAGTAGTTTAGTGTAGAAAATGTTCAATTTAATTAACCAATTTTTTAAGTTTTAGGAAACTTTCTCAGTGACGGATTGAGCTGTACAAAAATGAAGATGTAAACTGATGTAAACTCATTCCAAATGGGATTTCAGACAACAAAGAACTGTTTCGACATGTCAAAATAAGCAACGTATTTAAGTACTCATACCAGTATTCTCATAAAATTTCTTTTCCTTAGCATTATATTGTCCTATATAGTACTATTTGTTCATCCGATATTAGATTGAACCAATCGTCATATTATGTAGAAGGATATCATAAGGCATGTTGTAATCACGATGGTAATCGTGATGCACTGGTAATCAGGATGTACGTTACCAAGGCACATCAAAGTAAATGTTGCAACGCACGCCCATTGCGATTAACAAAAAGAGTGCATGGCCTTGCCCTATTCTGCCATACTCTCGCAAAGACACCAGCCATTTCTCTGGTTTAAAAGTTTGTCGGTCTAATTTTGAATGGTAAAGCTGTGATTAATTGTAAATAATGAGATGTTCGTATTTTGTTTATGTGTTCTGTGTTTGTTTCTTGGATTAAGATTGTGTTTGTTTAAGATAAATGCAAATCTAATTTGCATTGTTGATTTTTCCTTAAATACTTAAACTGGGTGGGAGGCGGTAATCTATGACTAACTCGTCTTGCGCTTAAACGAAGCAACTTTTCTTGACAAAAAGTGTTTAAAATAATGTTATCTATGAGCTCCCAAAGCTTGTCGGTCTGATTTTGGGACATCCTATATATAGCGTAGTTAGTAGCGCGCTTGTCTCTAGCGCGGAGGACCCGGGTTCGATCCCCGGTACCAGCATGCGGATTTTTCCCCCGTTGGGAGGTATGGCACGGGGTGCACTCAGCCTCGTTAGGTCCCGGGGGGCCAATTGAGGAGCTACTTGAATAAAGAAGTAGCGACCCCAGGTCATGGAGGTCGCATAACTGACCGGGAGGGATCGGGGCGCTGACCACGTCCCACCCTCCGGTACTACACCCCACCCATGACGCCTGTATGGACAGAGGTGGGGGACGCAGAGGTCGGACGGTAAGCCTTGACCCGTGTAGGGCTGTTGCGTTAGGGGTTATTATATATAGTTGTTTACAGTGGCACCAAATAAAGAGTGTTGCAGTGCTGATGAACATCTTTCTTCACAACTAAAAATAGCCATCTGTGTTATTTACATAGATTTTGATAGTTTAGTGAAACAAATGCACAAACCGTAACTTACTCGCTTACAGTGCTGCACTACATATCAAAGCCGCTACATCTACTTCCCCCTCCCTCTGAACCCACCTGCTGTTGTGTGGTACAGCATTCCTAATGATGTCACAGAGTTCCTATTTTGCGGGCCTCTGCCTTCAATGATACTTCTGACTCCGACCAAACTGCTACTAAAGAAACAAAGTACAACAGAAGTGACCCAGGATTCAAAACAAGAAGTTCTCCAGTATCGCAAATGTTAACCAATCTTCAACACCGGAGTCACCCTTTTCAGGGCCTAAAGTTGCCTAAGAAATTGACTGAAGACAAGAGTTACTGGTTCAAATAATGGAATATGCTGTACAAAGATACAAGGATATTCATTTATCATAGTTGCGATAGTAATTTCAAATACTCTTTCAGTAAAGAGAAAGGTACTTTTGTTGTAACAATGTTTATTTAATAATGGGGTTCTTTTAATCTCATCGCCAACCATATCAGTTGCGATTTTTCATTGAGTCCCCTGAATCAATTTTGCAAGCTATACTTAATCATAGGTACAGAAGATGAATTCCCATTTATATTTGTAGCACATGCCATATGCATGCAAGCGACGTCTGGATTAATGATAATGCTTTTAGACAAAAGTCAAATACCTACACATAACGAATATTTGGAGATTTGATCCCAAAAGATTTACAACCTACGCTCACTAAATTCTGCTGCTTCTTGTGGAGATGGGGCAACAGGAATAGAAAATCGCACTAAGAAAACAATGGCGTAAACTTTAATATCCCTCTCTGGGCCGTAAAAATTTGTCGAGAAGCCTATCGATGTCTCCTTAGCGTATTTACCTCCCATACATATAAATCTGGAGATATGAAACCATTTTTTTAAAACGTAATTGATGAATATTCTAATACATTTAAGTACTTGAAATCCATATTCCTGAAAGTTAGGGGTGCAAAACTAAAGGAAGAACTTGCCAAGAATATCATCAGTTATTGTTTATTAAACACTTTGTGAAGCATAAAATCTTAGAAAAAAGAAGTATGAGAAATGTTTAAAAAGATCTTCAGTGGTTTTCTTAGAGGTCATAAACCAGAAGTCTGTCATAAAATATAAAGCTATCTCGGAATTTTACTCAAAGCCATAGAATGCAGATTGTGGATAATATTTCACATCTTAGACTCCTATCCGGACTTCTTCCCAGAAGAATGTTCAGTGCAGATGTTCATCATCATGGAAAGGAGATACCAAGGGTATACTGGCTGATTACTACTGGATCGTGAAATATAGGATGTGGCCAAAAATCATCACATATAGCTCGCGAATCGTACATTAAGTGAATTTTCATTTAGTATTGCATAGGTAAAAATCTGATGTGTCGCACTCACACGACTTTCTCTACTAATCATCTTAAAAACTCTTATTCTTCTATCTTCTTCGTGTTAGTTGACAAAGATTTACAGAAATTAACTTATTACTCGTTTTCTTACTACGTGCAACGGAAATATGGGAATACAGTAGGCTTTGAGCGATAGTCAAATGTTTTCAAATAATTTTCAAATAGTTTTCAAATTCCGTTCTCTTTGCACGGTTAACATATAAAAAATTAATAGCGATGTTCCATTTGACAGGAGCAAAAGTCCTCAAAACCTTACACAAATAACGAGGAATATCCCCGAAATGGTTCACTCTACAAAAAAAATGTATTTAAACATAAATTGTGTGTTTTAGCAAGATCTACATTTTTTTGTATAGTAAGATTTGGTCTATCTCTTACGGGTTACCAGCTATGTAGAAGTCATCCAGAGTAAATAGGACTTCATGGTCTATGGCCAGAAAATTCAAGATATACATTTCATTTGTCATAAAAATATCTCAAACATATGGCATTTTAATCAAAATCGCTAGAGCCATTTTCAAGAAAATCAAAATTTAAGAACATTTTCCATATAAAGGTAGTTTAGGGTGGAGCAATTTTCTTCAAAATCTTCGTGTCGCATCCATGAAAGACATTAAACTTAAATACCAACTTTGGTTTTTAAGCGACTTTTCGTTTTTGAGTTATGTTGTCCACAGACTCACAGACACACAGTGACAGACACACAGACACACACACACACACACACACACACACACACACACACACACACACACACACACGGACCGTTTTCTAAAAATGCTTTTTTTTTATTCAGGAGCCCTCAAAACATGTATTTCCGATGAAATCTCGACATCGAGGTCCTTGGTGGAATACAATACTTCCTACTACTTACCAGTAGAGAAAGTAATAAGACAGGAAAAATGGAGAGTCTCTAGACTGCCTGAATGTGGCTCTTAAATTGGGACGGTATTTCATTAATGTATGACATCCTTAATTCTCCTGGTTTAAAGGGTTCCAGAAGTCCATATGAAGGGATGGAGGAGGGGGATTTAAGCTGTTCGATCTAAAAATAATTAGCGTTAGCTGGAGCAATCAAAATGAAATCCTTCACTACATTTGACCTTTTTACCTACATAATTATCTATCAACCATATCACATAAGCTACTGAAATATTCATATCGAAAATAAGCTATACTAAATCCTCTCAAAGTCCTTTCATGTGATTGGAATTGTATCGCTAATAGCAGCACTAATTCGAATGGATAGAAGAGCAATTGAATCATGAACCGTTTCACACATGGGAAGTATTTTTTTACCTTTTGTGTTACATCTGAAAGAATCAAGTACGATCACTGGGTGCATGATTCTTCTGGTGGAAATTTCTCGTAGTTATACTGAAAAGTGTAAATCCAACTCCATTCAGGATAGTAAACGCAACTTCATTCACGGTTTGAAGGCTCAGATTTGCTTTCACCTCAGCTCAAGGCATAATTTTACAGGACATTTTTCTTTGTTTCACGCTTTCCTCGCAATGATAACTAAATTTGTTTCACCAAGTTATCAAACCCAAGGTAGAAGTGGGTGAAGAAATCCTCAGAATAAATCCATAAATAGATTTTTGAATCATTTTAGAAACCAAATATTCAGTATTTTGGTACCATAGCGGCCACATTTTGTAGAAAGAAGTGTGGGATGTTGCATATGCACGAGAGTGGCAGTTTCTCTTCTTCCTTCCTTCCTTCTCTCCCTCCCTCCCTCCCTCCTTCCTTCCTTCCTTCCATCCTTCCTTGTTTCCCCTTTAGATTCCAAAGTATCATCCATGTTTATAAACCTTATTTGACACAGATTTTGTTTCTCTATGTGATATCTACAACGAGAAAATATAAAAATTGCGTATTATGCTAATTTTTCTTTCATTTGATAAAAAGTGTATTCTTCGTGCTCTATTTTAAGTTTGGTACAACCTCTGGAAGTACTCAATCGTTTTTATTGTAGAAAATGGTATAAGCAATAGCTTATTCACACATATAAAAGCTTAGTTCTAAAGTAATACACAACATTTAACTGTCACTCACCTCAACCACACAAAAGTGCTGAATTCTTGATAACTAACCAATGAAAACGTACAGCTTTGGTAAAATTCTGTTCTTCTGCATAAAATTTGCAGTCAACTGTTAAAACAATTTAAGAAAAATAGAAATGCACATTCAGAGTGAATACTAAAGTTTAACTTCAAAGACCAGAATGCGTTAAAGAATTTGTGGCAATGAACTAGGTCTTAGAGTATGAAGGTGAGATAGACGCAATTATACCCAGAAGTCAAAGATGATGTTTGTGTTGGCCCATTGCATATTGAAGCTGAATCTCGAGAAAATAGCAAAAATTTGCTAAATGCAACATCTATTTGTGTTTTGTAAACTTCGTGGGAAGTTGTACACCGTCATCCTGATCTCCCACATCTGCTGCTATTCTCATTCGAAAGGACGTGTATAGCAGCCATGCAATGAAGACGTTTCTAATTACAGTAAAACCTGACTAAACCGGACCCCCTATATACCGGAAACTTGGAGAACCAGAAAATAAATCTCGGAACGTAGCCACTTCCTATGTTGAATAACACTCTAAACTTGCAGTGAAGAATATATCATAGAAGTTCCTGCCATAATACCCAGAAAGTTTCATTGTCGTCCACCTTGGAGAGTACCGACTGCTCAACTAAATTTGAATATTACAGCTTACCATAAATCTCATACAGATGCATCTTCCTATAAACAGCTGTTTCAAGAAATAACAAATGTCTACCCTAATCAAATATTTATCTACACTGATGGCTCCAAAATGGACAGCGATAATGGATGTGCCGTAATTACCCCAGATAAGAAACTTCAGCTGAAACTTCCTAAATATTGTTCCATATTATTCCATATTGTCCTGCGAACTTTCTGCACTTAAGCAAGCCTTGACATACAACATCCAATCTAGTGAGAGTAAATTTCTTATAATTTCTGATTCATTAAGCTCTCTTGAAAGTCTCAGAGATCGTTCAACTGACCTCCAACTGCTTCAAGATATCCACAGTCTTTATTCCATTGCTCTAAATAAAAATAAAATAGTTACTTTCATTTGGGTCCCTTCACACTGCGGCATTGAGGGCAATGAAGAAGCGGACAAAGCTGCTAAAGAAGCAGGTCGGCTAACAGACACAGATGAATAGCAAGCAGTACCTTATCATGATATTACAAAATACTTCTCCAGACTAATAAAAGCAAGATGGAAACAGGCCTGGAATCAATCGCCTCCAGAAAAACTACACATGGTAAGGAAAGGAGACACTAATTCTTCCCCTGTCTACTCTCTTAGCAGGAAAGAGCAGGTGATTATCTCACGTCTCCGCATTGGTCATACAAGGTTAACCCACTTATACCTCCTCAGCAAAGACCAGCCACCACAATGTAAAGTCTGCAAAATCCGCCTCACAGTAAAACATCTCTTCACAGAATGTAGACAAATACGCTACACAACGACAACTCCATCACATCACTGGACACTTATCCACCATTCTGAACACGCCATCCAACTTCAGAAGGGTATTATCGTTCCTCAAAAGTGCAGACTTACACACGAAAATATAATATTAAGGATGCTTTTGTTATACTGATATGTTGATTAGTATTTTCATGATTTTGGTTAAATAATTGTAACAAGTTTACTGTTTGCCGCTTTATTATGTAGAATAGTCGCGATATGACGTAATTGTTAAAGCGACTCTAAATAAATTAATTAAAAAACGCTCTAAACCGAAAAACTGCCTAACGCGAAAACGGAATAGTTTTTCCGGAAATGTTTGCGGATTTTCATTATGTTTAATGCATAGTAACGTGCTTTGATAACGAACTTACCGCGACTGAAGACATTCAAACTGCAGCAGATATTGTTGCTGGAAGCAGCAGTTGTGAAGTCAAGGAAGGAATGGACGACGACGAAGCCAACGAAAGGGAGCCAAAAACACGCACTTTTGGAGAAGCGACCTTCAGGAATTTTCAGCTTCCAAGAATGTTCCAGAACTCCTGGAGCTGATGCAGGATGCAAAGGAGATCATAAAACTTTCTCCTGTGAAGAAATCGTTAAACAGTGCACTTTGACGGATATATGGGGTTGAAAATACAGCAAAACATACAATTAAAACTACTTTTTATTTACAGAATTTTATTTTAAATTATTCCTTCAGTTTAATTCTATACAATTATATGCGTTGTACTTTGTTTTACTAAAATATGTACAACCCTTTGTAAGACGGAAACAATCAAAAACGGAAAAATATTACTGGAACGATCGCTTTCCGTTTTAGGTACGTTTTACTGTACTATGCAACCTAGTGGTGACATCAGAACGAGTTCAAGTCTCTACAAAAATGGACTGCATTTTGTAGTATTCAGCAACACTGCATATTGTATGTGGTATATCTCCAAGTATTGAATTACAAATCCTCTGTGCAGTGTCGTCGTTCACACTGAAATTAACAAACGCCTGCTTTTGAACCAATGTACGCGTACATAACATTTACATTATGTAAGATGCACATTCTCAAGCCATCGCTTGTCCGAACTCGTTACTCGGCATTAAGCTATAATCCATGTAAAACTGCGTATGCACGGATTTAATGACTAAAGAAGGATTTGGAAGAGTGGTATTCAACGAGTACATATGGGAATTACAATGTGAATCCAAATCCGTGTATACAGAAACGTCACCCATAAAGATATCGTGTCTCTGGAATAACATAACATCGGTTCCTGATTCTTTGTGCATGCTCTGATATTGTATACAAAGCGTTAGTTCGTAAAGAGTGTGCATTCATTCATTCTTTATGCATAACAATGTTCCCCATATTCGCTGTATTTTCCTTTATTAGCATTCAAACTTTTATTTTTCAGAAGTATTTTAAAACCTCAAAGTAGTTATACATTGAAATAAAAATGTCAGCGATAACTCTATTGAGTTTCAAGTAGCTTCTAAAAACAGCAGTGGCAATGCTGGGTCTATCTAGGTTGTCCCAGGTTGTCTAGGTTGTTCAAATGATTCCTATTTATTATGGTACCGTGACTACAATTGAAACTATTATAGCATTTGCATTTCCTTCATTATATAACACGTTCATGAGAACCACGACACAGGAAATAACCATCTTTTAAGACATTTATTGCACTTGTCACAGAGGTTGGGAAAAACTCCCAACTGGGACGCACCTGCAGTAGTACCTGCGAGGAAGCTTCTGTACCCTTTCTATGCACTTTAGTCATGTGGTAGTATGATATCACCTTTGATACACCTTTATGATTGGGTCATTTTTACATTTATTATTACTGAGACTTTAGTGACAATACACGGGTATTTATTGCCTTCGAGGAAAACGTGAAGAAAATTACGGTAAATAATACACAATCACAACTTATGCAAACTTCATGCGCCCAGCAATCGCTATGAATAAAATATGTTTGCGCCGTGAAAGATTTTCTGTAGTAGTTGGGTGGCCTAGTTTAGCAATTTTTAAAATTTATCTTGCGTTCCTGTGTTTTAAAATTCTAAAAGTCTCCCACTTCAGTACTGTTTAAACCGATTTGTAAACATCTTTTTCTTCCCTCATCGTTTGGGTTTCACCCGCTCTGGTCTCACATTTGATCTCCCCATCGTTTTTTGGTCTTCCAATTGATCTGTACACTCTAGGCTAATAATTTAAAGCTTGTTTACACATTCCTCTACTGTCCATTCGTAAGAGATGGTCTACCTATTTTCCCACTCTATCTTGTATTAGCTGACATAACGCTGTAACTCCCAACTCTCTCTTATTCGTTCATTGCGGACATGTTCCTGTCTCCAACGCCCCTTCACTGTTCGTAGAAATCTCATTTGTTGCTTGAACTTTACTTTTATGTTTTCCTTTTAGTGTGCATGCCTGGCTTCCATATAATATTACTGGTAGAGCAAGCACTAAATGAAATCTCAATTTTGTTTCTTTTCTAGCTGTATATTTTAACCTCTCTGTGCTGTTCCGCAAATTGCTTGAAATGTTGTAGATTTTTTTTCTATATCGTGATCATCCTCGTGTGTCACATCTCAGTCTAGGTATTGGAAGTACTACTGGCGTGTCATCCATCACATTTTTTATGCTTTTTGAAGTGAAACTTCTTATGGGGGGGGGGGGGGCTTTGAAATTGTGATCCGCAACCTTTTTGTGTGACGAAATGTGATTGGGGTAAACACTGTATCGGGTAGAGTGGGAGCAGGTTCTCGCTCACTTTCGGGTATCGCAGAAGAGTGAGATATACGCTCTTCTCGCTTTCTTTCGTTCTCGTCCGTGGTTGCATGTACTGCGTTCAGGCGGCGTGGCGATCACTGACTACAGCTGCTGGTTGTCAATAGAGCATCCGTTGAAACACGTGTGTATGACCAACGCATTTCGAGTGTTGTTTAGTGTTCTTGTTGTTTATGACATATTTTATTCATTAAAATATACAATTTTGTTGTGAATATGCCTAAGTCAGGCGCAGACGGAACATTACTTATTATAGTTATCATAAACCGATAATTTCTCTTCTTAAGAAGAAAGAAGATGATGCACAGTAACACACATGTATACAATTTTATGTAAATAAATGAATGATAAACACAATCTATGCTATTCAAAGCCTCCGTAGCGCAGTTGGTAGCGCGCTTGCCTCTGGCGCGGAGGACCCGGGTTCGATTCCCGGTACCAGCATGGGGATTTTATCCCCTCTGGGAGGTCTGGCACGGGGTGCACTCAGCCTCGTTAGGTCCCGGGGGGACCAATTGAGGAGCTACTTGATAGAGAAGTAGCGGCCCCAGGTCTAGAAGACCGCATAACCGGCCGGGAGGGCTCGGGGCGCTGACCACGTCCCACCCTCCAATACTGCACCTCACCAATGACGCTTGTAGTGGGCAGAGGTGGGGGACGCAGCGGCTGGGCGGTAGGCCTTGGCCCCTTGTGGGCTGTCGCGCCGGGGTTTAGTTAGTTTTAGTTTTATGCTATTCAAAAGTGACTATAAATAATTTAAATGTTTCCCTGTAATAGAAAGGTTTCACTTCTATCGTGTCTTTACGACACACCTTTATTTTGTATCTACATTTAAAACCGATTATCTTTATTTTCGTTTCGGAAATTACGATTTTATTACTTTTACAAATATTGCTAAGTTGATATATACTCATTTGTAGTCTATCCCCATTGTCAAAGATTAAAACTACGTCATCCGCAAATGATTTCTAAACATCCTATTTTAAAGTTCGGAAACGCACGTTGCAGTTCATATTTAAAACATTGGGAATAGCCAGCTTTTCTGGTTCATGTGCCGTATATCAAACATATCACCGATGGCATTCTTAAGAGATTTATTGGAGACACAAGGAGAAATAACTGAAACACCTCACTTGTTTCCCGACTGTCACTTAGGCAACATGAATCTGAACCTTGTTTTCAATACTGCCTATTAGCGTAAGCAGGGAATCGCTACCAGTTCAGCCGTTTATAATCCTTGGTTCCCAGAGAAGTAATCGATAGATGGCTGCAGTCTCGACAACACTGACTCCAGTTTGACCTAGTGAGGCGCTCTTATTTTCCAACTCAAAGAGTTTATGGATTTGCAGCCAATGTTAACACTCGATTTAAAGCGCAATGCTTAGCTGGTTGCGTTTAAACAGAGTGCTAATGCAATTCTAAATAAGCTACTAACTTAAACTTCCTTTGTTTCCCGTAATCATTGAGTCAATGGACGAATACACAGGTGATTTTCAGTGCTGGAGAAATTTTAACCTATGCGACCACACGAGAAGTAGTCGAGTTTTAATTTCTATTTTCTCTACTACGTGTAGTTAAGCATGGGAAGTATTATATTCGACCCAAAATTTTGATGTCGGCATTTCACCGGAAATATATGTTTTGCGGCCACCTGAGTACAAAAAATGTAGAAAAAGGTCTCCGTGTGTGTGTGTGTGTGTGTGTGTGTGTGTGTGTGTGTGTGTGTGTGTGAGTGTGTGTGTGTGTGTGTGTGTGTGTGTGTGTGTGTGTGTGTGTGTGTGTGTGTAAACACCGTAACTCAAAAATGAAAAGTGGGTTAAAAACCAAACTTGGTATTTAAGTTTATTTTTCAACGACTAAAATGCCACATTTTTAAGATATCTGTATGGCAAATGCAATGTATATTCTGAATTTTCCGGCTATCGACGATATAATCCTGTTTACTCTTGATGACTTCTGCACAACTGGTAAACCGTAAGAGATATACGAAATCTTACTGTACAAAAAATGCAGATTTCGTTTAAACACACAATTCATGTTCAAATGCATTTTTTGTGGAGTGCACGATTTAGGACAAAATTCCTTGTTATTTCTGTAAGTGTTGCAGTGCTTATACTTTTTTCAAATGGAAGGTCGTTATTCACTTTTTTGGAATTTCAAAGCCTTCATGTAGCGACCAGCTTTGAGAGATTTGACTGTCGCTCAAAGTCTACTGTATTCCCATATTTCCCTTGCACCCATTAGCAATATGGTAATTTGTGCAAATGCTTATCTCGACTAGCATGAAGACGATAGAGGAATAAGAGTCTGTAAGAATAGTTAGTACAAGAGTAGAGAAACTCATGTGAGTGCAACACAACAGATTTTTAATATTGTGTCGATATTCGGAATTTATTTCAATTGATAATCGCTTCAGTTTATGTTGGTAGAATTGGTCCAGGGTGCGTTACTTTGCGTAAAAAGTTTCCTCTGAGTGATCGGCGGCCACACTTTAAGTAATAACGAGGTGGAAAATACGAGTTTTGAACACACCTCATACTTTCGACCTTGCCCTTCCTGGTACTCAGCGCCTGTTGTGTCAGCCATTTAAAATTTCGCTAGCAACCTCTATGTACTCGGTAATTCGTGACACAGAGCGTCTAACGTTCAGTAAATGCACAACTGCAATACTTAGACGTTAGACAACATTTTAAGATAGTTTGTTTAGAATTATTCGCTAAGTTACCTCAGTGCTCTCATTACCATAAGCCAGAACATGTATTTATTTGGAAGTACCTCGTCTTTCATAGCATATCACTTTCGATATGTAGGTACGGTGCTATAAACATTAATGTTCATGGAAGTTTTGTGCAAGACACCTTATATTGTTACCTAGTGCACGCCAAGAACCTCACCAGAACAGTGACATACAAACGGCACCTTTCTTGTGTACATAAATAGAGAACCCCTTACTGCTGTGACTACGTTATTGGAAAATGAATAGCTACTCTACAACATTCTGGATATTTCACTGTCAGTTCCAGGTTATGCACACTAACGTGGTTACAATACAAACTATTTCAGTGTTAAAAACAAACAATATGCTAAATGATTTTACTATCATTATTATTATTATTATTATTATTATTATTATTATTATTATTATTATTATTGTTATTATTATTATTATTATTATTGTTATTATTATTATTATTATTATTATTATTATTATTATTATTATTATTATTATTATTATTATTATTATTATTATTATTATTATTATTATTATTATTATTATTATTATTATTATTATTATTATTATTATTATTATTATTATTATTATTATTATTATTATTACTATTACTATTATTACTATTATTACTATTATTACTATTATTACTATTATTATTATTATTATTATTATTATTATTATTATTATTATTATTATTATTATTATTATTATTATTATTATTATTATTATTATTATTATTATTATTATTATTATTACTGCTTCCGTAGCGCACTGCCTCTGGCGCGGAGGACCCGGGTTCAATCTGCGGTACCGGCATTGGATTTTTCCCCCGCTGGGAAGTCTGGTACGGGATGCACTCAGCCTCGTTAGATCCCTGAGGGGCCAACTGAGGAGCTATCCTGATAGAAAGGTAGCGTCCCTTAAACGTGCAGTAGTCGCCTACGGTCGGAGTAGTCGACGTGCTGACCCCCACCAACGCCAACCTGCACTCCTCCGTGGCCTTGGCTGCGGCTGGAGGACGCAGCGGCCGGGTGAATGAGGGTAACCTCACCAACAGCATTAAGCTGTTAAAAACGAGGTAAATAAACCTATTCGGGAATGCTTCTCATGTTAGATAATACTGTGACGTTTTCACATAAATACACGTAAATTTCCATCACGTGGTGCATGTCAACCTTCCGTCGGTTATTAATAACTACATCTATATCAGAAAGCCATAGCGGTGCCTATTGGCTTCAGCTGCATACTACTAGATGGAACTCGACACTTCTGTACCTTTGTGCAATTTTATTATTCCAAGTATGTACTGTCTGTTCACCAGCTCATCATCTTAGGGGAATGAAGGGGTGTGGAGAAACATTCCACGTAGAGTAATCAGAGTTTTGTAAACTTCCGCGCAAAAGTTGTTCTGCTGGTTACGTTGCCAACTTACCTTCTATGTTATTCGCGTTATGTTTACTCGTTGCTAAATTTCTCTTATTTTCTGTTGTAAAATCGTACGAGTCACAAGTGTTATGTCGGAAGTAATGAAGAAGGTGGCGCAGAAGTAGATAATCCTCTGCCTAGGAGTGGTGTGAAATCTGCTGTGATATTGTATTTGCAGAATAAACAGGTTCAAATTGACAATTATATGCGTAAAACAGATCTTTATGATTGAAACAAACAAACCTAAAGAAGTTTTTAAAGCGGACACATTTTTTTTTTTTGTTGTTTTATTGGGTCACACTGTCATCTGCTTGCCCCCATACATGCGTGATCTCAATACCATAGAACTGGCTTGGACCAACGTAAAATGGATACTTAAAGAAATGTAACAGATGACTTATCATTGCGGGAAGACGATATAACGCTCGAGGGTGTATCACTTAGGGTTGTTAAGTCTCCCGTATTTCCCGGGTTCTCCCGTATTTCAGCCTTATTTTATTGAGACTCCCGGCTCCCGTAATTTGAACTGTTTCTCCCGTATTTCATACACTGCCATGAATTCAAGAGTTTCAGAAAGGTATTTTGAATATGCGATATATCGAAGTGGTAGTTCCTTTTCCCAATTTTGGCAGCAGTATTTTAATTAGCTGTTGGTAGCAGCGAGCATTCTTTTCTTATTGGCTGGTAGAGTGTAGCCAATCCTTAGGCGTACCTGTGGTTATGTGATACGCGTCTCGTTCACTTGCGTCTTTGAAATGAAGAGAGGAACACGTGTTTTGTTTGTTTGTTTGTTTGTTTGTTTGTTTGTTTGTTTGTTTGTTTGTTTGTTTGTTTGTTTGTTTGTGGTTCTATAAAGCAAATAAAATCATGGAGGGCGATGGCCGCAATGAACTAAGCAAAACTCCACCCAAGAAGAAACTCAAGTACATGAGTGTTTATCTTTCTTTTTGGGAAGATACCTATTTTTGGGCAGGACCTGTGAAGGGTAGGTAATAAGCAATACACATATTGCTCTATATGGCTTTTTAAAGGTGTAAAATAAGTGAGATTACGAAATCACATTTTGAAAGTATACTTATTGGTTTAAATGTTAGGAATAAATATGTAAAACCTAGTTCTGTGCTATAAGCATACATCTTCTAAAATCAATAAGAGAAAAATCGACATATCGACAATATGTTCAGGTATTAAGGAGACATTTTTGAAATCTCCCGTATTTTTAGCTTACCCTAGTATCCCTTGAGACCGGAACAGACTGGTAGGGTTTAAGTGTGTGGCCCAAGTTGAGGAGACACTTTGGTAAGTTTGATATGGCGCAAACCGGCCACCGTTGTTGTTGATTTTTTTCTCGCTTGCTGACTTTTATATGTGAGCGTGTTTGCTAAGTTCGTTTCAAAGTTTAGGTAACAAATTATGAGCGGAATCTAACTGAAGTTTATTTAATAATTGCTACCAGACAAGGTTCTAATTTATTTTGTTGGTCCGATTTTACCGGGATGGTTGCTGAATATTTCCTGCTAATTGCTCAACGTGAATCTCGGGGTTTTCTATGTCATGTTGGTTATTGTTTGAGAGTTCTATATATGTTAGATACACATACATTTTGTACTGTTATATCTGTTGACCGATGTAAGCGGGATCGAGTGGTGTCATGGGCAAGATGACCATTAGTGGTGTTCATGTATACGGCTAGGTTTGTCCCATTATCCCATTATCGAACGGGTGCTCCAAAGAATATAAAATTCTATGCTAGCATAATTATGTAAATTCATTTGCTGACTCAAGCGGTAATTCAGATTTATAGCGAGTGTACCACACACTTGTGTACTAACTGCGTTGCATGATTTATGGTACACATGTGTTTGGTTAAATAAACACAACTTCATCGCCTTGTGCTAGGTTTGTCGGCCACCCTCACCTGATCCGTTGATATTAGTAATGCCAATTCAATCGTAAGATGTGAATATATACTATGATGTTTAATCTAAACAACGAGCACCTTTGGCGTACTATTGCTACGTAGAACGTTAAAGCCTAGAGATATCTTCTCATTTCTTTTTCCAAAATCTGAGTAAATCAGTTGAGGTATGATGAGAGTTTTACATAGAGTCCCACAAGGTTTAAGATTTTCAGGATTACTTCATTGTTCTAACAAGATGCTTTTAATTTCTCTACTATACTACGTGTAGTAAATAGGGGAAGTATTGTATTCGACCCAAAATTTCGATGTTGAAATTTCACCGGGAATATATGTTTTGAGGTCTCTTGAAGAAAAGTATATTTAGAAAAACGTCCGAGAATGTGTGTGTGTGTGTGTGTGTGTGTGTGTGTGTGTGTGTGTGTGTGTGTGTGTGTGTGTGTGTGTGTGTGTGTGGCTGTGTGTGTCTGTGAACAGCATAACTCAAAAATGAAAAGTCGGTTAAAAACCAAACTTCATATTTAAGCTTAATATCTTTCAGGGATGCGACACGAAGGTTTTGAAGAAAATTCCTCCAAATCTAGCATAGTTGTTGCATTGTATTTATTGACACACTTTGTTTCTACATGATGAGACTTTTCTTTGTCTATAAATATGCTTTTATAGTATGTTGCCCATTCTGTGTTTGGAATTAAATCTATTTTTGCATTATCTGTATTTGCCTTTCTTAAAGTTTTAAAAATTTTGAATCCACAGGTAGCTCTGTAATGGTGTTGTGTTTATTACCCCTTGTCCATGCAAAGGTAATGTAATTTTAAAGACATCCCAAGTGACAAGCTTTAAAATGGCTAACACTTAAAGCCTACTTATTCCCATATTCCCCTGACATTTCGTACAAGAAAATTAGCAATAAGTTCTGAAAACGTTTACCTCGATTAACATAAATTAGATAGAGGCACAAGTGTAATTAAGAATAGTTTGTATAATATTAGAGAAGGTCAACACATCAGATTTTTATTTTTAGAAAATTTCCATAGGACTACCATTTAAGACTTGTGCTAATTTTTTATTATACACGTAATTCTAATACAAGTCAACTTAATGTAACTACTTCATGTAACGTAGTGGTTTGTGTTCTTCCTCTGGAATTACAAAGCTATTCAATTTACATATGTATTGCGACGCAGATACCAATTTTACAGTAGATGCAACTTATAGAAGAAAGATGCAAGAAAATTCCCCATTGCGGAGAGGGAAAAGGAAAGGACATAACGACTGGAAACAGGGGCGATAACGCTATAGAACGTCTCGCACGGAAGTATGAGCACATTGGAATAGAAATGTTTATACATTCGAAGAAATTCTTTTCTTTGTGAAAATGCGTCATCGTCGCTGTTATTGATACACTCTAATCCATCAACCTTTGACGTTCTACCGTTGCTCTAGTTGGTATTAAAGCAATTAATTGTAGCCATCCAAGTTACTCAGTTTATATGGAGTTGCACGCTTGTTAGTCGACTTCCGGACATTGATTTGTCAGCTCGAGCTGAGTATTTCATATAGAGAAATGCGTTTTATACATTGGCAGAGCTAGAACGAGAGAGAGAGAGAAAGAGAGAGACAGAGGAGATAGAGATGAGGGAGGAGAAAAATATTAACTTTCAGGTATAACTCGTCCAGAGCTGCGGCTTTGTCGATATGAAAAAAAAAAAAAAATCTGATGTGTTGCATTCACATGACTTTCTCTACTCTTGCACAAACTGTCCTTTCTCTATCTACTTCATGTTTAGATAAATGTTTATTGAAGTTATCTTACTGCTAATTATCTTGTAGGTGCAACGAGAATACAATAGGCTTTAAGCGACAATCAAATGTTTTAGGAGTGGTCGCTATATGATGACTTAGAAATTCCGTTCTCTTTGAATGACTAAGAAATAAAACAAAAAATGAATAATGACCTCCCATTTGAGAACAGTCTATAAGTATTACAAAATTCTGACAATTCTCCGAAATGGTTCACTTCACAAAAAAGACAATTTGACATACAATTTTTGTTTTAATGAGATCTAAATTTCCTGGTCTATCTCTTACGGCTTACCAGTTATGCAAAAGTCATCAAGAGTAAACAGTAACTACATGGGCTATAGCTATAAAATTCAAAATATACACTTCCTTTACCATAAAACATCTCAAACATTAGAAGTTAAACCCGTGGCACTACAGCCCATATCGGACCAGGGCCTGCCAACCGGACTGCCGGCCTCACGCCCACATACGCAAGGTAGAGGTGAGTGATCATCCAACCGTTACGGGAAGGAGATGTGGTCAGCATCTCGACACCCCCAGCCAGAATGTTGGCTTTCATGACCAGGGCCGCTTGCCTATTGCAAGCTCCTCAATTTCGTCACGATGCTGAGTGGCCACCGGTCCTATATCCGGGACTTACAATCCACACCCCCGGGGGTGAGATCGAACTCGGGCCGCATCCCGTAGCAGGGAACCAAGGCACGACGCCCTGGCCCTCTACGCCAGGACATATGGCAGTCAAACAAGCAAAAACGTCAGAACCATTTTTGATAAAACCAAAATTTTCGAAAATTTTCCATGAAAAGAGTAGTCTTTAGTTTTTAACCGACTTTTCGTTTTTGAGCTATGCTATTCACAGGCAGACAGACAGACTGACACACACATGGGCATCTTTCTAAATATGCTTTCTCAAAACATAGTATTTCCGGTGAAATCTCGACATCGAATTTTTGGATCGGAAACAATACTTCCCCCCCCCTTACTATACGCAGTAGAGAAAGTATAAAATCTACACACACACAAACACACACACACACACGAGTAAGGGCGCGCACACACATTTTACGTAAATAATATATCAGCAGTATTGAAAACATTAATTTTGCAACATCCAGTAATTTTTTGCATTTTTTCATCCTAAATTTTAAGGTTATTATGAACAGTTTAATAATGAATAACTAAAATTTAATATTCTAATAACTTCAAAACTGCACATAAGAGACTAATTTCGAATGAAATGTACGGATACTATCAGTTATGCTCTTGAATATCCAGAACACTTCTGAAACTAAAAACTTGAAATGCGGTATGCTCTTATCTCTGTGCTCAATTGTATTTTCTGTATTGGTTTAATGAGCTTTATGGACTCCTAATTGGTAATATTTCTATGCTGGTTAAAAAGGAGCACGTTCAGTAATTAAATAATTATATAGCGACGCTTTGACAACACACAAATAAGAAACAAAATAAAAAATAAATGTAAACAATACTTATTTGTAATTTTTCTTGAAAGTATAAAGAGGTTTTGGCTTAGTATGAACTCCTTAAACATATGCTGACCTGACTTTTCGGAAGCGGCAGCCTTTATTTCGTTTTCAATTTCATATTTTGTGGTAGTAGGAAACGTTTTCCTTCCCTCTGGGGCTTTTAACGTTCCACGCTGGCTATCATTGGTCATTGGAGCGTTGGACGGAGTGAATAAATTATGAATATGAAGCGGGATCCCAAGGGGCCCTTTAAGTTCGTCTATATTTGCTTTCAGGGCAGTAAGTAAACTCCATCCAAACTTCAACTAGATAGTTTACCCCGTCGC
Source organism: Tenodera sinensis (assembly GCA_030765045.1). NCBI lineage: Eukaryota > Metazoa > Arthropoda > Insecta > Mantodea > Mantidae > Tenodera > Tenodera sinensis. The sequence continues at coordinate 242,288,461 of CM060962.1, forward strand.
GGATCTAATCCTGGCTGTAAATGGCTTTCACTGCAGACGGAGCATATCTGCACAAGAAGCATTTTGTTTCAGTGTCGGTAAAACAATACGCGGGGACAATAAAATAGTAATTTGGGAAGATTGCTTTACTTTATCACTAACAGTGCTAAATGTATTAGTAGTCCTTCAAAAACAAGCGAACTTCTACAGAATGGCATACCCGTAAGAAATAATATTTAATTTAATGACGTCATCATGACTATCAGCAGCAGTCGCTATAGCAGAAACAGCAGCTGCAGCAGCACAGCCCTTATCCCCATCACAAACGTCTAAGGACTTTTATACCTGGTGTTCCCAGACTCATTTTAAGGTCTTCTTTAAGGGCAAGTAGAAAGACGGAAAATAATGGGAATCCTGAGACATCCCAACATAATACAAACAGAAATTCATCTGGCAGCGTACAAATAACGCTAAATGTCTGTCATAACGCATCCCATAAAGCCTGATTAGGCGATGGATATTCAATAGTTTTCTAAATCAAGAGGTAGAAATAATGAAAACATAATTTTCAGAAATTGAATTACTCTAATTTCTAGTGCAATGCAGGAAAACACACTGAGCAAGTTGGCGCCGCGGCAACGTGTGCGACTCGTTTTCGGGAAGTCCCGGGCTCGAACGCCGTCGACCGACCATTCTAATTTGGGTTTGTTCATTGTTTCCCCTTGCCACTAGGCGAATACTGAGGTGGACTCCCTACTCTACGGATTCCTTTCCCTTCATTTCCCATTTCCCTCTCTTGTCATCTTTCAGATTTGGTTGGTAGCGCGGTACGTTCTGGTGGATGCGGACATACGGCACAGCTGCTTGCGCTCTGGAAACACTCCTTCCCTGGTCCCTCCTGCAAGTTGCTGCCCGGGCCGCAAAGGTCGCCTCTTTGCCCTCTCCCTAGGTTGAGGGCATGCTTCGGTCGTGCGTCAGGTAATATCTGTAATTGTCAAGGATTTCTGTGCGTCTCTGGGCTTCGCTGGCTATTCTTCTGACAAAACTGCGGTCTCACTTCGCCTCGTCCCTTCCAGTCCGGGGAGGGGTGCTAGCCCGCAATAGATCCATATCGACGTCGCGATGGGCCCCCACAATCACAATCACGTAGAGAAAGTAAAAATTGCAGAAGGTGGGCATAAAGAATCCCCTCCCTACTGGGTAAAAACTTGCTAGTTCGGGTAGCACGAGTAGGTAAATTTATATTCTTATGCAACATGTTTTGAAATCTTTACGTTAACACAATATAGCTTATATAAAATTCTGCTACTATACAGAGTGAAATTGTGAGTTTAGAGATGAAAAGCGCTCTGCAGCCTTTTACAGCTGCCTGTGAAACTTGAAATAACTTCGGCTCCCGTCAACAGCCATGCTGAATCAGGTAGTTTCGAGAGGGAAACATGTTGGACTCCCAAGGGCCACTTCAGACGAGAAGCTGCACAATTGTTGTGCCTTCAAACGTCAGAAATCATCATTTGGCATTTCTGGCGGCAGTAACAAAAAGCAAAAGAAAGCAAACTCTGCTAAATTTCAACGCTTATGAAGCATATAGGACTGCGCTTGTTGGGAAGATTGGATCAAATGAGTTCATTTGTGTTTTCTTATTATTGTAAACAGAGTTAGCCTAACTACACGATATCCTTTTATTCCTATCTTTTATTATAAATGTTGGTTCTCTATTACCACATTTTCGAATAATGAAGAGTAAATTGTGGTAACATTCCACAATGGAGTCTTAAGTGATACAATTCTTTTCTACTCACCATATTCGGGTGTACTTTAAATGACTTTCTTTATGGAACTTATGTACATTTGGAATCCTCCCTATTTTGTACAATTTGTCAATAATTTAACGTATATTGCACTGTTTTCATAAAGATATTCTCACGTATCTAACACTTCATCACTCTCCTTTTTACTTTCTCTACTACGTATAGCAAATATTGTATTCTGTCCAAAAATTTTATGTCGAGATTTCACCGGAAGTGTATGTTTTGAGGCCCCCTGAATAAAAAAAAATCATGTTTAGGAAAAGGTCCATGTATGTGTCTTTCAGTCTGTGATCATCATAACTCAAAAACAAAAATCTGATGTGTTGCACTCGCATGACTTTCTCTACTCTTCTACTAACCATTCTTCCAAACTCTTATTCCTATATCTTCTTCGTACTAGTTAAGATAAACATTTGTACAACTTATCTAATTGCTAATTTCCTTGTAGGTACAAGGGGGAATACAGTAGGCTTTGTGCGATAGTCAAATGTTTTAAAGCTTTGAGATTCTGTTGTCTTTGCACACTTAACATATAAAAAAATGAACAACGATGACCCATTTCACGAAAGTTAACATAACAAGGAATATCTCCGAAATGGTTCACCCTACAAGAAAATTTATTGAGACATAAATTGTGTATTTTAGCAAGATCCACATTTTTGTATAGTATGATTTGGTCTATCTCTAACGGTTTACCAGAAATGCAAAAGTCGTCCAGAGTAAATACGACTACAGGGGCTATAGCCAGAAAATTCAAGATATACATTTCATTTGTCATAAAAATATCTCAAACATATGACATTTTAATCAAAATCGTTAGAGCCATTTTCAATAAAATCAAAATTTTAGAAAAATTTTTCATGTAAAGGGTAGTTTAGGATGCGGCTATTTTCTTCAAAATCTTCGTGTCGCATCCTTGAAATACATTAAACTCAAATACCAACTTTGGTTTTTAGCCCAGTTTTCGTTTTTGAGTTATGCTGTCCACAGGCTGACAGACTGACACACAGACACACAGACACACACACGGACCTTTTTCTAAAAATGTTTTTTTTTTAGATTCAGGGGGCCTCAAAACATATTTCCGGTGAAATCTCGACATCTAATTTTTGGGTGGAATACAATACTTCCCCTACTTACCAGAAGAGAAAGTAAAAGGTCGGTTACAAACCAAAGTTAGCATTTAAGTTTAATGCCTTTAAAGGATGCGACAGGAAGATTTTGAGAAAAATTGCTCCACCTAACTACCTTTCATATAGTAGCATTCTCGACAGTTTTTTTCCCTTGAAAATGGCTATAATGATTTTGATTAAAATGCCATGAGTTTGAGATATTTTTATAACAAATAAAATATATATCTCGAATTTTCTGGCTATAGCCCATGAAGTCCTATTTATTCTGGAGGACTTTTACATAACTGGTAAACCGTAAGATGTAGAGAAAATCTTACTATGCAAAAAAGAGAAAAAAAAGATGTAGATCTTGCTAAAACACGCAATTTATGTCTAAATAATTGTTTTCATAGAGCGAACCATTTCGGAAACATTCCTCGTTATTTCTCTAAGCTTTGGAGAACTTATTTCTGACAAATGGAACATCGCTATTCATTTTTTTATATATTAACCGTGCAAAGAGCGTGTAAATTGAAAGGTTTAAACGATTTTACTATCGCTCAAAGCCTACTTTATTCCCACATTCCCTTTGCACGTGCAAGAAAACGAGCAAAAAGATAATTTCAGTAAATGTTTATCTCAACTAACATGAAGAAGACATAGGAATAAGAGTGTGTAAGAATGGTTAGTACAAGGGTAGAGAAAGTTATGTGAGTGCAACACATCAGATTTTTACTCATATGTTTACCTCTTCATCGGAAGAAATAAAGAGCAATAAAATGAACTGAATTGTTGTTTATGGATAGTAAATACTCGTAGCTCTTTAGCTGTTATGATTCACAGCGTCTCATTTTAAATTGGGTGTGTGAGACTCCTATTTTTCTCAGAGGCCTCATTGTAAGGCTTGAGGTTCTTTTACATGCCATGGATGTGCGGCACAGAAGCTACCTTCTTTCCAAAGGAAGCCATACTAAGAATTTTTACGTCGCAAAAAATATATTGTTGTCCGCCAAGTTTGAACCCGAATCTCGGAAACCAGAGGCTTGCATGTTACTCTTACACCACGGAGGACGACATGAAGAGGAATGACGGGAAGATAGGCATGTATTAGGGTATTTTACTGTAAAGCTTCTTCCTACTTCCTCATTGTATTTCAGAAAATTATTTCTATTAGCAATGTGTAACAAAACAATGGATCTTCTGCTACATAATTGTCGGCATAAAGCAGAATCGTGCCAAATCCAGTGCTTGCTTCATCTGTAAGCGTCCTTACAAACACAACACATACGAAAATTACCTCAAGCCCCTAATGTCTGTAAAATACCACCATGCACACTGTAGCAGAGGTGTGATAATATGAAATCAATTACCTACAACCCTAAACGTTTGCAACCGAAACCACACAATTTTTTACTTAAATGCATACAAGGACAGAATCACAAAACAGCTACAGGAGATTTATAGAGAGAATTAGAGTGGCTAGAGAACGATGAAGAAGTGAAATGAAGAAATCCCGTTTATCAGGGACCTGAACAGCTGGGAGAAAACCAGAAGAGGGAGGCGAAGTCGGCATGGAGATAGATGGCTGCTAACTAGAAACGGCGCTTAAGAGGATATTCTTTGTACTGTTTAACGCCCGCTTTTACTACATACGGCACCGCAGGCGGTGACACTGGCGATACAGGAAATGAAGATGGAGCACCGTTGGAATGAGGTGGCGGGAAAAACCGGAGAACCCGGAGGAAACCCGCCCCAGTGCCGCTTCGTCCACCACAATCCCACATGCGGCTGCCTGGGATCGAACCCGGGCCACTTTGGTGAGAAGCGAATGGTCTAACTACTCGGCTACGGCGCGGCCGTGTTCAAGAGGAGTGGCACAATTGGAAGAGACAATTTTAAGTTTTTCTTTGTTCATAATTTATTTAACTTTATTATCTTGTCGTATACGAGTTATTTTAACAAATTTTCTTTCATAATTACCAATGTAATTTGAACATCAAAGTAAATGTAGGATGTGGAAAACACGTCCCGGTATAAGTAATCAGGTGCCGGGATGCAAGTTTTTCAGATTTTATTTATATTTATTTAATGTATTTATTTATGTGTGTGTGCGTGTGTGCCTGCATGTGTCTATGTATGTACGTATGTATGTATTATTTACTTATTTATTTGTTTACTCACTCACTCATTTATTTATTATTTAAGTGCATGTGTTAAGAAAGAAGCCTAGGTAGAGTTTACAATAAAACGTTATAATTAAGTTAATTACTTAAATACAATAAGTACTTAAATGTATTGCACTATCTGTAAAACGACCAAAGAGTTTGTATCGACGAAGCTTTGAGAAAGACGCTTACGGTAGCCATTAACTATTTCTTCACACTTCATGGCAAGAACTTCGGCGTTACGAAGTGAACGCCACAAACCAAACGGTTCTTGGGAGAACCAAAACACCGCCAAGGCGTAGACAGCCAGGCTTAGTTGCGAAAAAAAGTTTACATGGGATGTCAGTCAGGTTGAACAGAGCAGCATTGCCATACTAGAAACGCTCATCTATATGTCATAAAGAACGGAGAAACATACACAAACGTGATCAGTGCAAACCACCTCTATAACCTGCTGGCCATAGTTCCAGTTCCATGGTCCAGAAATGATTAGTTCAAATTTAAGTGAAAGTTTTGCCGCTGTCTTTGCTAGAGCGTTTGACTTCAATTCTCGTTATGGGTAGGATCGTATGTTCGAATCCGCATGGGTGTCTGCGTCCGTGAAAATGTGGTGTTTTGTTTGTAAGAGAGGGAGAGATAACGATAAAAACACCAAAAAATGCAGGTAACCAAACACAGTAACTAGATTTTAAGTATTGTAACTTTGGCTCGTTCAACAATTTACGGACAAGAGGGGGGCAGTGTGACCTTGGATACGGGCAGCGGCTGTGTGTATGTGACCGTAATAATGGTGGTAAAACACAAAAGAAAGTTCCAAGGCTACAGGGCAACTAGTGACTGTATGTATGTGATTGAATAGTGCGATAGCACCAGTAATGTCCAGAAGCTTCCCAGCAGTTCTGCTGAGTCATTGCACACGTGCGCATGGAAAGAACTCGAAGGAGGTGAAGTGACGCCGGCTCTAGTATAAATATAACTTGCGAGAGCTACCAGAGTCAGTTTTAGGATTAGAGTAGTAATTAGTTGAGTGAGTGATAGATCTGTACTAGTGAGTTTAGTTGTGTAAGTCGTCGTGGACAGTTAGTTTTTAGTTATGAAAATGAGTGGGCCAGCCTGTCAGTACGTACGTGATTGTATCGTAATACTCAAGATATAAGGGACGGTAAAAGTGGAGAAAGACATTCAAAAAACGAGAAAGATTATCAGAACAACTGTAAATTTTAATAGCAGAGAAGACTATAAACTGTGTTAACAACAGGAAGAAAATTGTGCGTTTGTAGTAAAATTTAGAGGACAATTAAGTGATAGAAATATAACAGGATTTTGCAATTTGCATGTTTTATTACAGTATTGTAACAAATGCCCAATTCGACGAATCTCACCCCTGACACCAGTGTAACAAAGTGACAATTCCACAAATCCCACTTTTGACACCAATGTGGTAAAATAAGTCCAATTACTTTTTCTGGCACTTTATTTTTCTCTTGTTAACTTTTGCACTTACACACATTTCTCTTTTACTGATGTTAACACAGTCTACAGCCTTTCCTACGTCCACAAGTGGACTGCGATGTTCAGCTGAATTTTAGCTGCAGTGATACTAAACATTCAAAGACTACAAATCATCATACCTCTCAAATTTGCAGAAAAAAGGAAAATATTTTGAAAGAAGTAGTTTTAAAGGAATGCAATATAAAATGATCAGACTAACGTATTAAAGTTACTTTACTTAAGCCTTCATATTTCTTTAAAATCCTACAATATTAATGTGCCGCCCACACATAAATACTGGCATTAAAACAGGTGTTTTCATGCTCGAATCCAGAAGAACAAAATATGTATGTTATATAGGCATGGATGAAACGCTTTATTTTCATGTTGGAACTCATTTTGGAGCATGAATGCATAATAGACGTTGTGCTTTTGTGTATTTCCTATGATAATATCACTGGTTTGGTCATATCGGGGGCTTGACAGAAACAACTAATGGGGTTATTACTCGCTGAACTATAGGGGTTCTTAACGTTGATTGGTATAATTTTAATATTAAACAGATTGTCATTCGCTTCCACAATTATACTTACAGACTCTGTTGGGCACAGGAAATTATTCTGGTTAAAGAAGACAACTCCAAACGGGAATCGAAACGCCATTTCTGATTTGAGAAGCCAGCATGCTGACCACTCGACCGAGAGGGAGTCTTATATAATTTGTTTCGTCTCACAAGACAGCATTTCTAAAATTCAATTGCTACTTCACTTCTTTTCATTTACGGCTATTTATGCATAAGCTGTAATTCACATAGTTTAATATGTGAGTGTGTATTAAGCACAATTCAAGGCTATAAATACAACTGTTATCATTGTATACTCCTCAGAGCAAATTAATTTTGGAAAAATTCTATCGATATTAAATAACACTAATACTAATACTAGTACTTGAAGGCCGGAGGGATGTGCGCTCGCATGAGACAAACGTTAGCTGGACACAGAGTATGAATGACGTCAGAAGTACACCACGGCTATCAAATGTGCAGACAACTGCCAATAGAAGCAAGAGTCACAAACAACTGCTACTAGAAGCAAGAGTCGAAAAAAACGACGTAGTACTCTACGAACTAGTGAAGCATTGCAATTGTTTGCAGACGCAAATTCGAGGTGTAGCATTACGCGACTGTTTTGTTTCTTCTCGCAGTGAGCTGCAGACGTGGAGTGATAGTGTTCTAAAGATGATTGTAGGTTGTCTGCAGTGAGGTGGTTTTCATGGTCAGGCTGTACCTGTCTGCAGCTGTTTACATGCGTGAGCGATAACAGTAAGGTCCATGTGCAGTGTACTATGGAAAAACAATAATAATAATAATAATAATAATAATAATAATAATAATAATAATAATAATAATAATAATAATAATAATAATAATAATAATAATAATAATAATACTAATACTAATACTAATACTAATAATACTAATAATACTAATAATACTAATAATACTAATAATACTAATAATACTAATACTAATAATAATACTAATACTAATACTAATAATAATAATAATAATAATAATAATAATAATAATAATAATAATAATAATAATAATAATAATAATAATAATAATAATAATAATAATAATAATAATAATAATAATAATAATAATAATAATAATAATAATAATAATAATAATAATAATAATAATAATAATAATAATAATAATAATAATAATAATAATAATAATAATAATAATAATAATAATAATAATAATAATAATAATAATAATAATAATAATAATAATAATAATAATAATAATAATAATAATAATAATAATAATAATAATAATAAATGTTTTATCACCTGCATTGGACATCACGAAGGAAATTAAATGCTTGCTTTGAAAAATAAATTAAGAAAATAAAAAATATGCATACAAAATCTCATTTGACTGGGAATGCTGTAAAATAAAACAATTGGCTTTCAATAAGACAAAGATATTCCTTTATGGACAAAGGCACCTCTTGTGTTACATGCTCATAAACGAAGTTTTAAACTTTACAACCGTATTTCTTATCAATTGGAACGCTTGTTACTCAAAAAAGAACACATACAGTTGATAGGACTAAAGCATCCAAATAATTCTCATGCACTGTGCGTGCGCATCAGCATGTCTTCCCATTGCTCGGCGAGCAAAAGAGGCAACTAGCGGGGATTCCCTAGCGTCATCGGTATGTGCACACAGGGATAGTCATTGATATGCAAACGAGATATACCTGGCCTGCTGTAATTACCAATTCACCAAGCGAATTCTTCCCGCACCCTCGACGTTCCGACCAAATTTACCACGACGTAGCTTCCCATTATCACAACAGATCCTGCGGCTACATCAGAGAGAACCGCAACACATTGGACATCCCATGTGTACACTTCCTTTACGTCCAGTGTTAGCCAGTATCACATATGCTGCGGAATTTCTATCCATAACGATTGGACAGCCAGTATCTGATCAACAGCGATGTCAGTATTTTATATTAAATTTAAGGTCCCGGGATTATAATCTTTTCAGGAAACAACAGTGGGAAAGAAAAAGTATGTCGCAGATATAGATGTTGAGAATTAAACAACACTACACAGGATGCTAAGCCAACAAACTCTGGACGCGATAAGGGATCAAAAATCACCCAGAAAAGCACCATGAACTCACAGAGCGAACAATTTGTGCCTACGTCTACCTAACAGGAGATGCTCAAAAGGACTGGCATTATTGGCAATACAAGTAAAGCAGCATTGATAATGACTCTACCATTATAGAATTATAGACATTCATTCAAATCTACCCACGTTTTTATAAGTTAAAGTCTGTAACACCGGTGTGGCAAAATGACAAAATCAGTCCAATTATTTTTTCTCACTTTATTCCCCTCTAAAACTGAATGCACAACAACACAGTTCTCTTCTACTGACGTTAACATAGTATACAGTCTTTCGTGATATAAAACTCTCAAATGCTTTCTTATCATAGCCTTGACTCAGTTCTTTCACGGTCTTCCTTCATTTTCTCCGTCTCTCATACACTAACTCCAACGATACAATCACTCGGCGCTCGTTAAAACTTCTTCACTTCGACGTGACCTACCTTTTATGACGACAGTACCACAAGCACAAACAACTGTCTCGCACTCGCTGACACGCTGACCGACTCATGTATGTAACTGTAACTCTCCCCTCTGCTGTTTTCTCGCCTTCTTATATAGCGAGGATGACGTAACATGGACCTTTCTCGACTTCAACAAACGCACCGGCCACGGGATGCTCTCGAAAGTTCCAGCAATTCTTTGTTATGCGCCGCGCTAATTGTTAGTCACGTATATACAAACAGTGATGCGAGTCAGCTTGACCTTGAGCGCCCTTATTTGCTCTTCGGCCTGTTAGCTTTAACAGCGTATACCAATTTCTAGAGCAAACCCTGCTCTAAAAGAAGCTATAGAGTTTACTTTTTTACTCCAATGTGTACTATTTATTTTTCTTTTCTCTTTCTTTGTGAAGTTTGCAGATTTCACCAGAAAAATGGCAAATGCAGGACCATTTTTAAAAGTATACATAAGATATAAGTATTGTGCCTACTTTGATAAATTTATATCAAACTGTAGACATAATTCCTAGATATATACTACACAAAAATTATATTTGCCATTTCTTTTAAATTTTCGCCATTTAGTTTCCCATTAAGCCCTCTCACCTTTATTTTCCTAAATTCTTTATCTTTAAAGATAGCGAAGGGCCAGGCGTATAATGTTCCATAAATGAATTGCACTGTAAACCATTTAACTATCCACTGCTTAGTAACGTAATTATCTCCAGTACATCAGATTAAAACTGATGTTTATACAACCACTTATCTCTCTATACTCTTAGAAATAATGAACTTTCATATTTTTCTAGCTATAGCTTTTACATAAGTGATTCCCACACCCTTTTCACAGCGCGTCTTTTGTGACTATTTTCATAGAAATCGTGCTCAACATCGCTTACGTATAAATCTCGTAAACAGAGTTCAAGAAGAAAGTGCAGTGTTGCAATGTAAGCGAAAAGCGACAGAAAAGGAAATAAAAGATATACAGAGTCGCAGAGCGGAGTAGGTATATTTGGAATATCTTATTTGAGTTTCCTGTAAACTGCAGTGCAATCCAATGCAGTATGCAAGAGTAGCCTATCGATTCTACTGCTCACTCAATACAGCCTGAATGTCTAAAGGTGAAACTACACCTAAAGTCTGTCCAACAGTTCACGGTTCCTGGCAGGGATGCAACGAGCCAGTACGTCATTAAACAGTTCTAGGTACACAGCGATATCTGAAGTTGGACTCGTGGTTCTAGTTGCGCTTACGGCAGTGGTATAATACCCACCTTGGAATGGGTATTCACGCTAGATTAAAGCAAAGAAGTCTCTCGAAATAGCGAAATTTAAATGTTATTCAGTTTATGCAATACAATTAGCTTATAAAAACCACTCGATACTGTCGATGGTATTTTAAACTTTAAGTTCTTTCTGCCAGTAATCATTTTCCACCTCTTCGACACACAAAACCCTTGCCAGTCTTTTTCAGTGGTAGATGGTATACCCCCAAGCGTTATATCGCGCAATTTCTATAAGTCACCTGTTACATTTCCTTCTCTATTTGTTTCACCTTGGCCCAAGCTATGGGTAATTATTATTTTTATTTATGCCAACAAACTTACTACTGGTGTTTTTAAACAACAAGCCGTGTGTGGACAATGCTTAAGAGGTGGAATCAGGACTGAAAAATTCAATGCCATAGCCGGGATTTGAACCACGGATGTTCCGCTTATCGAGCGGCTGCTTTAACCACTAAGCTACCATGGCCAACTTGCCACTAGTGTTATGTTCAAATCCCAGCTATGGCATTGAATTTTTCAGTCCTGATTCCACCTTTTTTAGTTCTATGGGATTTATATCGCACATATATTGGGCCAAGCGAACGACAGTGTGGTCCAATGACAAATACGTCCGATTTAAAAACATTCTCTTTAGGTTTGTTTCTATAGAGCTGTAAAGGTCTGTTTTACGCACAGAATGGGGACACAGACAAGGATGTGCAATGTCCCCATCCTTATTTAAGGTAAACCTAGATGCACTTCTCAAACACTGGAATGCTTCATGTCGATATACGGGGATAGAACTGGAAACTAATATGATACATTCATTATTATTTGCTGACGATCAAGCAATTATTGCATGTGATAGAGATAATATAAAATATATGATGATTGCTATGAAATGGGAGGTCTGAATATAAACTTTATGAAAACAGAATATTTGGTGATTGGTAGCGAGGGTACAGATATGAGATTTCCTGGCGATACTATTAAGAATGTGGAATATTTTAAAGAATTGGGAGCAACTCTCATTTGAAATGTTTTTCATGATAAAGAAACTCGAAATCGTGTGAGATTGTCAGGAATGGCTATTAAACAACTGAATGGAGTATTGTGGAGTAGAAATATTAGCCAAGGGACTAAACAGATGATAATTCAATTGTGGAGAGTATATTAACTTACGGAGCTGAAACTTGGAGTCTGACAGAAAGACAAAAAAGTTGTATAAGGGCAGTAGGAATGGATGGATTAAGACGCAGTTTAAGAATATCACGCCTTCGGAGAGTGAGAAATAATATAATTTTGAATAAGTTAAACATTCAGGAAGATGTAGTTAGGCGTATAGAAAATATACAACTTCAATGGTTTGGACATGTTCAACGAATGCCCCAAGTAAGACTGCCTAAAAAGTTATTAATTGGTCACCACGTGGGAGGAGAAAGAGAGGACGCCCAAGAAATACATGGAGACGAGGAATTATGGAGATGGTGTAAGAGTGAGATTTGGGATGATCGTATTCAATATCAAAGGAGAATAAAAGGCAACCGCTGACAGCGGAAACGCCATTAAGAGTAAAAAGTAAGTAATTGTCACACAGAACCCCTTTTGTTCTGCAACCATAATATTATAGAAGATTTCGTAGTACTCTTAGGAGGGAATTTATCCACCTAGGCACAGTGATAAAGAGCATTGTCTAATAGTACAGCAGAAGAAGGGGCAAATTGGAGCCAGATTTTCTCAAGTCCATTTTTAAAAGTTCACATGGTTCATTTGTCCACGGTAGTAGCCTGCAGTTTTCTTAGTCTTGTAAACGAGAATTTGTTTCCAGGAACCCGTTTACACTACCTCCATGAATTATAAGCTGCATTGCATCATTTGCTGCATTGCTGCCAACATTTGTCTAACGTGACAGTTCCTCACCATGCACAGCATACGTACTTCTTCCACTTTCTCACAAATGCTTTATTTTAACCAGATAACCGTGCCTGCGGGCCACAACGTGAGGACGTTCTAAAAATATCTTTCTTTTGTTCTGATATTTCCTCCATTTAAAGCCCAGCCCTAAAACTGCTTTCCAAAGCGAACTTCGTCACCATGGAATATATATTCTCTTTTCCCGAACAGGCGGCAATTTATTTACAGTAGGAACACGCTTCTCATGCTTTGCCCGTTTCTATTGATTGTTCCTTCAGGAACCTCTGCATAAAGTTGCTTGGCTCAGTGGAGGTTTTACACACTTCTTCTTAGCTTCCTCATCACATCCCTTACTTCCCTAGTAACTCGAACGACTTTTACAATGAAAACCAAAATACTTTAGCAGTTAGTAACCATGGCGTGAATACCTTGGAGGTGCATTGGCAATGTAAGCAGCAGAATAACGTTTCAGCGGAAGTTTTCAAAACTCGGGTTACACTACGTGGAATGTCTCTCCACTCCCTTTCATTTCCCTAAGACCATGAGCTGGTGAACAGACAGTTGGCTGTAGTACGTATCCTGTCTATAAGCTGCTCTTTCTTTATTTCTTTAGTCATCCTGATGACTATTTCTATTAAGTTCACACACACAGACACACACACACACACACACCACACACACACACACACACACACACACACACACACACACACACACACACGTTTCCTCTCTCACTTATGCTTCCAGACATTCATTTACACACACACACACACAAACACACACGTTTGCTCTCTCACTTATGCTTCCAGACATTCATTTACACACACACACACACACACACACACACACACACACAAACACACACGTTTGCTCTCGCACTTATGCTTGCAGACATTCATTTACACACACATACACATACAGAGAGAGAGACACACACACACGTTTGCTCTTTCACTTATGCTTACAGACGTTCATTTACACACACAGACACACACATACGCGAGGCGCGACTCGAAGCTGCGACCGTCTGCGCGGCGGAGCGCCAAAGACACGCTATAGCAACTACGGCTAGTAGGGCCGGCAAAGGTTCCTCACTGAGATCGTTGTTAGAAGAAGTGAGTCTGATAAAACTATATTGATTACTAGGGCTAGGAAGTTCATGCATTTGCATGTTTTTTCATAGGGGTTTAAAATGTACCTATGCTTTTACATTATGTGCACGAATTATGGAATTTTCAGTTATTTGAACATGATTTTATGGTGCATATAACTGCATATTTTCTTGATTTTTGATAAATGCATATTATTTCAATATTATAGCCCCTATATTGCATATTTTAATGATTTTATGGGTTTTTATTATGTTTTCCATCTGGATAATATTTTTCATATTGGTAATATTGCACATGATGATACAACTCACGAAGATTTCAATATAGGTAATAGCCCCTGTGTTGCATATTTTGATTATTTTTACGGTTTTTTAAATTATTTTTTCCATCTGTATAATATTTTTCACATTGGTAGTATTGCACATGATGATGCAACTCGCGAGGTGGCGCGAACTAATGCTAGGTCATGTTGTAATGCAGTGAATGCCTTGTTTCCATCCTTTCATTATATGTATATTCGTAGAAAATAATCAGTGCGTTATCTGAGAGGTTTATAGTAGCAAAGATAAAGTGGGAGTCAACATTTTAAGCAGCACGATTGTAGCAACGCTTGCCTGTCCACCAGTAGTTGTGTCGTGGTCTTCAAACGTAACACTGTTGTGAACTGGTTCCCACCAAATTAAATTAGGCGTATAAAATGTTAAAAAGCTCTTAAAATGTCGAAAATAAAACCTAATTCGAGTGCTAGATTAATTAATTTCCAGAACGAGTTTTCGGGTGATATATAGAGCGAGGACATACATATCCACTGAAGAAGAAATCAGGTTGACTGCACGGCGAATTGCTTGCTTGACGTCATCGCTGCTACCTCGGACTGAGGGGTGAACAGCGTGCTCTGGTTCAGTAAGACAGCTGTACCGTACAGATAGGGAGTGTTATTTTCTGTGCGATCCGTGTTTACATACGAGGTGAATAATGTCTTCAGCTTTAGGTGATGGTAAATTAAATCAGTTATTGGAAGAATTTGGAACAAATAATTTCGTATTGAATGGTGATACGATACAATGTAAGTTATGCTATTCACAAATCAGAGATTCCAAGGAGAAACGGAAATTGTTGAAGCAACATTGCAATACCAAAAAACATAAAGCATTTGTTGCAGCATCAAAGAATAAAGAACACGACCATTTGTCACTTCAATCGGAGTTTTTTGAAGACATGTGCAAAATGTTGGTACGTAGCAGCATACCATCTCACAAAGTAGAACATGCTGAATTTAAAATCTTCGTAAAAAATACACTAAGCGGGAGCCCCCAGTGCAACAACGCTACGTAAATAGTATCTATCAAAATGTTATGATAAAGTTATGGCTCAAATTCGGCAATCTGTGGGTGACAATAAAATTTGGATTTCCATAGACGGAACTCTGTATTTTGTGGGGAGGTTTGTTGCAAATGTAATTGCAAATATAAATGTAATTTCGCCAGACAGACCTACTAAATCATTTCTATTGACGCCTGAAATTATTGATAAGGTTAACCACAAAAGTATTGTCGAAATTTTTCAAAAGAGTCTAATTTTGCTGTGGCCAGAGGGGATCAAAACTGATAATGTACTACTTTTTCTGAGAGATGGAGACATGCTAGAACCTGCTAAATAAATTAAAACTACATATCATCCCAATATGGTTCATTTAACGTGCATCGCCCACGGCCTTCATCGTGTAGCCGAAATGATACGCTTCTGCTACAGTGATGTGGACAGCTTCATTGCTAATGTGAAAAAAAAATTTCTGAAAGCCCCAAGCAGGTCACTGACTTTCAAAGAAATGGCCCCTGGGGTCCCTTTACCTCCCCAGCCCATTGTAACTCGATGGAGTAGCTGGCTAAATGCTGCTGCATATTATGCAGATTATTATGATAAAATAGTTAAAGTAATCAATGTTTTGGATAGTGAAGGCAGCTGTGCCATTAAATCTGCTCATTCACTGATTTCAGGCAATTTACGTAAACATTTGTTATTTATTAAAAAGAATTTACAAGATGTCACTAAAGCGATTCTGCATTTAGAATCAAGAAATCAAAAACTGTCATATGCTTTACAATTGATAGAAAAGCTTTATAAGGAAATTGAAAATACAGATCCTGCGCCTGTCACCGAAGCAGTGCAAAATAAACTGAAAACCGTGTTGGAGAGAAATCCTGGCTACACTACAATGGTTCATATTCAAATTCGTTTAAAACAGCTAGACAAAATGACATCTACGTATGACGAACACAATGTAAAATATCTTTCGTTTGCTCCCACTACATCATATGACGTTGAGAGAAGTTTCTCGCTGTATAAACATTGTTTGGATGACAAGTTTTACTTTTGAACAATTTAAAAAATGTATTATTGTTCACTGCAATGTTTTTGAGGAACGAATAGATGACGATATGAATTAATGTAAATGGACTAGAGCTTCTTATATAGCCCTGCCCGTTTGTTTACGTATTCTGAACACCTGTGCTACGCCGTCTGCCAGTCACCACGGAGCGTGTATAGTGCGAGCGCGCAAACATTGTAGGCGATGGGATATTTATCCTCGCTCTAGTGATATATTATCTACAGATAATAGGTCACTGTTTTATGGAGCCTGTGAAAAAAAGGCAGGGAGTGAGAAAAGATTTCAAATAGTTCAGCACATAAGCACAGCAAAACATAAGGAGAATTTAATCAGAAAACTCGCAAACAAAGAACCTGTTCAAAAACAGCTAGTAGAGTATTTAGGAGGTAGGGTTACTGAATTTTCCTATGACTTATGCCAAGCATTTTTAGCTGCTGATATTCCCTTGTTCAAAATTAATGCTCCGACATTTAAAAACATTCTTGCCAAGTACACTCGACAACATGTGCCTGAAGAAAGTACACTGCGTAAGACTTATGTAGGGTATTGTTACTATAACATATTGTCAAATATACAAAATGAACTAGCGGATCAGTTTGTGTGGTTGTCTGTTGATGAAACCCCTGATTCTGAGCGCCGTTATATATCTAATATATTCCTGGGTGCTCTAAATAATGAACAAAGGATTACACCTTATCTTCTTAATGTGTGCGAATTGTCGGCCACTGACAATGTAACTGTGACCCAGTTTGTGATGGACTCTTGAAATTACTATGGCCACGTGGAATCAAATGCGAGCGGTTACTTTTACTTGTTAGTGATGCAGGTCCTTATATGGTAAAATAGGGACAAATTCTGAAAGGAATTTTTCCTAACTTAATTCATATAACTTGTTTGGCACACGCTCTTCGTTGCATTTCTGAGCCAATACGTGATTCTTTCCCATTGGTAGATAGATTTGTGTCCAGTACAAAGAGAATTTTTGTTAAATCTAAAACAGTTAAGTTGTTGAGATCAACAGCACCTAATATTCGACTTCCTCCTGCACCAGTGTTAACTCGAGGGGGAACATGGGTCGATGCAGTTTTATATTATGCTGAGCACATAGAAATAGTCGAAGAGGTTGTTAATTCATTGGACTCAAAAGATGCTTCATCAATAGAAACTGTGCAAAATATTCTGTCAGCCGCTGGGTAAAAAGAGGATCTTAGTTTTGTATCTGCCCATTTTTCTTTCTTACCAACAGCCATAACGGCATTGGAAGCTGTAGAATCTCCTTTGCATGAATCACTTACTGCCTTTGAAAAAACAATATGTGATCTAAGTTCGGTTCCTGGTAGCATGGGACAAAAAGTGAAAGAGAAAGTGAATTGTGTAAATTCAAAAAATTCTGGTTGTAAACAGATGTGCAATATTCGAGACATCCTCGAAAGAAAACCATCTGTCACACCAAGAGACTTGACTCTTTTTCTGTGAAGCAGCTAACATCATTTAAATATGTCCCGATAACATCTTGTGACGCGGAGAGAGGTTTTTCACGTTACAAAAGTGTTTTGCGAGACAACAGACGATGTTTTACAGTTGAAAATTTGTGCAAAGTGTTGGTTATGAACTGCAATTTACTAGTTAATACTAGCAGCGGAACCACTTCTGCTTCAACCTCTAAGGAATAAAGTAACTTTATTTATTATTTATACTAACTCCTCTTGTCTACTGTAAAGGGACATCAATCGTTTTAATTAAACAGTGCATATTTTTTGGCGTATTTTCAAGTTTTTAAGAGCATATTTGCATGCATATTTCAGTGTTTTTTAGGGCATGAACTTCCAAGCCCTATTGATTACATTTTCTCCTGCTGTAATGTTTTTGAATAACATGTATTTGAAGCATGTTCATTGAATTTTATCGGTCCACAATAATGTAAGCGTTGGCATGCGATATATATGCAATGTAGGCCTATCTCATGCCAGGTCGTGAAGCCTTTATTCCATACATTATTGAGCAAAGGAATTTGAAAGTGTGTACATGCTAAGTTAATGTGCCATCTATATGGATTACACATTCTGGTTTAGAGAATGGCAAGGCTTCCAAAGCACCTGTATAGGCTCCGGGTTTGAAGCAAGGGTCCAAGTTAAAGTAGTTTTGCATCAATTTTGTGTTGTCAAATATCAGTTGGGTTGCACAAATTTAACAAGAATACGCCGGTAATAATAACCAAAGACATTCCTGGATTACTGTGTACAAATGACTTACAGTTGCACTACTTCTGGTATAAAATCAGGAAAACATAATTTCTCAAACAGTAATATGCAATTCGGTTTTTATTTATTGGCCATGCAAAGAGAACTGAATTTCAAAGCATCGCATAGCGATCTGCTGTTAAAAGATTTGATTCGCTTGAAGCCTATTGTATTCACATATTCCCCTTGCACCTACAAGAAAATTATAAATATGATACTTTCTGCAAATGTTTACAAGTCCATGCACATACATTTTATTTAGAACTATTTAAGAACGTTGGAAGATGAATTTTCGATTTGGTTAAGGTTAACGATATATACCATCAAACATTACACCTCCTAAAACTAATTAGTGTCCGTGTTTCTTTTTTTGGAAGAAATACTTTACAGCCACCATCTGTTAAGCAATTTAATTATACCAGGTGAGTCAGCTGCCCCCTATTCTCGAGTTTTATGCAATCCGCATTTTATACCCCAACATAAAAACATCGACCCCATTACTAGGTTCTACCCACGTATTTAACATGGATGCTTAACATTCAATGAAATTAGTGCTAATACAGATGTTATCACATCGCTTTTTAATATATTCGTAATTAGACAGCTGACGTTTGCACTTCTGCAAATGTTCACTGGAACCAGAGAGTATTACATCTTAAACGGAATGTTTAGCTTACACGTTACTAGGTAGCTCAGTTGGAACGAGCGTAAGATTCCCAAGTAATCTGCCTGCTGTGAAGGTGGTTTGAATCACCTGCATGTACTAATTTTTTTTTACCGTGCAATCCTCACAACCTGCAAACTATTATTCTGAAAACTGTTATTATATTCATTTTTATTGCTTTATTTATGTTTTATGACATTGTTTGATGTTTCTTTATTGGTGAACTACAATAATGTAGTTGTTTAAACACACCTATAAGCAGGTGCAATTGAAATAAGGATCATTTATACACATTTGAACACAGAAAGCAAGGAAATTACATTGTCAGAGTTTGACATGGAATTTAAACTCAATTTTGCACACAATGAATTGTTGTGCTATTAAAATGCAGACAACCAAAAACGATTTAAATTATAATGTCCTAAACCCTCAGGGACTTCATAATTAGATTATTGTGAATTCGGTTTCCAAGTGTTGATGAACACAAAAAAAAAATATTTACATTGCTGAGACTCGAACCTGTGTCATTGGGGCTTATCGCAGAGGACCCGTCACAGTCCTATTCAGCTATTTCGAGACTTGACCTGTATGCCTGGCGCTATGCCATTGCCACCTCGCGAGTTTACGGGCTTGATTTAGCCTTTTAAGACAGTTTTAATCATTTGCTTGGCGATTTAATATTACTTAAATGGCAAAAGCTGTTATGAATATTAATTGAGATGTACGAGGCGTAGTCCACGCAAAAATGTAAATAAACTGTTGTTTAATAATATGTCCGTTTTGACTGTACGGGTCCATGATGGATGAGGCGTGTCTAAATTTTTTCTAATTGTTGGCAACCAATCCCTGCTCTAGGTACAAGAATCCACCATTTTTTTTAGCTGACGTTAATGTGCTCATATGATAGGTCCATTTTTTCGAGGCGTTTACTGTATTACGTTGCTATGTATACTCTAATTAAAGGTTTGTAAAATTGGCTGGGAACCGGAAATTCGCTCTCAGTAAAGGAGTCGTATGTTTTTGAGGTGTGCTTTAGCGAGGAGTGCGTTCTGTCCTTTAAACCGCTGTTGCTCTCAATTTTGCGCATTCCTCTCTTTAACAACGTCAAGCAATACATTTTAGTAAGCTATGCTTAATGCTTTTAATATTAGTTATTATTTAAAGCTGAAGAGGTGTACTGCATATAACGCAATATTTTTATGGTTTCACATTTTATATAACATATATGAATATTCCTTGTCAAAATGTAATCTCATAAGTCAAAAACAAATATTTAGGTTAATGGTTACATAACTGATAATATCAATTTCGTATCATTGAGGTTATAACATAACGAATACAATACACTTTTGCAACCTCAGATGAAAGCCTTTTGGAAAGAAACAAATACGAAGAAATATTGGCAGTATCTGCCTATCGTGAACGACCAGCCAAAACGGGATTGTGTTGTAATTAGTTTGAAGCTGGAAGTTCTGAGACCACTACGGGCCTCAGCAATTTCATTTTCACCATCGTTCTGAGATTTCTCAGTAAAGGCACAGCAACCAAAAGAAACAGACTTTGGGTATCAAATATTGTACTCCTATCTTCTCACACTTCCCTTTCTTATCAGAACCGCTTCTGCAATGTCGACATAGGGTAAAATAGACATACCTGTAACAACAATCTCATTGCTTATGAAACCCACGAGTACAAAAATACACCACGTGAAATATATGTTCTGCGTGAATCAAAGCCAATGGTGTGATACACAGACAAATCAAGACAAAAACAAAGGGAATTAATATAAGATCATATTAAGAAAAATAATAATAATAATAATAATAATAATAATAATAATAATAATAATAATAATAATAATAATAATAATAATAATAATGATGATGATGATGATGATGATGATGATGATGATGATAATAATAATAATAATAATAATAATAATAATAATAATAATAATAATAATAATAATAATAATAATAATAATACTAATACTAATACTAATAATACTAATAATAATAATAATAATAATAATAATAATAATAATAATAATAATAATAATAATAATAATAATAATAATAATAATAATAATAATAATAATAATAATAATAATAATAAAATAGATTTATAGATAAAAACTCGTAAAGATTCTTTTATATAAAAATAAATTAGTTGACTATTAATGGATCCTTAGGCGGGATTTGATGATTCATTTTTATTTTTTTAATTATATATTCGTAGTTAGGGTTAATTCATTATAGGTATGTTCTGCGGAAGGGAAATTATGAGCTCAGTAGACGTACCAATGTTTAGGGCAAAGTTTAAATTGAATTTTTGGGCAAAAAATTCGGTTTTTATGAAACATTTTAAAAGAATTGGCGGTAAAATTATATGATGTTTCAATATAAAAAAGTCAATAATAAGAATAACCGAATGATTTTAGAACATTATGTTTGAAATACTGGCCTACAGTTGTACCTACCTAATTACTTCATCTATGTAATATTTCACCTCATAGTCAAAATAGTTATTAAATAAACACTTAATTAGATGGCCACTAAAATGCCATCAATTTACTGGGCCATGCTCGAAATAGGTTAGCCATTCTTGGCTTAAAACGAAGGAGGTAAGCAATCGAAGCAAAACTAAAAGACGTCTAGTACTACTGTCAAATCAAATACATGGGATTTTATTCATGCAACACTGTACTTAAGGATAAAAATACATAATTAACTATTTAGAACAGGTTCTGCTACACTCTATATGCATATTGCTTCCCGGGAAAAATATTCCTCAGGCCAACAATTTTAGCACTAGAGGGAAGGAGAAGGGGAAATATTTGCAAAATCTAATTATTGCATTCCATGTTAAGATATTCTGTGCATGCGAGGATTATAATCCATTAAATTTTCCTTGAAAACAGCATGGGAATGTGTGGTTTTATTTACACACGGCCGTGTACTAGCATGTGACAGGGTTTGGTGCCGCAACTGGTCATAGGCATGTTTTAATTACATGCCATATTTGAACACAAGAATGTGACATGCCACATATTGGAATCTGCTTTCTGCAGTAATTATACCTTTAGCATTGCGTTCCCATGAAATAAAACACTGACCACCTAACATTTCTAAGTGTGCTATTTACTAGGACCGAAAATTAGGGCGACGCTAACGGATGAAAATTGGCAAAAATTTCATTTTTAGTCTTTATGTAGTCTTAAGAATTGGAATTTCCTTATTCATTGTACATGTGTGTATTTTATCAACGTAGGCAGAATCATTACATTTCAAATGTATTTTTTAAAATGACACTACATCTGTCATTTCGCACTCTAAATATTGCACAACCATAACTCCTTTACCCCCTTCAAGCTATAATATATTTTCGCTCATCTTTTAGGAGAGGGGTTGTTCCATACACTGGTGTCATTTTTAAATACAACATGAATATGCTCTAACACTGCGATTTCTTTCTTTCCAAATTTATGGAAGTTTTACTGCATTTCTATTTTGAACTATTCATTCTGTGAATCACCTTTTCTGCTATGAATGACCCGGTTTCAGGGGAACTATCTAGCATAGCTAAATAAAATGTTATTTTGAAACCGCACATCAGTTCTGTTACTGATCTACTTTGGTGTTAATAGGTTCCTAAATAAATTTAAAAAAGATAATTGGTGATAGGTTTTAACAATAAAGGAGAATTAACAAAGCAACCTATATTTTGATCAAATTGCGTAATCTTCCACGGCCGGTGCCAATATACAAACTGATTATCCGGGCTTGTGAGCCCTGGTCTAGTGGAAATTCTCCTTCCAGACGTTTCGTTCGAAGCTGCGTCGCACATCCTCAGTAGTGTGACCGTAGTACTGTGCTACTCTCGGCGACTGATACGGAGCCTTTTGGTTTCACAGGTTTTATATGCTTAGCGTGTGTCGGCGTATGACGGTTGGCCATGTCTTTGTTTACTGGTTTGGCTGCTACTCAACCTATATTTTGTCATAAACCACATTGTAAGCTGGACCATCGAACGTAGAAGACATGCATCTATATCCTATGAAATTTCACATTCGTGTGACGTTAATATGTGTGGCAACTCGTGTGGAGTAAATGGACTTTATTTATCCATATATTTAAATTACATTTGGTGAAGTCATATATGCAAAATGTCACTTAAAATAACTCGTTCAGTTTTCAATTTTAATCACGTGATTATTATAGGATTTGAAGCTTTCAGGGCGAAGATTATTAATTAGAAGTTCTCAGGTTACCAGCCATGTAATATATATGAAATTGTTCGAGCTTTCGACCATATTAAACTCTAAGGAATAATTTAATAAATTAGTAATTATTGATTTCCTAATGATGGCCATGGCGAATATGGCCGAAAGCTCGAACAGTTTCATAGATATTACACGACTGGTAAGCCGAGAAGCTCTAATTAACGTGATTATTGGATTGAACTAATAATACCATCTAATTTAATTAATGCTATTAATCCCTTATATGATCCAACGCAAATTAAAATGCAAAATAAATATAAATCAACTTTAAACAGAATGACAAGTACAGGATTGCCTCAAGACTGGGAACTCTCTATTTTATTTGATATTCATATGAACCGAATTTTGGAAGAGTGGAAATTGACGGAGCCAAGAGGCATAAAAATAGGAAGAAATAAGGAGATTAAGTACTTCATTTTATTTGTGGATGACCAGGTGCCAGCGTGGGAAGCGTGACCTGGATCAACGACGAAGAAGATAGAAGGATGCTATTACGCTGGAAAGGGACAGCAATGACCCACCCTTGAAAGGAAGAAAAAGAACTAAGAATACCACTATGATGTTTACAGTTTTGCCCGAATAATGCAATTACCGTATTTAACTGCGTATAAGTTCATTGCGTAAAGGAGTTGTATTTTCATAACAAAATGATCGATGTCGCAATTCACGCGTTCTCTTTTGTCTTTTGGATTTCCAGTGGTGTGTTTATACAGATAGCTCTTGTTTCCAAACGATCTTTCATGAAAGCGTACACATTTTGTAAGCATCGCTCAATGGATTAAATTCCGTAGAAAACTGTCTCAATGAGTTTTTGTAATATTCGACAAGTCATACATCATTCCTGCAAACTGATGCAAATAAACGCAGTGTTTAAACTTATCCGGCAGTTTCCACACTTATAAGGAAGCACTGCGACTTTCCCACAATCTGAAAGAATTCCCCTAGAGCAGCTAATGGAGAAATCAGGAATGTCCATTTGTCTCTTATGGGGTGCTATACCATTCATCCGAGTACTATGAAAATTGGCATACCAGGTGGCCCACCAGAGCCGGCCCCACCGTAAGTAGATAACCCTTCGTGCGTTAAAAGAGTTGCAGCAGTTCACGGCTGAAGAGAGGCCAGTGGCGTTGCCGCCTCTCTGCGGGACGTGAGGCGAGAGGCAATTGAACTAGCGTGTGTACTTCGAAATAATAGATAATAACAGTATAAACAACCGAGAAAGTCACATTCAACTTACAGGATATTTATTTTCCAGGGAATAAACTCACTATTGTATATGCTACTATTGTCTAACATTTGAATTAGAGATTGTAAAGAGCATGACAGCACGTAATGTTTCATGCGCATTTCTTCATTTCTTATTAAAGTTATTGCTGTGTTTATTTATTACGCATTATTAGTTATTGTTATTATTGATGTTATTAGTATCACGTTTTTATTACCTTTATTATAATTTACTCTTGTTAGTTTATTGCTGTTAATTACACTGGTCAGCAAAATTTAAGTTGTTTAATGTTAAAATAAGTATAAAGAGTGATTCTTACTGAATTGTGTGTACTGATTGCAAATGTTTTTGCAGAACTTTTCCATGGCCAATAGTTTTTGATAATCGCGTTAACAAGATTTCTTGTAATTATATGGTTAATATGTGTAACACTTTAGCTTGAGAACCTTTTACTTACCTAAAACGTATGCAAATTAGACTTTCGACTGTACTTTGCTTGAGGAACATCCCTCTTGAGTGTCCAGCAGTAGTCTGCCAACATATTTGGAGTCCATTTTGTATATATTACAGAGACAGTTTTTAAGCTGTGCATTTTACTATACAACGTATTACATTAACACGTTTTCTCTACCCGCTTATCTTTTACCTAACACATTCGGGCCCTAATGACCAAGTTGTCGACGGGCCCTTAAACCCGACACACTCACTCACCCCCCTAACACATTCACATGTTCTTCTCTGCTTGCCCTTCAACATACAATTCATACAATTTCCTATGGTTGAAATAGAAATGCAACGTATCACATTCACACGGTTTTCTCTACTCACTCTTCTTTTACGAAACACAACCACATTTCTTTCTCTACTCCCACTTCTAGGAACAATACATGTAATTGTTCTATGTTTATATTAGAAATGCATCGTATTATACTAACATGTTAGTCTTAAGAAGTAAAAAAAATGAAACCTAGTGGGTTATAGATATAGAACTGTAAAATATAAACCAATGTTTATGTGAAAAGTTAAAATTGGATTTTTGGGCATAAAAGAAGATTTTTTTTCTTTCGAGGAAGGGTCTTTCCTTTTACGTAATACATTAACATGTTTTTCTCTTCTCTTCACACACTTTTCCATATTGCGGAAATAGAAATGCAATGTATTACAATCACATAGTTTTCTCCACTCTATTTTATTTTACATAACACATTCACATGTTCTTCTGCGCTTCCCTTAAAAACAATTCATATAATTTTCTATGACTGAAATAGAAATGAAACGTATTACACTCATGCAATTTTCTCTATTTCCTTTTCTTTTGCGAAACATTTCTTTGTCTACTTCCATTTCTACATACAATTAATATAATTTTCTATACGTTTGAAATAGAAATGCAACCTATTACATTCATACGGTTTTCTCTACTCACTTTTATTTTGCGTAAAAAACCTTTTAGGAGCAATTCATACACTTGTCTATATCATCGAAATAAAAATGCAACGGATTACTTTCACACAGTCTTCTCTGCTCCCTTTTCTTCTTGTGTTAATTGTGGTTGTTTAACAGTGATTTGTATAGTGTCTACCCGGTGCTTTTATTTATTTATTTATTTAGTTCACTTTTTATATCTTTTAGCATCCTAAGTTTTAAATATTTTTTTGTTTTAGTATATCAAGTAGTATTTTTAAATTCCTCCAAAGAAACATAAGCCTATTGCGCAAGTGCAACCAAGTCTGAAAGCTTTAGGGATAAATTGTTAAACCACGGACAACGTCGAGTATCTCAGCTAGTAATAATATGCTAATTGCAGATATTATCTTTAAGTGTTAAAAATAAATCCTTACTGCATTTCTGCTTATTTAATGTAGGTGCATTATAAAAAAGAGTGTATTAAATAAAAAAGATCTGTGACATGATGTTGGTGTCATATAAGAGAGCATTCTCCACCTTGAAGATAGCCGATTGCTTTAGATCACTAATCATCTTGGTGGCTAAGAAACCCAAAGTTCGATTCCCCATTGCATTTTTATTTCTTTATCGCTTATAGTACGTAGGGAACATATGTATTCCACCCAAAAATTCGATATCGGGATTTCAAGGCAAATACATATTTTGAGGCTCCCTGAATAAACATTGCATATTTTGGAAAAGTTCTGTGTCTGTCTTTCTGTAAACAGCATAACTGAAAAACGAAAAGTTGATTAGATACTAAGCATAGGGTTTAAGCTCTGCACCTTCCAAGGATACGAGACGATGATTTTGAAGAAAATCCTTCCATCTTGGAATACCATTTACTTCGAATATTTTTTCGAAAATTTTGATTCTATCAAAATTGGCCGTGGAGATTTTGATTAAAATATCACATGTTTGAGACATTTTCATGACAGATGAAATGTTTATCTTCAATTTTCTGAGAATGTCTTCACAAAACGTTCATTATGAATGACTTTTCCATAACTGGTAAACCGAAAGAGGTTAGACGAGATCTTTTTACACAGTATATGTAGATCTCATCAAAACACAACATTTATGTAAAATATATTTTTGGGAGGAACTAACCATTTCGGAAATATTCTTTGTTATAAACTTGAGTTTTTCCATATTTGTACTTTTGACAAATAGGAAGTCGCTATTCGTTGTTTTCGTCTCTTGACCGTGTAAGGAGAACGGAATTTCAAAGTCATGATATAGCTATCAGCTATTTACAGATTGGACTATCGCCTAAAGCGAATGTTTATCTCGATTAACATAACGTATATGTAATACTAAGCGTTTGTACGAATAGTTGGTATAAGAGTAGTGAAAGTCATATGAGTGAAACACATCAGGTTTTTTACCTGTCTTGATTTCACGCTTGTTTTTTACTAACTCTGTAGAAATATTATCTCCGTTTTATAAAGAAATCATGAACATTAAACGTTGTGAGATAGTAGATGGCATTCATTGGAACTATAAATTATAGTTTTTGCTACTGTACTTCTTTGTTTCTTTCAAATCTGTATGTAACCTTTCATTACCTTTTACAAGAGCACATGTACACCTAACTATGACTTATAGTTATTTTTCTCATGAAGGGGATTAATGTGCAAGTTTCCTTCTTTCTTGTTAAGGACTTCCACGTGTCTCTGGCCTGTCTAACTGCGACCCTGTGCGGCACCTTCGGTTCCCTCATTTCATCTTTGCCTCTTGAGGGATGGTAGCCACAATAGATCTGTTTAGGTGGAAGTGAGCGAGGTGTCACCCTCTGTATCTGTACCCGTTACCTTTACCTTTCCCTCTTCTTTTCGGAGTTCTTCGTAGCTTCAAGAGGGCTCGTGTTGTTTTGTTATTTTAATTACTGAAGCTGCGTGTTTAAACGCCTAATGTTAATAAAAGGTTTTGAATTCTTTTTCTTCACAAATGATTACCCAAATAATCTACTTACTAGACTTGTAAACTTTCGGTTTAACCTATAAAAATGGAAGAATGTAAATAAGTAGTGTCATTCCTACATCACAAACCTAAAGCTTCAAAATGTAGCGGGTTAATACCCAGTATAAAAAATCTGATGTGTTGCACTCAGAGAACTTTCTCTGCTCTTGTACTAAACATTCTTACAAACTCTTATTCCTATATCAGAAATTATCTTATTGCTTATCTCCTTGTAGGTGCAAGGGGAATATGAGAATACAGTAGGCTGTGAGTAATACTCAAATCTTATAAAGCTTTGAGATTCCGTTCTCTTTGCATGGTTAACCTATAAAAAATGAACATGCTCCAGTTGATGAAAGTTTCAAGTTTTCCGAAACTGACACATATAACAATGAATATCTCCGAAATGGTGCACTCTACACACACAAAAAAAAAAAAAAGGTTAAAAATAAAACAAAAAAACTAAAAATTAAAAAAAAAATTTTGGACATAAATTGTGTGTTTTTAGCGAGATCTCATCTTTGGTATAGTACGATTTCTTCTACCTCAAAATTCACTCAAAAGTCATCCAGAATAAACAGGACTGCATAGGCTATAGCCAGAAAATTCAATGAAGTCGTGAGTTCGAGTCTCGGCAACCGCAGTCAAATGTGCCTGTGGTAAAGGACGGGGAGGGCCCACGTAAGGTAATCGGTGTGATGGCACGCGCGGATGATGACGGGATATCATTTGACGGCAGTTGCATGGATTTTGCTATTTTTCTTTAAAAGAAGGCACTACAATGTAAATTGTAAAAAAAAAAATAATTTTGTAACACTCAGAACATCTCAAATACATATGTTTAATTGGTGACGAACAGTATAAGAAGAATATAGCAGAAAAAACCGTTAAAAGTATTACAAGCAGGCAAAAAATGCCTATATCCATTATAATGGACACCGGGACTGAAAGGGTTAACAATAATTGAGAGCTCCATTAAATTAAAAATAAATGTATGCATTTGACTTAATTTTGAAACTATATATAGAGTTATTTTTTCGCGAACATTTTAGTTTTCCGTATTTTAGCCATAAATGAGAAATATTTATATAACCCCCTTTACAAATTAGACAACTCTGCTGTGAGAGAGTGCATGAAAATAAACATTCCAGGTTCTTGGAATTTACCCACTGCTGACTGGTTGAAGAAGCAATATCTATCGCAGCGTGCAGAGTAAGAAGTCGAGTTAAAAATAAAAGGTTACCTTCTTGAGAAGCCAATTATTGTCGTATTTTGCGACGGAACAAAAATCGCAGAAATGACTTTGTTTTTGCAGTAATTTTCGAAGCCCTGGATGTTGACCTTTACCAGCGGCTATATCTGGCTCATTTTCCTAGGAGCACCAAACACAACCACGCACACATGAGGCAGTTTCACGCACTTGAAATGACCTCGATATTGATTTTGGTAAGGTGCCCCTTATATGCTGAAATGTGTTAAGATCAGTTACAGTGGCGATCAGGGATCATGTAGATTGTTTCACACACTGGTGCAACGAATTCAAATTATTAGGTAAAATATTGTCTTAGGGCATTTAAAAATGTATTTCGAAATGCACGCAAGTTAAAAACCTAATACAAGCAATGCCCCACTAAAAACCGCCCAGATCTACAAGTTCAGTTTCCTGTACTGACACGATAGTCTATTGTGCTCTTCAAATGGAAAGGGTTCTGATCTGCAGCCAATGAGATACGTTTATATGCACAGGTTGTAAGCTCATTACCCCCACTCTTCATATTTCTTGGCACGCGTCAAGCCCCACTTTAGAGGCAAGCAATATGACAATTCAGGAGGACTCCGATTGGCTACCGGCCTGGAGACGCTCAAGGACAAATTCCTTCCCATTTGAAAAGCACAGTAGCTGGTCTAATCCAATAGTTTACCTGCCAACTATTTTGGTGCACTTGTTGCTTTCTTTTCTAACAAAAATCTGATGTGTTGCACTCACATGACATTCTCAACTAATTATTCTTAATAACTCTTACTGCTCTATCTTCTTCATGTTAGTCGAGATAAACATTTGCAGAAATTACAGGCTTTGAGCGATCCTCAAATTTTAAAGCTTTGAAATTCCGTTCCCTTTGCACGGTCAAGAGATAAAAAGTGAATAACGACCTTCCATTTGCGAAAAGTTAGATATTCTCTGAATGGTTCACTCCACAAAAAATGCACTTGAACATAACTTGTATGTTTTAACGAAACCTACATTTTTGTATAGTTAGATTTGGTCTACATCTTACGGTTTACCAGTTATACAAAAGCAGTCAAGAGCGAAGAGCATTACATAGGCTACGGCCAGAAAATTCAAAATATACATTTCATTTGTCATAAAAATATCCTGGCATTTTAGTCAAAATTGTTAGTGCTATTTTTGGGAAAATAAAGGTTTTCGTAAACTGTTCAATGTAAAGAGTAGTTTAGGGTGAGGAATTTCTCTTCTAAATCTTCGTGTCGCATACTTCAAATATATTAAATTTAAATACCAACTTTGGTTCTTAACCGACTTTTCGTTTCTGAGTTATACTTTACAAAGGCGCGCGCGCGCACACACACACACACACAGACACACACACAGACACAAACACACACACACACACGGAGACTTTTCTAAAACTGCTTTTTAGGATTCAGGGGGCCTCAAATATATATTTCCAGTAAAATCTCAACATCGAAATTTTGGGTCGAATACAATACTTCCCCTACTTATACGTAGTACAGAAAGAAAAAGTAAAGCTTTCTGCTCCTGTGCAAAATGTATTAATTGGTCATTTTAACGATGGTAAGTACTGCGAAACTGTAAAGATACAGGTGACACTTGCCTGTGCAAATTGCAAGTTGGTAACAGATCTAATATTAGGTCAGTCTAAAGAATAGCCGGTAGCTCACCTTGTGTTATCCGGAATCAACTCGCTGAGGGCCAAATGTGGACTACGAATATTAGAGAGTGGTCACTTTGAAGCACAGTAAGTGCACCTGCACTTGCACTTGGTTTCCAATGTCAGACATATAGTAGAAGACAACTTATAAGTTTGCTGCCACATGACTTTGTCTAAATTGCACTCCATTATGGCAAAAGAAACCGATATCATAACAATAAAAGTCTTCGATCATTTGTCTGAGTCTTCAAGACTACTTACTAAATCAAGTATTTAAAATTCTGTCATATGAGAAGCCATACTCATATTCACCTACCGACCAGAGTATATCAGGAAAAACCAAGGAATGGACGGCCGATGAGAATCGAAGCGGGCAGTTCCCGAATGTGAACATCACACGTTACCGTAGTGCCCTCTCTTTTGGTATCTTAAAAGCTGGTGTAAATATTGATTTTTTTTTTTCCCGGAAATTAAAGTTGTTGCTTTAGACTAAAAGAAGAAAACAAAGAGCATATTTGCACTCGTCACGAAACAGCAAAGTAAAATATATTCTTGGAAGAATTATAACGAAGTCAATTTGTGAACGTTCCCCGTTGTTTACTGTCCACCATTAAGAAACCAAACCGAGCGTGAACACAAGAGAATATTAAGAGATTTCAGCATGGGGCATTTTGGAGAATTCTTCTTAGTGCTGTTGAATCATCTGGCCTTACCATCATATTACTGTTGAGCAGACATTTAATTAAGCTTCTTATATAGAGCAGAAGACTAAATTAAATGTCTCATTACCTTAGTTAACGTAGCTTACAAGTCTATGTCTGTGCAAGTGCCATGTAAAAAACCTGATGGTTTTCATTCACATGACTTTAGTACTCACTCTTCTTACAAATACTCTAACTACTCGCCCTTCTGCAAACCATACAAACAAACTTTGTTTTCCTGTCTGTTTTTTGTAAATCATGATTAACTTTCATTACATATTTCGTTTGTAAGTATAAGAAGGTTTCAGTAGACTAAAGCAACAGTCGGATGTTTAAAAAATCTGATGTGTTGCACTTACATGACTTTCTCTACTCTTTTACTAACCATTCTTACAAACTCTAATTCCTATATCTTCTTCGTGTTAGTTAAGATAAACATTTGCAGAAACTATCTTACTGCTAATTTTCTTTTTGGTGCAAGGGGAACATGGGAATACGGTAGGCTTTGAGAGATAGCCAAATCTTTTAAAGCAGGTCGCTATATGAATGCTTTGAAACTCTGTTCTCTTTGCACGGCCAAGATATAAAAAAATGAATAACAACCTTCATTTGAGAAAAGCTTAAGTATTGCAAAACGCGTACAAATCACAATCTCCGAAATGATTCATTCCCAAAAAGATGTGTTTGGACATAACTTGTGTGTTTTAACGATATGTACATTTTTTGAAGTAAGATTTGTTCTATCACTTACAGTTTACCAGTTATGCAAAAGTCATCAAGAGTAAAGCACTCGACAAATCTTCTTCAAATCTTCGTATCGCATTCTTGAGGGATATTAAACTTAAATAAAAGCTTTGGTTTTTAACCAACCTTTCGTTTTTGAGTTATACTCTTCACAGGCAGACACACACACACACACACACACACACACACACACACACACACACACACACACACACACACACACACACACACACACAAAGGCGCGCGCGCGTGAACATTTTTCTATAATGCTTTATATGTTTCAGGAGCCCCAACACTTGTATTTGCGGTGAAATCTCGGCATCAAATTGTTGGACCAAATACAACAACATGGACAAGGAGCCTTTCCATCTTAAAATGAAGCCAATAAACGGATGAACGATTGTTTGTTGTTTGTTTGTAGTGTTTAACGCCCGCTTTTACTACTACGGCACCGCAGGCGGTGACACTGATGATACATGGAATGAAGATGGAGCACCGGTGGAATGAGATGGCGGGGGAAACCGGAGCACCCGGAGAAAACCCGCCCTGACGCCGCTTCGTCCACCACAAATACCACATGTGGGTCCCTGGGATCGAACCCGGGCCGCCTAGGTGGTAGGCGAGTGCGCTAACCACTCGGCCACGGCGCCGCCACGGATGAACGATGATACAGTTTGCTTATAAATTACTTCCCATTATGAGGCTGCAAGGAATGACTAAGTTTAGCATCAGAAGTGAAATTTTGTTTCATTTATTTGTTTAGCAGCAGAACCTGCTCACGTTATTGTGTAAAATACGGAGAGTGTTCTTTGTCCCTATTTTGCTTTCAGAAGAATAGTAACCAAGAGCAATTATTAAAACAAAAGTTATATAAAACCTTAACCAATTTAATGTTGTTAAACCCTTCATCCATCTCTTTTTCTCACTCTTCGTGCATCTCAATCTATCCCCCCTCGTTACTCATGCTTTTTAACTCTCCAGTGGACTTCAGAATAATAAAATCGGTTAAAAAGATAAGAAACCATAATTTGAAATATATACGGGTAGTAGTAACGATGAAAAGTCTGATTTGTTGCATTACAAGACCTTAACCACTCATTCTTCTATAAACTATTCTTACAAAATCGTATTATTCTATTTCCTTTGTGTTAGTGCAGATGAACTTTCAATTATTTAATTTACATACCTCGCTGCACGACGAAATAGGACAGTGTTCAGAGTTTTAAAGAGGGTGTTGCTGTGTGATGGTTTGACATTTCATGCTCTTTGCTTGACCAGAGCAGGGGAGAAACAACGATTTCCCGGTTGAAAAAGAAATACAAGTGTTCGAAAATTCAGACGAGGAGTATTGGAGACATTTAAATCTGCAAAAAAGAATTATATGACGAAAAATGTGTGTTTTAACGGCATCTACGCTTTTTAAGTAGTAAGATTTCACCTATCTTATATTTTATAATGTTCTTTTAAAACCCGTACCGTTATACGGTACTGAAACATGAACCATGAGGGTTCAGGAGCAGAGAAGGATAGAAGCGGCACAAATGAGATTCCTCAGATCACTTGAAAAGGTAACAATAAGAGACAAAAGGAAATACAGCGAAATAGGAAAGTAACTAATTATGAATAATATTATGGGTGAAATTACGGACTATCAAAAGAACTGGCAGTTTAATATAGAAAGCATGTCCATTGAGAGAATACCAAGAAGAACAAGGTTTAGTCTATCTCTCACAGTTTACCAGTTATACAAGAGTAATTTAGAAGACTGCAGAAAATTCAAGGAACAAATTTCTTTTGTCATGAAATACATAAAAATGTAATATTTTAATTAAATTCGTTAGATATTTTAGAGAACACCAAAACTTTTGCAAAATATTCGATATAAAAGTAGTTTGCGATGAGGTGATTTTCTTGAAAACCTTCGGGTCGCATTCCTTCAAGATGCTAAACTTCAATATCAAGAGTGGTATTCCCTCATTCTCTCTCTTTCTCTCTCTCTCTCTCTCTCTCTCTCTCTCTCTCTCTCTCTCTCTCTCTCTGCACGGCTAACATATAAAAAATAAGTAACGATGTTCCGTTTGACAAAGTTTTAGTTTTCCATAACTCACACAGATAAAAAGGAATATCTCCCAAATGGCTCACTTCACACCCCCCCCCCAAAAAAAAAAAAAAAAAAAAAATTGGACATAAATTGTGTGTTTTAGCAGGATCTACAATTTTGTATACTAATATTTGGTCTATTTACGGTTTACCAGTTATGCAAAAGTCATCCAGACTAAACAGAATACTTGGGCTTTAGCCAGAAAATTCAAAATAAGCATTTCACTTGTCGTGAACATATCTTAAACATTCGTTAGATCCATTTTAAAGGGTAGTTCAGGGTAGAGCAATTTTCTTCAACATCTTCGTGCCACGTCCTTAAAAGGTGTTAAATACCAACTTTGGTTTTCAACCGACTTTTCGTTTTTGAATTATTCTGTACACAGACTGACAGACAGTAAGACAGACTGACAGGCAGACACACACACATACACACACACACACACACACACACACACACACACAAACACACACACACACACACAAACACACACACGGACCCTTTTCTAATTTGTTTGATTCAGAGGGGCTCAAAACATACTTCCGGTGAATTCTCGTCATCGTAATTTTGGGTCGAATACAATACTTCCTCTACTTACTATAAGTAGTAGAGAAAGTAAAAAGGAACAAGAAGAACAAAAATTAGTATAGCTCTATGGTAGCACGTCTGCCTCATGTTCAAGAGGTTCTGAGATCGAAACTGGTTAGGATGATTTACCTGGATAAGAGGTTAAATCAGGACTGAAAACTTCAATGCCATTGCCGGATTATGGCAACAGGCTTACTGCTGGTGTTTTGAAGTTTTCAGTTTTGATTCAGCCTCTTAAACATTGCCCACACACGGCTTGTGTGTTTAAAAACACCAGTAGTAAGCTTGTTGGTATAAATAAATAATAATTACCTAGATAATGTTTTTTTTTTCCCCTGGGTCTTCCCTTGCACGAAAATGAATGTCGGGTAAGTCTAAGCTGTATGGACCCCGGGCTCTCTTGAGCAACAGTTTGCCCATTTCTTTCATCGTCCGATATGACGTCGCCGGTTAAAGCAAGCCTGGTCGACTTGCGCGATACTTTGAAGGACGTTCATTTTTACTTTCTCTACTGGTGAGTAGAGGAAGTATTGTATTCCA
The DNA here is from genome assembly GCA_030765045.1 of Tenodera sinensis. NCBI lineage: Eukaryota > Metazoa > Arthropoda > Insecta > Mantodea > Mantidae > Tenodera > Tenodera sinensis. Next base: position 242,324,239 of record CM060962.1, read on the forward strand.
CCCAAAAGTTCGATGTCGAGATTTTACCGGAAATATATGTTTTGAGACCTCCTGAATAAAAAAAAAAAAATTAGAAAAAGGTCTCTGTGTGCATGTGTGTGTGTGCGGGGGGGGGGGGGGGTAATGTCAGCCTGTGGACAGCGTAACTCAAAAACGAAAAGTCGCTTAAAAACCAAAGTTGGTATTTAAATTTAATGTCCTTCAAGGATGCGACACAAAGATTTTAAAGAAAATAGCCCCACCCTAAAGTACCGTTTACATGCAAAAGTTTTCGAAAATTTTGATTTTCTTGAAAATGGCTCTAACGATTTTTATTAAAATGCCATATGTTTAATACATTTGTATGACAAATGAAATGTATGTTTTGAAATTTTTGCTTATAACCTATGTAGATGACTTAAATAATTCATAAACCGTAAGAGATATACAAAATCGTATATACAAAACTATAGATCTTGCCAAAATGCATAATTTATGCCTAAATACATTTTTTATAGAGAGAACCATTTCGGAGACATTCCTTGTTATTTCTGTCAGTTTTGGAAAACTTAAAACTTTCGGAAATGGAACGTAGTTGTTCATTTTTTTATATGTTAAGCGTGCAAAGAAAGCGGGATCTCAAATGCTTAAAGCATTCGACTAGCACTCTAAGCTTACTGTATATTCCCGTTGCACGGGCAAGAAAACGAGCAATAAGTTAATTTCCGCAAATGTTTATCTCAACTAACACGAAGAAGATAGAGGAACAGGAGTTTGTAGGAATAGTTAGCACAAGAGTAGAGAAAGTCATGTGAGTGCAACACTCAGATTTTCTACCTCCTAATCATACAGTTACCAGTCAAGTTACCAGTCAAGGTAACAATCTGTTCTCGGTACCAGTTGCCCAGTCCTGGGTTAAAGGATGTGAAACCAGTAAAAGAAGGAACTAAATTACAAAAAGGGTGGAATGGAAGTTTTAGGGGAAGAACTCAACAAAATCTACAAATAAAAATAATTTTGATTTTCTTTAAAATGTGTACCTATTGTTCCTTGGACAAGAGGCGTAGGCTTTAGTTAATGGATTATAAAATGTTTCTTTTTCAATGTCGGGTTTATTATTGATTGGGACCTGGGTATTAGACTGCAATTGAAAATTTTACCTCTAGTTTTTATATCTGTAATGCATACTATTGTATTAAATATGTCCCTATTTCTAGACACTTTGCAGAATATTCTCTTCGAGTATAATAGCGCTGATTTTCTCGAATTAGAGCTTCACTCAACATTAAGATGCTGAATATGTAGAATAACGGATTAGGTAGCGAAGGTACAAAAGTTGGTAAGACTGGGGGGAATCTTTGTGCTGTACGAAGACTGTATCAAGAATGGTACCCCTCGTCGTTTACCTTCATCATGTCTTCCGGCCGCTTTTATAAGACGCACAGAACTCTACATCAGTCCGTGGACCAACGGTTGGGCCGCTTGTTGATGGTGCCATAAGGATATCCTGGCTCCATTTTGCAAACTCCCGCACGTGAGCATCAATCAGCAGTCAGGACTCGGCAACACTTCCATTCACCGAGTACACCGAGGACAGAAGTGGCATCCCTTCAAACTTCAGGTGGTGCAAGTATTCACAGAAAATGATTTTCAAACAAGAACTACCTATTGGTATACAACGATATGCTATCTAATAGCGGTAGACCAAAATTTACTACAGTTAAAATGCAGAGCCACTTAAATGTCAATTTGCGTCAAAAATGATCGTAGCGTTAACAGTTTCCGAAATTCTATTTTGAGAACTTCGCCTTTTCATAGGTGTTATGTTCACATGCTTGAAATTTAGCTATTTTAACTTCTGAACCCCTTAGAATTTCTTTTCGTTGCAAAAACTTCCTGCCATGAATAAACATTTGAATGTCTTCTTAAATATATTAGTTCATAGTCACACTTAAACAGTAAAATTATAACGCAACTAATAACTTACAATTACCAAGCGGGATAGCTCAAGCGCTATCGTCTGTGGACCACATTCGGGGAGTTGTGGGTTCGATCACCGCGGCCAATCTTCCTGATCCATGGGGTTTTCTCGGAGTTTCCCCGGGTCGCCAGGCGAATGCTGGGAAGGATTTCTATATTCTCTGAATTTTCTATCCCTCCAATTCGTTTCATTAATCATTCGATTCCACCTTTCATCCCGTTAGGTTTTTTCAGGGTTGGAAGCGTCGGCGATCGTCGCAGCAGCAGCACGGCAGGAGGAACAAATGCGCTCTGGAAATCTCGTCCACCGGATTGGAAGGCGAGCCTACTGGTTTTCAACCCTTACCCCCTCCCCGTGGGATTGTACAAGGGGGGGAGGGGAGGGAGTCGGTTTCCGAGTTACGCGCCGCCTAGGGAGTACGAACTGGAAGGGCTGGGTTGAGCCAGCCTCTGCCGGGGTGCTTCTAACTGTGAAAATGTAGGGACCCTACCATCTGTTATGTAGTGGCAACGTTCCGGGTGCCCTTCGGTCATGATAGACGTCATGTTTGCAGAAGTTAAGGTGGTTAAACGAATTATATACCTACATGTATTGATTTGGTACTTCAACTAACAATAATTACTCTATCTTTATCAAAATCCAGCACACATATATTGCGAGTCTCAGTAGTCGAAGGGCGGTCACAGAAGCCGTTCCGGGTGACTTATTAAGTATTCAAAGTTCTAATACTTACAGCTATTGTAACTCTCAGTCAATGCAGTAGTTAATTACGGGAGTGTAAATATACAGATAACAGAAAAGCTGGGAGCTTACTGCTGATTTTCAAACTGAGAGTAACATTTACGGTCTCCTTGTTTCAGCGGAAAATCGGTCTGCGCCAAGATAGAAACTCTTTTCATCGGGAAATTCTGGCCAATGTGCTCAACCAGGTGCAAGAAACTGAAAAGGGTAAAAAGGAAGGTACGGCTACACTGGGAAATTTCCAAGCTTTTATATCGTTAACTGAAACCACGCTATGAAAAGGGAAAAGGCAGAGGAAGAGGATCTTGTGCTTCAAAACTGAACCATAAAGCATCTTTTGCATATAAGTTCTGAAGATGTAGATCCCTTTGTGAGCAAATATCTCCTATACTCCTTCAAAAGCTCTGTAAACTGCTACAGAGGCTCTGATATTATTACTGATTCACAGGATGGAAATATACATTGCTATATGAAATCATGTTATATTCATAATAAACAGACACAAACGCGTGTACAAGAATCATAAGCATGTATTCATTACAATTAATATAAGAAAACTAATTTTCTTATGCATTCATGACGGATAAAACTGCAACCGACATTCTTATGATAATTTTCCAACATTTTTTTATCTGTGTGTGTATGTGTGTGTATGTGTATGTGTGTATGTGTGCGTTTGCGTGCGCACGCGTGTGTGTTCTGGTCAATTAACTATTGGAAAGAACGCCAAAATCTATTTCTATGACACTTGTACTGTAATCCATTCCATTAGATCCATTGGGGATCTAATGGAATGTAAAATAAAAAAATATCTGATGTTTTAAGCTAACATAACTCTTACTGCTCTTGTACAAACTTCTCTTAAAGAGGCATATGGAGCAAAGCTAATCAGTACTAGTTTGCTCGCCTCTCTGACGTCTATTCCTAGTTCAAAGGCGAATCTCTATCAATTTTACTACTTTTTCTACTGCGTGTAGTAGGTAGAGGAACTGTTGCATTCCTCCCAAAACTTTGACGTCAAGATTTCACTGGAAATAGGTGTTTTGAGGTCCCCTGAACCCATGGTCTGTGCGTGTGTGTGTGAGAACAGCATAACTCAAAAACGAAAAGTCGGTTAAGAACCAAAGTTGGCATTTACGTGTAATGTCTTTCAAGGATGCGACACGAAGATTTTGAAGAAAATTTCTCTATCCTAAACTACCCTTTGTATGAAAAGTTCTTCGAAAATTATTATTTTCTCAAAAATAGCTCTAGCGATTTTGATTAAAATGCAACATTTTTTTGTGGCAAATGAAATGTATGCTTTGAATTTCCTGGTTATAATCCACGTAGTCCTGTTTATTCTTGATGACTTTTGCATAACTGGTAAATCGTAGGAAATAGGCCTAATCTTACTACACAAAAGTGTAGATCTTGTTAAAATACACACGTTATGTACAAATGCGTTTTTATTCTTTTTGAGAAGTGAACTATTTCAGAGATATTCTTCGTTATTTGTGTGAGTCTTGCAATGCTTATACCTTTCTGAAATGGAAGGTAGTTATTCAGTTTTTGTATTTCTTGGTCATGCAAAGAGAACGGAATTTCAAGATCTCCATATAGCGACCAGCTTTACAAGATTGGACTATCGCTCAAAGCCTACTGTATTCCCATATTCCCCTTGCACCTACAAGGAAATAAGCAATAAGGTAATTTCTGCAAATGTTTATCTCAGCTAACATGAAGAAGATATGGGAATAGTTAATGAGAATAGTGTAGGAATAAAGACATGTGAGCGGAACACATCAGATTTTTCTGTGTAACTTAAGAATAGGCAATAGTACCCGTAAATAAATAAAGCAATAGTCAAATACGTTAGATTCAGGTGACCTGCTTTACCTTCTAAAGTTTATTAATATATAGTCTAAACGATCTATTTTTAAAAAGTCTGGTTTTGTACGTACTTCTTGTTAATTGAAATAAAGATTTCCAGAATAAGTTTCATTGCACTTATAAGATAGATACCAAAAAAAAAAAAAAAAAAAAAAAAAAAAAAAACTGAACGATAATGACGTGACGGGTCACTGTATGCTGGGCTTTGAAACTTCATTGACTGCTTGAACACGATAGATAAGATCAAGTAAAGAGTAACAGCAGTTTACAAAAATCACAAAAGTAATAATGTAAATCTCGAAAGTGGTTTATGGCATAAAAATATTATTTCAAAAAGGAATGTTTCAATATTCCTTGTGTAGCGACTTTTTATTTATCTGTTATACAACACAGATAACACAAAGTTCATTCCAAATTAAGAGGACTTTACCAGAAAATTCAATACACACATTTTATTTGTGATATAAATAACTTAATATGGTGGGATTTCTGTGAAAACTGTTAAAGTAATGTTTCTAAAAACAAAACACATTGGATGTTTCTCAATTGAAGGACTAGTGTGAGGTGAGGGACTTCCTTTAAAATGTTCCTGTGGCTTCTTTGGTAGATATTAAACTCAAATAACAAATTTGGTATTTATTGGAATTTAATTTTGAATTATATTGGTCTATCTCTTTTATCTCTCTCTCTTACACATACGTTCTTTCTCTCTAACAGTGATTACAATGAGGACTCAATATACCCAGAGAAAACACTCAATATGTAGCATAATATAAGAAAGAAGCTAAATTGAGTAAATGTGAGATATGGAGGAAGGGAATAAGGAATATAAAGTGCTGCGTGATTGCACTTACTTAGCAATAAGAATAGGGAGAAATACAAGAGTTCAATATTGATAAACGGAAAAGCAGGAATGATGGCTGTGATAGGATGTCTGTATAAAATGCTAGAGATGTAGCTGAGATGATTGGAAAAAGGGTATGGAGGCACGAATGCTATATGGTATTGAAAATATGGAGACTTAAAAACGGGTGGGAAGCTCTAGATTTTGTACATAAGATGTTTTTGATGACGTTTTGGAGTTGCCAATAGAAACAGCAAAGGAAGTTGTCCAAATTGGATTGGGAAGAACAAAAAGAAAATGGTTGTTTATGCAGAGGATATTAAAATACTTTTATAGAATCTTGAATTTATATGGTAATAATCTGTTGAAAATATGTTTAAACTGCTAAAAATGTGCAAAAGTATAGTTTGGGTAGGCAATCAAAGCAATAATCTAGAAAATAATGAAAGGCATAGGGGATATCTAGAGGAGAAGAGAAACAAGCTAACAACCTAATAACGAAGAAAAAAGAGGCACAGCATTGTTAAGAGCAGAAGTATGGAGTTCAAAGTGTCAAGGAAGTGGATTCTCAAAAAGTGAATGCCCATTATGTGGGGGAAAAGAAGTTCTACAATATTTAGTTTTTGATTGCAAGGAAATTGAGTTTTGGTAAAAAGAATGTGTATGGTCAAAGATAGATAGGAAAACTAAGAAATAAAATTAGACAAAAAGTACAAGGTGGGGCAATATTTAGAAATAGTCAAAAATGAAGGGAAATGGACTGTTAAACTTAGGAAACGTGAATAGTCTACGAGCAGATAAATAAAAGTTAAATATAATAGTATTACTTATTGTAATATATTTATAACCTATAATGGACTGCCTGGACCAAATAGTGGTTAGTCCTATATATGTGCCATCTCAGTGCTTCAATAAACGTATTCGTTATTCATATACCTTAAGGTAATTCAGATAAGCGTTTGCATAAATAGTATCACTACATATTTAATTATTGGTACAAAGGGGAGTTCGGTAGTCAAAGTTTAAAAACGGGTCGCTATATACTAGGATTGAAATTCCATACTGTCTCCACAACATCGCGAGGAACAAAATAAGCTTAGCAGAACTTCAAAAACGAAATGAGGTATTCACAAATCCAAACCAATAAAAACCAACATCTTGGAACTGGCTGATACCTTAAAAAGTTACTTGAGATAAATGGTATGTTTTAAAGAGATTAGGTACCTTTAACGTGCAGTAGCTTTTTGTTCATATTATATGGTTTATCAATTTCGCAACATTTTACAAATCCAGTGTACTTCATAGGATCTTCCCAAAAAATTCAAGGTGAGCATTTTATTTGTAATGTAAATATTCTAAATAGTGGTGTTATAATCATAATTGTTACTGCCATTTTGACAAAGTAAAAAATTGAAAAATGCTTCTTGTAAAGATTAATTTGAACAGCGTATATTTTCATAAAAATTATGCTACATTTTTTAAAAACTCTTAACCTAAGTACCTAATTTGGCATTTATCCAACGTTTTGTTTTTGAGCTAAGCTGTTCACAGACATAAAAACACACAAACAAGGAACAGACATGCTAATATTGCATTTCTTTCGAATTACAGGGACCTTTAAAGAACTGTATCCGGTGAAACCCCGATACCCATTAGGTACGTGGCAGTGAAAATAAAGCCAAATGTTGCATCAACCAAACAAAAAGTAAGCTCCTTTTTTTGTATTTTAATGCAACGGATGACTTTTGTCAAAAGTTTTGATTCCTATGAAACACAAATACTACAATGTTCATATCCATGGTTGTATACACACATGGTTAAAACAGATATTACAGAACATTGTTCCTAAATATGCTTATACTACCAAAGTTCTCAGTAAGCAAACGAAGCATTCATATAACAAAGAAGATATTACAACCATACAGAGGCTACTTGGGGCATATAATTATCGAACAGAGTAGGTCTATCGAGTTCTCAAAGCTGTTCAGTGCCGGTACACATTGTGTTCTCACGACCATGTGGCTGAGAAAGATTAGAGCTAGACTTTCAACACATCAACAAGGTCTTAATGATATATATTTATGCCATTATCGTAAGCTGCCTTTGCTACAGTCTCTCCTTTCTTCTCCAGAGAGCAGACATTTTGTCCTCAGAGGCCTACAGAATAGTATCGCCAATGCCTGATTGCATTACCTTTTAGAGAGCCAACTGTTCGTGTGGACGCTGTTGTCACGTCTTTTACTTCAGTCACTCAGGGGTGTAACTCAACAAGCAGAATCTTTAACAACACTCTGAACCAGTGTAGCCGACTTGGCAACAGCAGATCCCTTCACTAAGAATATATCGAGAACACCCTTTCGATTATGTTCATGTAATAAGCCGGGAAGGAGGTTGAGGGACAGTTTTACAACTTCTTGGACTGTGGTCGTCAAGGGATGGACACTACTATACTATATGTGTTTATGTACCAGTGTAGGAGTTAGGAGTAGTTAAATTAAAATGTCTTCGGTAATTAGAACACACCAATGTCCGTAGGCCATATTGGGCCCTTTGTGCTTCCAGTGTGATCCCTCGCAAGAAGGCATGAATGAAGGAAAATTCTAAAGGTGCACAGGACACGAAGACGATGGGCCTAACAAGGATAGCGTCACTAGCGATTCCTACATGATACCAGCTAGCCCTGCCTTAGCAACCCACAACCTGGGAGTCGTGACACTCCCAGGAAGAAAGGGACCCCCCGCCCCCCCCCCCCCCAGCAACCCCTCCAAGAGCGCGAGAGAAATCTCTCCATTGCGCAAATTTCACTGCTCTGCTGCAACAAGGCAACCGCAGTCGCCAAGTCCTACAACCTGAAACATACGAGTGAAACAGAAGAAAGGAAATTATTAACAGAAAGGTCATGGTGTAAAGGAACTACCGATCTGGGAGAAACACGAAAAGCTCCATGCTCAAAATGCTAGACGGGAATTGAAACACGGACATTCTGAATGCGAGCCCCACAGGTTACCACCGAGCCATTTTGGTGAGAGCTTTTGTATGTTTAACATTTACTTTTAGTGAATGTGAATATGAAACGGACCATAAGCGTAGCGCTTTTCTTTAATTCTAAATCAGAGGACGCTTTTATAAAAGCATCCATTAGAACTAAAAGCCGTGGATGCCAAATATGAAACATATTCACTTTCAAAACTGTAAAGCTCTTGTCACAGAAAAAGGAATATTTTTACACCTCACTCTCTCCGATTCGGGAACAATATAAGTCCCGGCGTAAGAGCGTCAAAGATAAAAGAGGGGAGTGTATTCATTGCTCATCTAAAACCTCCGTTTTCCTGTTCAGTAATGCTTCTGAAAGAAGGAGGAAGGAGATTCGAGTACAGTCCTCATTTTATTTTCTCACGGATGATGTTATTTCGTACCACACACTAAATATGAGTTGCACAAAACATTTGTACCTTTTTGCTATCAGCAATAAATAAGTATATGTATTCCATCCAAAAATTTGATTTCGATACTTCATCGGAAATATTGTTTTCAAGATCCCCGTATGTAATAAAACCTTGTTTAGAAAAAGATCCGTGCATGAGTGTGTATGTGTGTGTGTCTGTGTGTGTGTGTGTGTGAGAGAGAGAGAGAGAGAGAGAGAGAGAGAGAGAGAGAGAGAAATGAAACGTCTGATAAATATCAAACTTTGTTTAGTTTCAGTATCTTCGAAAGTTGCGACACGAAGGTTTTCAGCAAAACCCACTGAAAAGATCTTTAAGAATAAGTATTATTAAAATGTTGAATTTTCTAAAAGTAATTTTACCGGTGTTTATTAAAATATATTATAATTAAACTATTTAGATGAGAAATGAAATTGTAACATGAATTTTCTGGGAATAGTCTATAAAATTCTCTCCATTCGGAAGCAATTCCGCAGATATAATCCTGTATAACTGGTAAACGTGAAGCGTTAGAACGTACTGCACAAAATACGAGGGGCATTTAAAAATAGTTTACAATTGCACTGTTTAACATATACCGCTCCATCTACGGGCACATCTTCTCGTACGTCGATGCTACTACACCACGCGGACACTAGATGGTAGTTGTGAGGAGACCGTATAGTGAATGAACAGCGCTTGTTTTGTTGTTAAGTAGAGAAATCCATGGACAAGATGAAATTTATGCCAAATAGACAAATAAAAAGGATGAGCCCTCCACGAATAAATAAAACTAAAGAACTACTTGGTTGAAATAAGCCCTGAGGCAGCCTTAGATGAGATAAACCCTGAATCCCCCTAAAAAAATAAACTAAAAAATAAGAAAAGAAGACGGAAGGTGACAGTCATGGAGAAAATTGACTGCAAGGCTTTTGTGCGTGGCAGGAGTTCAAAAAGGTGTGAAAATGGTGTGTGCACATTGCATTTCACGGGGCTTGATACAGGGTCAGAAGGACACCAGAGTTGTTGTGGACTATTGGAAATGGAGATTTAAGAGCCAGATTTGTTGGAGAAACTGGAGACGAATCAGTCTTTTTTCGATAACATGCTGCAAGGCAACAATAAGGAATTGCAGGCAGCTGCTCATGAGTGGGTACGTAGTAAGCCGAACAATGGCTCCGTGACGCAATAAAAAAATTCCTACAAAAGTGGCAGCAATGTAGTGGCGTTGGCGAGGAGTACATTGAGACATCCCATGTACGTTAAATCATTTTATTAATAAACATAGTATACAAACTATTTTTGTAAATCACCTATGAAGGCCCCTTGTACGTGTATGTCTTTAATTCCGAATGTATTTCTTTTTCGTAGCATAAGCCATTTCCAAGTATTTATTATCAAGGGCAACAACTATTGGAATCCTTTGCCATTCTTTTAAACATCCGTCACCATTCAATTGGTTCTGGCAAATGCATGGAAACAACATTAAATTTTGAGGCCAGCATATAGCATCCTGTTCTTAAACATTTCAATATCGCTATTATTTTGTACCTGTAACGAAATGTGTAATATTGTTCAGCAAAGGATTATTTTGATCCAAACGAAATAAACAGAAAAATAATGTTTCGTAAGAATGTCTTTAAACCCACAAATAAACGATTCAGGGGAGAGAAAAACATGAGAATGTACGAGAATAAATTTTAATTTTCTCTGCTACCTAGAAGTTCTCTACTAGGGGAAGTATTGTATTCGACCCAAATTTCAATGTCGAGATTTCCCCGGAAATATATATTTTGAGGCCCCTTGAATCCAGAAAAAGGCATTTTTAGAGAAAGGTCCGTCTATGTGTGTGTCTATGTGTGACTGTGTGTGTGTGTGTGTGTGTGTGTGTGTGTGTGTGTGTGTGTGAGAGAGAGAGAGAGAGAGAGAGAGAGAGAGAGAACAGCATAACACAAAAACGACAAGAAAAGTTTTGAAGGAAATTCCTCCACCCTAAACTATCCTTTACATGCAAAATTTTAAGAAAATTTTGATTTTCTCAAAAATGACTAAGGATTTCGATTAAAATGTCATATGTTTAAGGTATTTTTATGGAAAATGAAATGTATATTTTGAATTTTATGGCTACAGCCCATGCAGTCCTGTTTCCAATTGATGACTTTTGCAAAACCGGTAAACCGTTAAAAAATAGACCAAATATTACTATAAAAAACGTAGATCTCGGTAAAAAGAACAAGCGACGTCTAAACGTTTTTTAGGAGTGAACCGTTTCAGAGTGAGTTTTGAGTTGGAAGGTCATTATTCACTTCGTTATTTCTTGGCCGTGCAAAGAGAACGGAATATTTTTAGAGCCTTCATATAGCGATCAGCTTTAAAAGATTTGACTATCCCTCAAAGTCTACTGTATTCCCATATTCCCTTACACCTACAATAAACTTGCAATAAGATCTGTGCAAATGTTTATATCGGTTGGCATGAAGAAGATAGAGGAATAAAAGCTTGTAAGAGTAGTTAGTACAAGATTAGAGAAAGTCGTGTGAATGCAACACATCAGATTTTTACAGAAAGGGTTCTTGTGTGTGACGCAAATTTTGTGAAGTACAGTTCATAACAATTTATTTTAATCTGATTTCCAATAGCTTAGAATAGCTCCTGAGGACTAATTTTGTTTCATTTCAGCTCAACACCCTTCTCCATACCTCACTGGAAAAATACTAAAATTCGCTTAGCCAAAGTATGACTGGCCGAAATGGCAATGTGGAGGCAAACATTATGGTGCCGTTAACCCAATGGCAAGAGTACAGTTGACAAACACTAGTAAATGCTTTGAGAACAAACATTGTCCACACACGGCTTGTGTGTTTAAAACACCAACAGTAAGTTTGTTGGCATAAATAAATAATAATTACCATCTGAAGGTTATATAACCCCGGGACATACAGTACTTGAAATAGTAAGTCACCACTGGGGTAATTGTCTCTGACGAGAGACTGCCTTTGTGGTTTACCGGGAGTAATACGAACTGTTTGAGAATTCAATGTCATTCTGGGAGGCTGTCACAGTAGCTTAATGGTTAGAGCACCCGACTAGTTAAGCGGAGGGTCTGTGGTTCAGATCCGAGCTGTGGCATTGAATTTTTAAGTTCCAGTTCTACCTCTCAAACATTGTTGTTGGCATAATTAAATAATACTAGTAAATGTTCTTATTATCTCGAATGCTTGCATCTTGCACTCCCAATCTTATCCCACCACGCACACGCTGACCTATACTGACACATGAACTCACGACATACCTACGCCTAGGAATACAAACCCTACTCTCTCAATCCCAAAAGTAGATAAGCTGCATGTCATCTCCATGAATTTCCAAGAGGCCATACTGAAGTGAAGTATGTCCCCTAGGGCTAGGGTTACTAGCCGTCCGGAAATTCGGGGAGGGATTTTTGAAGTCTCTAGTGTCCTACATTTTAAGAAACAACCAGTGATCGTTAGAAAATGAGCTGGAGACTTGGAAAATAGAAGTGAGTAATTAGCTATTAGCCGGAAAGGCAAATCGCTATGGCAACATGGCCACACCAGCTACAGATAAAAGCATACAAATACATTAGTAATATTGGACGAGAGATTGGTAACGTAGCATTTTTTGCACTCCGAGGCGAAAGATTGGCGTTACGTGGAGGCAAAGCAAAGCGATGCTTTACTCTCACTCCTGCATTTGCATTTTGCTTATCGAAAAGGCGTTAATTCACAGCGTTTTTGTTATACACCGAAGTGCCGAAACCAAAATGAAAATTCATTGACATTCAATTTAACATTGTATGTTACAGGATTTTCAGAAAATGCATGTGTCATTTTTTGTAGTGTTTAACGCCCGCTTTTACTACTACGGCACCACAGGTGGTGACGCTGATGATACATGGAATGAAGATGGAGCATCAGTGGAATGAAATGTCGGAGGAAACCGGAGAACCCATTGGAAACCCGCCCCAGCGGCGCTTCATCCACCACAAATCCCATATGCAGTTGCCTGGGATCAAACCCGGGCCGCTTTGGTGAGAAGCAAATGGTCTAACCACTCGGCTACGGCGCTGCCGTGTGTGTGTGTGTGTGTGTGTGTGTGTGTGTGTGTGTGTGTGTGTGTGTGTGTGTGTGTGTGTGTGTGTGTGTGTGTGTGTGTGTGTGTGTGTGTGTGTGTGTGTGTGTGTGTGTGTGTGTGTGTGTGTGTGTGTGTGTGTGTGTGTGTGTGTGTGTGTGTGTGTGTGTGTGTGTGTGTGTGTGTGTGTGTGTGTGTGTGTGTGTGTGTGTGTGTGTGTGTGTGTGTGTGTGTGTGTGTGTGTGTGTGTGTGTGTGTGTGTGTGTGTGTGTGTGTGTGTGTGTGTGTGTGTGTGTGTGTGTGTGTGTGTGTGTGTGTGTGTGTGTGTGTGTGTGTGTGTGTGTGTGTGTGTGTGTGTGTGTGTGTGTGTGTGTGTGTGTGTGTGTGTGTGTGTGTGTGTGTGTGTGTGTGTGTGTGTGTGTGTGTGTGTGTGTGTGTGTGTGTGTGTGTGTGTGTGTGTGTGTGTGTGTGTGTGTGTGTGTGTGTGTGTGTGTGTGTGTGTGTGTGTGTGTGTGTGTGTGTGTGTGTGTGTGTGTGTGTGTGTGTGTGTGTGTGTGTGTGTGTGTGTGTGTGTGTGTGTGTGTGTGTGTGTGTGTGTGTGTGTGTGTGTGTGTGTGTGTGTGTGTGTGTGTGTGTGTGTGTGTGTGTGTGTGTGTGTGTGTGTGTGTGTGTGTGTGTGTGTGTGTGTGTGTGTGTGTGTGTGTGTGTGTGTGTGTGTGTGTGTGTGTGTGTGTGTGTGTGTGTGTGTGTGTGTGTGTGTGTGTGTGTGTGTGTGTGTGTGTGTGTGTGTGTGTGTGTGTGTGTGTGTGTGTGTGTGTGTGTGTGTGTGTGTGTGTGTGTGTGTGTGTGTGTGTGTGTGTGTGTGTGTGTGTGTGTGTGTGTGTGTGTGTGTGTGTGTGTGTGTGTGTGTGTGTGTGTGTGTGTGTGTGTGTGTGTGTGTGTGTGTGTGTGTGTGTGTGTGTGTGTGTGTGTGTGTGTGTGTGTGTGTGTGTGTGTGTGTGTGTGTGTGTGTGTGTGTGTGTGTGTGTGTGTGTGTGTGTGTGTGTGTGTGTGTGTGTGTGTGTGTGTGTGTGTGTGTGTGTGTGTGTGTGTGTGTGTGTGTGTGTGTGTGTGTGTGTGTGTGTGTGTGTGTGTGTGTGTGTGTGTGTGTGTGTGTGTGTGTGTGTGTGTGTGTGTGTGTGTGTGTGTGTGTGTGTGTGTACTCTCGTACTATTCTTACACATTCTTATTCCTCTACCTTCTTCAGGTTAGTCGAAATAAATATTTACATAAATTATCTTATTGCTAATTTTCTTGTAGGTGCAAGGGGAATGTGGGAATACAGTAGGCCTTGACCGATACTAAAATGTTTTAAATTTGGGCGGTATATAAAGGCTCTGAAATTCCGCTCTCTGCACGGCTAAGATGTAAAAAAATGAATTACCACCTTCCATTTGACAAAAGTATAAGTATTGCAAAGCTCACACAAATGACAAGGAATATCTCCGAAATGGTTCACTCTATGAAAACATTCATCTGGACATAACGAGTGTGTTTTAACAAGATCTACATTTTTATATAGTAAGATTCGCTCTATCTCTTGCGGTTTACGAATTATTTAAAAGTCATCAAGAGTAACCCGGACTAAATAGGCTATAGCCAGAAAATTCAAAATATACATCTTAAACACATGGCATTTGAATCAAAATCGTAGGAGTTAATTTCGAGAAATACGAAATTTTCGAAAAATTTTCCATTTAAGTTTAGAGTCGAGGAATTTTCTTTAAAATCTTCGTGCATTCTTGAAAGACATTAAACTGAAATACCAACTTTGGTTTTAACCGAATTTTCGTTTTTGTTCACATACATCCAAACACACTGTCCTTTTTCTATTTTTATTTCCATTCAAGGGGGCTCAAAATACATATTTCTGGTGAAATGTCGACGTCGAATTTTTGGGTGAAATACAATACTTCGTCTACTTACTATACGTAGTAGAGAAGGCAAAAATAATAACACGCCGATGTGGATACATATTAACAAACTTTTCAAACCATCTGCACTTACATCCCTAATAACAAATTTTAAAAAGAAAATAAATATATTATCTTTATTCGAAACTTGAAAGTCCACTCGTGGAACACCGAATATACAGGTTTTGAACTGATCAGAGGCAGTGATACAGTAATTTAATTAAGTTTAATGTACATATAAATCATATCACACAGAAATGGAAAACATACATTCCTACTGAAATTCAATTAAATAAACGCACTGGAATTAAACAAATCAACAATTCATGATTGGGGTGCATTATGTGGGCTGGCGTCTTTATGTTGATTCACCAGAGTCAGAATAAGTTTGGTGTGCCTTATTACAACGTCCGAAACGGTTATATTATAAATATGATCTTACAATATATAAGGACAAGGGCAAGAATAGTACTTTTGCAGAATAATAAGACAAAACGTATTTGTAGTTCAATACAAACCTTTAGCGAACATAGCAGTTTGTTAGTAACTTAAAGTACAAATGATGCATGGAACTTCAAAAATACTACAGGAGAGTTACGTTCACATAATCTTCTCTACCCATTACCGTTTATGTCATGTAACTTCTGCAAACTATTCTTATTGAAGTTTCATATCTACTTCATATTAATCCAGACAAGTGTTATTAGAAATAGTTTCAATTCGAATGCTAAAGTAATAGTGCGCATTTAGAAAGTATGACGCTATAGGTATTGTACTTATTTCTCACATCGTGAGAAACAAAGAATTATTATTACTATTATTATTATTATTATTATTATTATTATTATTATTATTATTATTATTATTATTATTATTATTATTTTTTTTTTTTTTTTTTTTTTTTTTTTTTTTTTTTAACTTCGCTGTCAATTACAGATTCATATCAGTGCCATCGGTATGCCGGAATTTTGCTCCACATGAGTTCTTCTACATGCCGGTAAATCTACTGACATGAGGCTGCCGTTTTTAAGCACACTTAAAAACCATCAGTCTAGGCCTGGTGTGAACCCGAGACCTCGAGAGCAGTAGGCCAGCGTCTAACCAACTGAGCCACCCAGACAGGTAAAAACGAAATTGTGATGTATTACTTCTACCAATATATAATAAAGTAATGGAAAATTCAAACCGTTAACAAGGAAACCTCGGAAATTTTTAATGCTACAAAAATCACATAAACTGTGTATTTAGTTATATCTACACCAGGGGAAGACAACTTCGGGCCGTGTGACGTATTTAAACGAAGAGCCAGCTTGTACGTTCGTGTGACGTCAGGCGAGAGCGGTGTATTGCTATGCTGCCTAGATCAGCGGCGCTACTTGCACGAAACTGAATGAACATGAAAAATGTTATTTGGGCATGTTTACAACATGCCGGGCTGTTTAGGGAGAACCCTCTTCAGCCTAGTCTGTGTTTATTTGTTGTGTGGGGGATCTTAACGGCGTTAGTGCGAATTTGGTTTTTATTTTGTGTTTTTGTTGACGATTTGCTGAAGGACAAATATAAACACAAGGAAGACTTGGCTGATTTTTATAAGCATGTTCCTCAAACCAGATTTCTGAGGTTGTATGCCCTTGTTGCACGGATATTATGTATGTTTGGTTCTACGTATGTGTACGAATAATTCTTTTCTGTTATGAACCTTTCTAAGTCAAAATCCCGAAGCACATTGTCAGAGCACAATCTAACATGCAGTCTTAGTTACAAATTTGCCGTACATTATGCCCTAACATTGGCAAACTAGTTAAAGAAAAGCGAAACGGCAAATGTCGGAAAATGTCCACCTAATTGTTCTGTATAGCTCTCCTCTAGCTCTGGCAAAATAGTTATAATTTCTGTTCTATTGGCGTTATAACATGACTGTTCACATGAGCTGGAATTTATACATATGACATAAAGCCGAAATGTAATTATTTATAACCTGTGACTATTCCATAATTGAAACAGCATTAAAATTACGATGGCCCGTATGCCATTTCCTCTTCCCCGCTGTGACGTCACACGTTCAACTGCCTTTCTGTGAGAGCATGTGAGCTGAGTGAGCCGACGTCACAGCAGCGATACCTGTCTTCCTCCATCTACACCTTAATTATATACAGGATGTCCCAAAAAAGCACCGACCGCCAAAGGGGTCCTCCTGCACTACCCCACATACATGCCTTGTAAAGTTGGGCGTAAGCTGCATTTGTTCTTGAATCGCTGAAATATACGATGTCCCACCAATGGAAGAAAATACAAATGGAAACGTGGCCGACTATCAGCACAGACCGGATACGATGCCGCCTGTTGGCGTCCTATTGGCACATTTTACGAAGTTGATGCACATGTGACTTTGTATTTCTGGAATTCTAACAATACAATTCTTATAGCTAGCATTGTTTTCAAGTCATTGTCAAATCGTTCACAAGTGCACTTCGGTGATTTTTACAGTCTAATTCTCCTTACTGCAGCTTTAATTAAGGTCACTTGAATTGGACGTGTTGGATAATACCATATTTTATATTTAAATGTGTAAATGCGTTAAATGTATAAATGCCTATATAAACTTTCGGATAGATTTTAAACGTGACAGTCAAGGTGTTTTTCTTTTCATCGGAATTGTAGTATTAATAAGATTACGTGAGTTAAGTAAATTCATATGTAACATTATACTAAAATATCTCATTATTACTTGGCAAAGCCATGAAGCGTATCGGAAGGAATGTGAAACTGCCCAGCTGTTTACACGAGCTTATCGCACAAACAAGGCGAGACAGGCTGTGCACACTCTGTTCAGATGCAATCATATCTTCAGGACAGTAACGTCTCATATATTGGCAGACACGAGAGCTCATCTATTTCTGCTTTATCACTGAATATATGCCAAGTTACCATAATTTCGTTGTTCTAATAAACAAGATAAGAAGCGATCGTAGCGCTCAACAGCCACAGTCAATACATCTCGTCGCTTTGCCAAGTAGTACATGCATGCAAACAAAACCGTAGCAAATATGTTGCTTTTATATCCAGTTCTTCGTAAATAATTGATATAATAAGCTGCGACAAAGCATGTGTATGTATGCAAGGTATAACAAGAGACGCTGAAGCAGCAGCAGTGCGTCAAGTCGTGCACGCGGCATTTGCAGAGTAGTGTGGTACCCGCCTCCCCCATCAGAAGGGGCAGCGGGGAGCGGCTTCACAAGAGTCGGCGAGGTGGCAGTATTGGCAGCAGCGGCGGTAAGCTACAGGGCGAGTACTGTGACTACAGTATTTTCGCCAGTCCACTAAAGGTCAGTTTTTCTCTACTTTGCGATTGTTTCCCCACTCCTCTCAGTGAATGTGCAGTGAGGGAGGGACAGTGCAGCGTTAGGCCGGGGTACTGCGGGAACAAACAGGGCAAGAGTGAAAATATACCTGCGTGACCTTGAGTGGAATGGCCAGAGTTAAACTACTATAGCATCGAGCGACAGGTTTTGCCATAGTATGGGCAGTCCCACACTTGTCTCTAGCCTGAGCATGGCATGGAACCCCGCTGCTTGTGAATCTCGATGACTGGTGCTGGGGGCATAGCTGCTGAGCGGCGGGGAGCAGTACGGTGGTAGCAAGTTGTCGAGGATCTCCCCTGACCACGCTGGAGATGCGGGAAGGCAGGTGTAGTTATGTTGTTTGGTGGAGTCGTACCCCTCCAGAGGAGGCAGTTTGGTGGCTGCGACGTGTGCTGATCTTCTGGCCATGTTCACTCAGCGGTCTCGAAATCCCAGCTGTCTCCAGCAATAAAAGCGCATCAAAGTGTCTCATTTGCTTTGACCGACTAGTGCTCATTTATTGTCCAGTGTAATGGGAAACTACCACCCACTTGCGTGCCTATCGTCGACAGTCAAAGGGAGAGTCTATTCAGTTAGCAGCGACTTTCAGATGAAATTTAGTAGCCTACCTTGGCTCCATCAGTGCTTTATTTTCGGGGTCTAGACTGGAGGAAATAAACGTCATAGACTCGTCATCGGTCACACACGCTGTGTAAATATCTCAGATACGGTAATATTATTTCTGATTTGGAAATTGAGGTAAAACCGTTTGCACGCGCATAGGAAATGGGAAGAGAGGAAGATAGTGAGAAAGAGAGCGAAAGAGAAAGTGAGAGACAGAACGCAGGAAGGAAAATTGAGAGCGAAGCTGAGGATTCTTCTAGTAATCAAATAAAACAGCATAAGCGATGTACGAGTATAATATGTTCAATGGATGGGAGTGAAAGCAATGCCTAAACCAGGATGTAAATATAAGGCATAAAAACCGAAACATCCCGTTTCGTCGATTCCCGTTTCGTAGACTACGTAATTTTACCTGCTTTATTCCCGTTTCATCGATTCAAGGCTAATTGGCTATGACCCTGCCCGTTTTGTTGAAGCAGGTGAACAACCAACCCTACCCTCTACTATAGTTTGTTGAAGGCGTTCAATGACCTAACAAGGGTAAAGTCAGTGTTCAGTACAGCTTAAACAATTGAAATTGTTGAATCGAAACGAGGGAAACCGATTATTTTGTATGCGGGGTATAAGCTAACGCTTAACAAAGTTTACCAGAACCAAAACAAAAGATGGACCTGCTCTACGCGTTAATGCCTGACTCGCAGATGTCAACAATACTTAAAAACAGTGACCATACGTGTGAACCCAACATTGCCAAAAACGAAGTTGTAATGTGTATTGCAAAAATCAAAAGGAGGGCTAGAGAAGAGCACACGCCGATACCGCAAATATATTGTCAAGGAATTTTAAGTGTTAAAGAGAAAGGTTTAGATTTTGTGACCCAAATACCCACATTCGCCTCAGTGAAACATTCTTTCTACAATGCAAGACATAGTGCTTTGGGAATACATACCCTTCCAACTTATCGTCAAGATATTATCATCCCGGAAAATTTTAGTGAGTTCGTTCTTTTGGATAATGGCACTGAGGATCGTAGCCTGGCATTTTCAGAAGATGCAATTTTGTTAAGCCCAGGCACATGCTTCTTTGGAGATGGAACTTTTAAGTCTTGTTGTCCGCTGTTTGATCAACTATACATATACTATCCACATGGATGTTGGAAGCACAAACGAGACAACAATCGTACTTCCAGTTGTGTATGCTTTGTTACCCAATCGAAAAGAAAATACCTACTGTCGGTTATTCCGATTATTGAAGGATAAAATACCACAATTTAACGTTCAAAAGTTCCATACCGATTTTGAAATAGCGGCAATCAAGGCCATTAAAACTGCTTTTTGGAATGTGGAAATCAAAGACTGCAATTTCCACTTTAACCAAGACATCTGGGAAAAAAAAAAAAAAAAAAAAAAAACTTAGGAACTGGGGCTTACTCAATTATACAAAAAGGAAAAGGAAATTCGAGACCATATAGAAATGTGTGCTGCCCTTGCGTACTTACCACCGGATTATATCGAAGATGGATTTCTATATATAATGAAAACAATTCCTACAATTGAAACCACAGTCGAATTTTACGATTATTTTGTAAGTCAGTGGCTCGAAAACGATCACATTTGGGTTTGTTATAATGAACGACATAGAACTACCAATATTGTGGAGGAATGGCATAATCGCTTAAACAGAAAAATTGGAAGGAACCATCCTAATGTTGACGAATTATTATATATTCTGCGGGAAGAGGCACAATATTATAAAATAGTTGTACAGCAAATTAACCAGCATATCCCAATGCCGAAACGACAAACGAAATATCGGGATTTTGATCAAAGAATAAAACAGAGCCTTCAAGATCTTTTAGATGGTCGTGCTACAGTAGGTCAAACTCTTCGACGATTACTTTACATAGTAAAATTTGACTAATGAGCTGTACCATCTCAAATTTGACAAAATTTGTATCCTCAAATTGAATTTGTGCATATTTGTCATTTACTATGACGAGACAAAACTGTTGATAAAACTTTATGACGAGACAAAACTGTTGATAAAACTTTTAAACACACCATCGCAACAGCTTGTGAATTTCAAACAAACAGTAAATTTGTAATATTTTACTTTGACAGTCCTAAGTCTGTGTAAAGTGTGAAGGAAGGTTTAGTGAATTGACGAAACGGGAATTAATAATAACACTGATGTATAGGTTAAAAGGCCAGTCGACAAAACAGGAATTTTTCTGAAAGTCGACAAAACGGGAATCGACGAAACGGGAATAGATCCTATGATGAAGCCTGGTTTTTCCTCTCTTTGTCCTCTTCTTACTCCGCTATACTTCGTACACTAGGCCGTTTTTATGAGGAGTAAGAAGAGGATAAAGAGAGGCAAAATCAGGCTTCCTCATAGACGTACTAGAAAGTTTATATGGTATCATAGGTAAACTCCTAAGAAGCAGTTCGCATATAACGGTGTAAAACAAACTAGTAACTACGTAAGTTTCCCACTGATGTAGAAAAGAGGTTTTCGGTGTTTGTTAGAACGAATTATTCTGAAGCTAATTAGCTTCAGCCAAGAAACGTAAAACAATTGGCAGACCTGACACAAAGTCCCGCTCTCTAAAAAAGATTAATGTGCAAATGAGTCGACGAGGGTTGGATCCAATTACCACAAAGAAGTGGTAATTCTCCTGCATTTGAACGTCTGGTCAATGCTTTTAACTGATCAAATTACTTATCTCTGACGTCATAGAGATACAGCTACGAAATGAAACGGATAGCTATTGTATTGTAAGATACTCCGCATCCGACAGTCACTCTGGTGGGTATCTGAATTCATGCGGGAGCAGCCGAGGGACTTCATTGTTTTGCGAAGTGCCCATAGAACAGTTACTTCCTTCATCTGTTGCCTATTCTGTTTTAGCCCCTACATCCCCAGAAAGCTACTGGCTAAACAAAGCTTAAGCGTCGTTTAAAACGAACGTGAGAATTATATTTCTCTGAGGTTCAATTTATCCACCTCAATCGTTGCAAATCCTGAAATACAGTCACAGTTGCATGATTTTGGTTCCTTTCTGGAAGAATCACAAACTGCATCCAAAGATTTGGCCAAGTAGTCTGCTTCCACTCGAGTCATCGGTTCATCTCCGAAGATTTCTACCCATAAAAGCTGTTGTGTTGGTCCTGGTAAGAGAAACTTACATTATACTATTTTGTTAGTTCTTTTCTCATTTTTGTTTTCACACAACTAATCCTTTTGTTTCTTTCAAAACTTTCTCTTCTAATCTGTA
The DNA here is from genome assembly GCA_030765045.1 of Tenodera sinensis. Taxonomy (NCBI): domain Eukaryota; kingdom Metazoa; phylum Arthropoda; class Insecta; order Mantodea; family Mantidae; genus Tenodera; species Tenodera sinensis. Next base: position 242,346,364 of record CM060962.1, read on the forward strand.
GGAATTTATGTATTTTCCAAGGTGTTTATTTCTACGATTGTGTAAAAACGTATAACAAACCACGGACCCTTTTCCGCAGTTCCTGATTTTCTTTTCAGGGTCTATTCAATGTCCCTTTCTCACTAATACCACATTATTGGCAGAGCTATTCCTGCAGAAATTCATTTATGCTTCTCTAATCGTTTCTCGTTTCCAAGTAGTTTGTATATATTTGCTCATTATGCATAATGAAAGTATGAAATACTAATGCCTAGAGTAACTGATATTAGGTAACTCTTCGGAATCATTCTCTGTTTAGTACTATTTTACTTTCAAAAAGTTCTTCTCTCTAAATACCATAAACGTATGTTTATTTCAATGTATGTTCAGATTAAATTCTCAAGCCCGCGACCAATGGAGTATTTATTGTTCTGGTATATTTATTTTTAAGCATTTGGAGATAGGAAACAAGCAATGCTCCATTCATATTTCTGCATACGGCTTTCTTGACATTCACAGGGAAAATTGAAACTACGTATTGTTGAGAGCAATAACATTGGAAGTAGTGTGCAGTTTTTCTTTTTTGTTTTCTCTTCTTTTTGCTAACGGGATTATAGCGAGAAACAGCCTTGCAGATGGATATATCCGGCACTTATGTTTACTTTTCTTAGTGCTAGTTGAAACGAAAGTGAGACAGGGCGTGTGAAATGCATTGCTCTCACTTCTTTCAAAGACAACCCAATAACCAATATCTTTATTTTAACACCACATTATTTTCACGGCATTTATATGCAGAAGGATCAGAATGTCTGGTAATTTCTAGCATGCAAACATAATTTATCCTGATACTGGTAAGGATGCATTATGTTTTTATAAACTGGCAAAATTAACGCCTTCTTTAACCTTACAAATGTAAACACGGGTGTCTTAAATCAGAATATCCCGCTACAAGAACAAGCATCTTTACCACATACAGAAAGCATGAAACTTATGAAAGGTTTAGACGGCATTATTGAATTTACAGATAACTTGCAAGCAAATCAGTTGCTTCCTAGAAGACATTCTCTCACAGAGCTGAAAGTAATGTTTACACACCTACAATTGATGAAGTCAATGCCTTGGTTCAAGATTGTAACTTTGCCTGAAGACAATTTAAAAAAAAAAGTTGCGACTAGAATCAGCTGATCCATTCCCCTATTTAAAACACGCAATGAAAACTGTTTCCAGTCAAACTATAAATAATGCACAAAATTTCTGCCTTTTGAATCAGACTAGTAAAGGTAGAACTAAAAGTGTTGTTTTACAGTTGTACTAAGCCTTTAGCACTAATGATAAAGTTTTATTGTCAGAATGTTTTAACTATAGCATTGATGTGTATATGAAATTGCTTCAGAACAGTAAACTTCTAAACTTAATTTTACTTAACTTGATTAAAATAATACAAATTAAATTTACACAATAATTATAAACCCACGTGTTAAAGATGTAAAAGGGTAGACTTTTAGACAAAAAATCTGATGTGTTGCACTCACATGACTTTCTCTACTCTTGTACTAACCATTCTAACAAACTCTTCTTCCTATATCTCCATGTTAGTTAAGATAAACATTCGTACAAATTATCTTACTGGTTAGGTGCAAGGGGAATATTAGAATACAGAAGGCTTTGTGCGACAGTCAAATCTTTTTGACCTTTGAGATTCCGTTCCTTCTGCACGATTAACATATAAAAAAATGAACAACGTTGTTGCATTTCGCTTAAGTTCTAAGTTTTCCGAAACTCACACACATAACAAGGAATATCTCCGAAATGGTTCACCCTACAAGAAAATTTATTGAGACATAAATTGTGTATTTTAGCAAGATCTACATTTTTTGTACAGTATAATTTGGTCTATCTCTAACGGTTTACCAGTTATGCAAAAGTCGTCCAGAGTAAAACGACTACAGGGGCTATAGCCAGAAAATGCAAGATATACATTTCATTTGTCATCAAAATATCTCAAACACATGATATTTTAATCAAAATCGTTAGAGCGATTTTCAAGAAAACAAAAATTTTCGAAAAATCTTCCATGTAAAGGGTAGTTTAAGGTGGGGCTGTTTTCTTCAAAATCTTCGTGTCCCATCCTTGAAATACATTAAACTTAAATACCAACTTTGATTTTTAACCGACTTTTCGTTTTTGAGCTATGCTGTCCACAGACTGACAGACTGACAGACTGACACACAGACACACACACGGACCTTTTTCTAAAAATGCTTTTTTTTGGATTCAGAGGGTCTCAACACATATATTTCCGGTGAAATCTCGACATCGAATTTTTGGGTGGAATACAATACTTCCCCTACTTACCAGTAGAGAAAGTAAAAAACTAACACAGAAGGCATCGTGTGATGTCAAATGTCACAAGTAATTTGCTTGGTAAAGATATTGCTGAATGGTTTACCTGATCACCGCCAAGAGAACAGACTTTAATACGTCATGATTGTTTTAAAACGCTGCCACTGTATAACAGTTTCAGTTTGAGTTCATACTTTCTAGAGAGATTCTACTTTCAATAAATTGTATTCTAAGTGTAACTTTCGACTCACTGTACTCCAGGCTCATTTGCGTTTTCTTTCACACATTCCACCCACCGTCTCTGTAGAGCTTTGTTGTTAAAAGGAACGGTAAACGCTTAAAGGTTAATGTACTATCTTTCACAAAAGTAAATACCCAACTTCAGTCAAACGTGCGCAAAGGGTCACCTAATTGTAAGGCGTGCTTTCATAGACGGTATGAGAACTAAATTAGTCATGTGCTTCCTTACAGTTCAGAGGACAAGGCAGCCATGTTACTTCGTAGCTCACCTCACAGGTTTGAAAAGCAATATTTCAGCAATCCTTCTACATTAATGGGCAAACAGTGCAAATCTAACTTCAGTGCATCTGCAGAAAATATGTTCTTCTGGTGTTTTATTAAGTTGTGAACTATAAATAAAATGATTTCAGTGTTGGGTGCCACACTTGCTGACGTAAGTTCAATCAGCAAGACGAAGTTCGTGTGTTCCCTATAGCACAACTGGCTAACGCGTGTTCGTTCAAATCTACAGTGGTAGCATTAGTTCAAATCCCGTTTACCATTTTTTTTTTATATTTCGCTTTTTCTTGTTTCTTTCTTAACGGGAACATCATTATTTATGTAACCAGTGTGAAATATAAAATTATACAAACTAATGAAATCTATTTCTTTAGGTATTTTTATTCCGCATAGCGTTGTAACTTTTCCAGCCGTCCTACGAATGTTGCAGTATGACTGCAATTTTAAAACTGAATCCTTTATACGATATTAATTGCAATTGCTGAAATACAGCAGGCAACACACATAGCTCAACTGTCAGTAATGCCTCCCGAAATTAATATTTCCCTTTAAATATTCACATTCAAAGGCATCTCTATAAATTTCTTAGACTATCACGACATTAAAATATATAAGCGTGTAATACTGTAAAATAATGTTCTAATGGTCATAAAAGTGCATTGTTAGAATATCTGGATGCCAGGGAATAATGTAATTAGTGATACATTAAACAGTACAGAATGCAGTTGTAGATTACTTCAGCGGAAGCAACCTTTGCCCCTAGCAAGGTTGCCATGTCGTTTATTTCCAAGCACTACTCAATGTTGCCATGTCCCCATTAACTCAATTTCTAGCAGTGTGCCTTCATCAAATTCTCTATTACTGATAGAAAGCAGTAGAGAATTAAGCACTTTTGCTAATTTTGTGTTTTAGGAAATAAACATGCTAATAGCGGGGATCGAACCCCCGGCAGCTAGAAGTTCTGAATTGCACGGTCAGCGACTAGACGGTCTCAGCCATTCTTCTCTTGGGCATTTATTATATTCTCTAATGATGTATACAAACACTAGCACTATTCATGCTAAATAATCTCCCCCCCCCCCCCCCCCAAAAGAATCATATTTTTGGAATACATCTCTGGTGCACACACATTTTGCCGAGAAACATAAAAGTTACGCCACTTGATTCAATGATTTATTTTTTAAATTCTCTACTGTAGAAGGATTGCTATATTTCAAGCAAAAAACTATATTGATATCCATAAGAAAAGAGAGGAAACGTTCGTGGACTGTGAACAGCATAGCTCAAAAATTAAAATTGGAGAAATGAACTTAACATTTAATGCTGCATATTTTAACGTAGAAAATTAAGCTTTCACAAAATTATCCAAACACAAAAACTGATAAACCCCCTGGCGTTAGCGTCAAGGTCCTTTCCAAGTTTCTGCAGTCCAAGGAGGTTAATTTAGGCGTGGAAAGTTTCTTTCCTAATTTTCCTTTTTCAATTCTGTGTATCATTTGCCTAACACCATGGTGCCGCATGTAGAAAGAACGACTTTAAAAACAGGGACATTTAATCGTTTATTTTTCCTTTCTTCAATGCTGGCTCTGAGGATTTTGACACAAATAGCATATGTTAGAGAACTTGCCTTGGCAAATAAAATGCGCATCTTGAAACCGTTGTGAAGAACTAGTGAAGTATGTTTCACTCTATTTGAATATACATTTATTGGACAATATAAAAGACGACAGAAGCTTCCTATAGGAAAATTTGAGCTCTTTAAAGTGCACTGTTTATGTCAAATAATTCTTATTCTTGCACTGTCAATATTTGTACATTCTTATGTTTTTCCAAGTGTAAATACGATGTTTAAAAGACATGCCTTCCAATTCGTAATATTTTTACCCTTCACGTAAATTGGTTGCTTATATAAGGTCTGGAATGTTTTTGACATGCCTTGAACTAATCCCATGATGCTAAATTATTAATCGTTTCTAGGTAACCACTTATCGTGGATAATTACCGTGAATTAAAAAATAAGTGTACCTCAGGGTTTACCTGCTTGAAATAACTTGCCCACACAGTTAGGGGGGGGGGGGGGTGCTGAATTCAAATATCCTAGGTGTGATTGCCTGTTTTGTAGTTTTTCCATATACTCGCAAGTCGCATAATTATCTTAGGTGCTCTCAGTTTTTCAATGACAACACAGACCTCTGGCGTTTTGCTCTAGAATCTTCAAAACATTGAAATGCACGTGTGGCAGACACAAAATTTAATGGCGGCTGACAGCTGACCACTTCATGACCGATTATTCTCTTTTCTTTTGCACAAATAAATTTTGTGGGCGGAAATGATATGTACATCACCGCTTTTGCAGCCTGATTTCACAGTGTGTTTTATTATGCAATAGGCAAGGTGTGGCAAGCCTCTGATTGGATGTTGTACTGACCAGCCCCTCCTGCCACCCGCCATTAAATTCTGTGTCTACTAGTTCCTAGTACGTACTCTAGTTTCTCAGATAATACATATTAAACGCTCGTGTAGTACGGTGATCTAAAATAAGTAGCTTGTCTTGAATCAACTGATAGAATTATTGCAATAAACTCAAAATCAAAATGTATATGATCGTAAAGTTTGTGTAACCCACAAATGTTATACATTTGTCGTTACACGTTTTAGATGTTTTAAGCAGAAACCACGACTCGTGCGCAAATAATCAATTTCTTTCTTGTATAATGAAGTGAAGATTGCACAAGAAGAGGAGATAAAACTTATTACACTTTTCTTGAGAATAGACATGTATTCTGCAGGTGTCTCAACGATGTTAAGGTCTCCAAATTCTCAAGATTTTACTGCTACTTTACACCAGTACAAAAGTTGCCTTAAACCGTTAACATGTCTTAAATGTTAGTCATCAATAGTTTTCTCTGTAATATTGATGACTTACAAACTCCCCCGTTGTTCAGCGTGTCACAAACAAAAATGTACAATTGTAAGCTCTTGCCCTTTGACATTGACTATGGAACCAACAGTAACGTTTGCTACTATGCTATATACAAGTAGTCATGGTGTAGCGATCGATAATAACTTCAAAGCAAAACTCGAGTGTCTTTAAAGGGTTTGTTGGAGAGGGAGAGAGAGGTATAGCAAACAATTAGAGCGGAAAATAAATTGGAATCACTTCTATTAGGGCAGAACGAGTTAGCGAAAACCCAACACAAACCACAGATACAAATTCTGTAGGCAACTTTTTGCAAAACAGAAAGCAAACAAGAAATCAAGCATCAAGCTAATGAACACCAATATTTGAATGTTGTATGAAGGGGTCTTACGCAAATAATTTGAGATAGGAACCTTAACTTTCTTGGCATAAAATGACGAAGTAACTCCTATGTTGTAGTCAAAAATATTTGCTCTCACGCTAAGAGGAATTAAAATATAGAGCGTTGCAGTGTCATATCATGTTTGGATTTCTCAAATCAGCTTTAAGGGACCTTGGGACTGAAAAATGACCGAACAATTATCAAATTGACCATTTTTAGGTTTATGCATATAAATGTTCCCAAACCTTTAGCCGTCAGTTGGCAGCGACATTTCTTTTACATTCCGCCATTTTTAAGTCTATAGCGCAGGCTTTAAATACCATGTACACTACATTTAAACACCCGTTTTCTGCTTAAATTTTCGGCAGTTGTTGAACAAAATATGGGCAAGAAAGGGCTCAAAAACAACCAAGCTCAGCGGATATGAGTGGTTAACCGGTGGAATGAGGTGGCGGGGGAAACCAGAGAACCCGGAGAAAATCCGCCCCAGCGCCACTTTGTCTACCACAAATCCCACATGCGGTTGCCTGGGATCAAACCCGGGCCGCTTGGGTGAGAACTACGGCTACGGCGCGGCCAAACATGATCTTGATGCATGTGTGTAGAAAAATCTGGTTTTCTCGAATTTACATTTTTAATACACTATCTGCACCATGCACATTGAATTATGCGCTATGCTTCTAGAATTTTCCTAGCATTGCTTCATTTATGTGACTTCAACTTCAGTCTTTGGTTTCAAAATATGAAAATTTGTTTAGTTTTAAAAAATGAAGTTCACAAAGAAGTTACAAACCTACAATATTATAAAGCAAAGAAATTAATTACTTCAAAAGTAATTGTCCTTTATTCCTTGCCCGAGATTGATGGTATATGTTGGGCAATTACGAGTAGAGTCTATAAAATAATAAAACTTCTGTGATATTTTAGTTTTTGATGCACACGGAATATTTTTAATACAAGTTATTTTTGCACTGTAAATAAGTTGAATAATTCTTCCCCCAAAACTATAGAACAGATTGTGCTAGAACTTTGTGGTGGTGGTGTATAACATAAATATCCTTAACTGTGCAAAGTATTGATTTCATACCTATAAAAATAAAGAAAATTCAAACTTCAGTCCTAGGTTCCCTAAGATACGTGAGTATAAATGTTCCTTATTCTTCTAAACTTTGCACATGAATTTGTTGATTGTTTTTGGTGTATATTAAAGATTATTGTGGCATCTGTACTTTTGGATTTAGTTATGGCTGTTTAATAACACCCACAGCTTACATTCAAATTCTCCGAAAAATGTATGTGTTTCCTTTGATACGTGCTTTCAGTCAGCAAAAAGTAACAAAGTTTTCATGTTCTATTTCTCTTAATTTTACTATCTTATGGTTCTTGAATGCAAGATATTTCTATAAAATGCAGGAACCCTTTATCTCGGAAATAAATGCAACATAGCAAAACAATTATACTATAGAATTGTATAGACTGTATCGTCAGTTAATCACCTTTGCTTTATTTACTGGTAAAAGTGTTTGTATCTTTGTTGTTTGTCATGATTCCGTCTTTTATAAGCATCATCATTAAAGATGGAACGATTCCTTCAATGGGTGCGAGGTTGGCTACGCATAAACCATACAGTGTAGCTGACTCTGAACTTTGCACCCGGTCAGAGGTCAACAAGAGTAGACAATACAGAGAACCCCCTCCCCATGACGTAATGTGTAGGTAGTGCGCGTTGACGTTACGCTGATATCTTGGTTACGAAGCAATTGTTCCATTTTTAATCATCATTATCACCAAAGTCACGCTTTAGTGCATCACTGAACAATGCCAAGAAAGAAGACGACAAAGAAGAGCTTGGTCTCTCAATTTCTGATATGGACGTCTAACTCTTATTTTCTGTCTTGGGTTAAACTGTAACGCCTTTCTTGGTATTCTTGAATCTCCTATTCCCAGTAAAAGGTTGTTTTCAGTGATTTTTACTTTCTACAATGTTTGCTTTCCCTACTACGTGGTTGCAGCAAGTTAGGAAGTATTCTATTCCACCTAAAAGTTCGATACCGATATTTCACCATAAATAAATGTTTGGAGACTCTCTGAATCAAAATAAAAGTCTTTTCAGAAGGCTTGTGTGTATAAGTTCTGTGTGTGTGTAGGCGCATCGGTCTGTTTGTGGACATATTAACTCAGAACCTAAAGTCGGGTGGAAACTAAACCTGATGTTTCAATTTAGTGTCTTCCAAGAATGCGATAGGAAGACTTTCAAGAATATCCTTAAACCCATACTACATTTTACGTGGAATATTTGTCCAAAGCATTGTTTTCTCAAAAACGGCTCTTATAGATATTGATTAAAATGCTATATATTTAAGATATTTTCATGAGAAATGAAATAGAACACCTCAAAAAGTATAAAATAGTGGAAAATCCTATTAAATAACAACTAACAACGAATATATCGATCTATCTTGGGATTGTCAGAAGTAATGACAGCATAGTGTACGTGTATGCGTGTATGCGCGTGTGCCTGTGCGCATGTGTGTGCGTGTGTGTAAAAGCATAACCTAAAAACAAAAAGTTAAATAAACAAGTGTCTTCCAAGGATGTGAAACAATGATTTTTAAGAAATTTCCCCCAAATTCGCTTTAACTGAAGCAGTTTTCGTTACTCCTGATGTTTTAAAACTAGCTTTAACGGTTTAGATCAAGGTACCAACAGTTTAAGACCTTCACATGGCTCATTCTATATATATACTTTTCTGCGAAGCGTCTGTGAGGTCCTCTTCATTCGGAATTACTTTTGCAAATTTCTGTATAATCAGTAAACCATAATTTATAGACTAAGTCCTACTGAACGAAAAATGTAGGTCACATTAAGGCTCACATTTACTTATCTCTTTTCTATGGAATTAGTCGTTTTGGAAATATTCGTCATTGGTTTGAGTGTTTCATTCTTGTTAGCCTTTTGCAGCTCTGTCACTATTTAGTATTTTTCTCGCGAAGCTATGGATAGAATATTGAATTTCAATTCAGCCTATAGGAATACGCTTTTAAAATATTGAATTATTACTTCACCCTCCTGTGTCCCCTTTGAGACTACAACGGCATGTGTAATGAAACTACCTATGAAGCATGTACCTAGAATCTAGATTAATATGACGTAGACCGAAAACTAAGATGTTGCAAGAATAGTTTATAGAAGCTATATTAAAATGGACAATAGTGGTTAGAGAAAGTGGTACGAACATTACACTTAAGATACCTAACTGATGTCTTATGTTGTTTAATTGCAGATGCTGTTCATTCTTCAGGTTCCAGATCACCCTCCCTTAAAAACCGGAGTCCTTCCCAGAAGTGCATCCAATGCAATGACTCATACGAATTTAATGATACCGTTTTATAAGTAGGGCTAGGAAGTAGAGGAAAAATCCGTTTTAATTTTAGTATTTGAAGACGAGGCCCAACATAATATAAGTTCCTGAAGGGTCATTACAGGCCAGATAATGGTGGCTTTTATTTGTCCTTTTCTGCGTTTTTGGCCTTTTTTGGTTTAGATGTCCTTTCTTAGCCTTCTTGTTTCATTTAACAGCTCTTTTTTACTTTCTCTACTACGTATAAGTACAGTAGATGAAGTATTGTATTCCACCCAAAAATTCGATGTCGATATTTCACCGGAAATATATGTTTTGAGGCTCCTGAATACAAAAAAAAAAAAAAAAAAAAAAATATATATATATATATATATAAAAAGGCCCGTGTGTGTGTCTGTCAGTGTATGGACAGCATAACTCAAAAACGAAAAGTCGTTTAAAACCAAAGTTGGTATTTTAGCTTAATTTCTTTCAAGGATTTTGAAGAAAATTGCTTCAGCCTAAACCACCCTTTGCATGGAAAATTGTCTTCCCGAAGGACAATAACTGTGAGATATTAAGCATATATATATGTTTATAATTGCTAAAATTGTTCTTGTCATTGGTAATTACATCATCATTGCCATTATTTATATAATTATGTACGTTTCTAGGTAAGCGCAAACATAAACTGTGTCCACAGCCTCTTATAGCATATCTGATTTTTTATTTGTTTGGTTTACTTTCTCGTTCACTATTTTCAATAGCTTAGCAGTTTTCCTCTATTTTAGTTACGTTATCTGCCACTTTTGTAACCAAGTCTTATGCACACAATTCTGTCCTGATAGTTTCTAAGCTTCCACTAACTACTGCCATTTCTTTAGCTCTATTATCTGTTAAGGTATCACAATTTGATTTTAACTTCTCGATTTCGTAATTTACAGTTATATTTTATGACTGCACAATTTTTCCTTAATTTCATTGAGTCCATTTTTAACTTATTTTTATTTCTATAACTCTTTCAGTTGAAACTTAACCTGTTCAAATCTAATTTCCTGTATTTCACTGTCAGTAGCTAACTGGCTCCGTTTTACAGTTGTTTCAGTAGCTAACTGACTTTCTTTTTTAGTTATTTCAGCTGCTAACTGACCTTGTATTTTAGTTATATCAGTAGCTAGCTGATGTTTTTCATTGATTTCCCTAGCTATCTGGTCTTATTTCTCTTACATCTTTTTATCTATCTGTTTTTGCTTTCTAGCTATCAGTTTTTGCTCTTCTGTTGACGCATCTTGCTTCTCTGATATTTCCCTAACTAACTGTTTTTGCTCACTAGCTAACTTATCTTGCTTCTCATTGACTTCTCGCATTTAACGTATCATTTGTTTCAATAACTTTGACACTTAGATTTTTCTGGCTAACATTATCTTGCCTTACCCTATCCTCACTACCCATATTCTCTGTGGGTGCATTTCTTTTTCACTTTCCTTATTCATTTTCTTAGTTTTTGCCTTAACTATTTTTCCACTTCTTAAGCACACGCAATGCTGTAATATGTCACTACTAGCATTTACAGAATATACCATTGTTTTTAATTTTAACTAGTTTTAAGCGTTTTGCATTGGTACTTAAGTTATTAATAATCACATTGCAAATCACGTTGTCTTTTCTCTTCACTTGCTAGGGGTCCTTGGGTTGTGATGCAGGTCCCTCGGTGTCGTGATAATCCTGGGCTACAAATGTTTACACGTTCTACAACTTCTGGATGTTCTTCCATCTTTAAGTTCTGTTTTATTTTCATTATATTCTTATCTTGTTTGCCTATCCAATTCTGTTCACGGAGCAAGTTTGGGATCCATTTGTGAAAGGTTTTAATTATATTATTCAAGTTTTGGGGCTCACGCCACCGCGTTGTGAGCCATATCTAAAAGAATTTGTGCTCAATTTATGCGTCATTGGACTTTTTACTAGTAGTTTCTAGAGTATTAGAATTGCCACACCTGAAACAATGAACTATTTTTCTACGACTGTTACCCCAGAACACTACGAGATCAATGTTTCTTTATGTATTACCTGGTGACTAACCTAAGACACACTAAAATAGGCATTAAGAGACACTTCTAAAGCAGCAGAATCTATTTTTGTAAGCTTTAATATGCTTTATAATATAGGCGAAACTTCAAATAAAGAATAAGTATTTTGGAATAAAGTCTGTTAGTGTATGTGCGTGCGTGTGTGTGTGTGTGTGTGTGTGTGTGTGTGTGTGTGTGCGTGCGTGCGTGCGTGTGTGTGAGCAGCATAACTCCAAAACGAAAGATGAAATATCACACAAGTGTTTAATTTCCAAGTCTTACAGTGATATGACGTAAAAACCAAAAACTGGCTACAAGAGTTTTATTTAAAGTAGCGTTATTTAAAGACCTTTGAATAGCTGAATAAAATGTATACTCTGACATTTCTGTGAAGTATATGAAATTCATGCCGTTCTTAATGCATCATATCTAACGTTGAATAACTGACAAATATTAAAAGGTACTGCAACAAAAATGAGTAGATCTTTCAAATAATTCTCTCAAATACCTTGCTATGTAAGTAAAGGCCTGCTTTAATATTTTTATAACAACATAAAGCTTTGTTAGAGTTAACCGTCATGCAACATTTTTAAAGCATCTTAAATGAACTTAAAGATAGGAAATGACTCCAACTTGTTGATGAATGTTATTTTTAATTTCATCTGAAGTGTGTGGATTTGTTTTGTAAACTTTATCTGTTAATAGGCTGGCTCCTTAGCTCACTTGGTAGAACATCTGCCTGCTGCGCAGGAAGTTCGGGTTCGATTACCGGCTGTGGTGTGATTTTTTCTCTAGCCAAGACTGTCTTCACTTATCCTCCGCAGGGTCTGGAAGTATGAATAAATGTCAATGTATATATTTAAGAATTTAGTGTCTAAAAACCTCGAGGACCCAAAACACACTCTAAAACGAGTTAACAACATTGCCGATAGGCAATACGTTCTAAAGAAAAGTCCGCCAATATGACTGTTGGAGTTTTGGAGTTAAAGATGGGGTATAAATGGGACAGTTCCAAAAAAAAAAAAAATATATATATATATATATTTTTTTTTTTTTTTTTTTTTTTTTTTATGTCCTCCAGAATTGAAAGTTGTAGGGGTTAAATCAGGGGAACAAGTGGCCATTAAAGGAGAAGTTAAAACAACCCATACTCTTTAGATGAACTTAAATGTAACATTCGTCAGGGGGAAGTTGAAGAGACTAGAAATCTTTGGACATCAAAAGGAAGCAACTACAACAACTCCTTGCTTGATATACTTGGAGGAAAGCATGTGTATGATATATATTTGTATTACTTTTATTTCTAATTATTTCACTACCACTGTTTTTACTTTAATTCTACTGAAAAGCTTAGTAGCATGTTGTGGATAAAACTAATATTAATGCTAGGAAAACTAATGTTGCTATTGGTTTTGAAAGATTCTTGGGACTAAAAAGAAAATATTATACGGGAAGCATTTGTATGCTGAGAATAAATAAAGGAGTAGTGATTTCCAAATGACTCTACCTACTGCTTTTATTTCCTTTTGCAGGAGGTAAGAGGGAAGAAAACTCGGCAAATATTCGTACATATGCCGCACTCGAGAATCTGAAAACCGTCACCAGAAGAGACACAATGCTGGCAGCTTGTGCGCTACATTGTGAAATATGAAGTGGATGCTACCTCAGAATTCAGATGTGCGAAATGAAATTTACCAGACGGCTGTGAGATTATATGTAGCAAACTAAGGAGAAAATGCACTCTGCATTAGGAACAACATTACGGTAGAATCTCTAGACAAAACAACTGTGCAGAGCTTATAGTTTTCAGTCAAAATGACATTAATATGCATGGTTCCAACACACAAGAATAGTCTCAGGTATTTTAAAATTACATCTATAGTTTAGCATATAGATATAGTTAGTATAAGTTTAATGTTCTATTTATTTATTTAAACAACTTTTTCATCTGAAGGCTGTCATGTAGACAAAGTATATTTTTTTAAAAAATTACCACATAAAGTAAATTGTACTACTAAGTCTAGAAAAAAATCTACGAGTATTTAATTATTAACGATGAACCTGAAACTAAATATATATATTTTTGCAACCCGCTAAGAAACAAATACCCCTTGAGTCTCTCTTGATCATTCACATTACTTCTCATATGTGTGTCTAAGACAAAATGAATTAGCAATAGTCAGAGAGGGAGTGCAATTCGAAAAAAAACATCGAAATCATTCGCTGACGCTGCGTTCACAATGCACGATTTAATAGCACCCTGCGTTCATACCAAAGCTATGCGATAATTAGGAAGATGCCTTTCACTTAGTTGTACGCTTATTAGCCGAAAACTGAAATGTATGTCTCCTAATAGGAACAACCTTGACTCAAAGCCTAAGTGCAAGTGATTCTTTAAGTATTATTTACAGTTTAATTTGTTAAATATAAGGCAATATCCTGTGTTTTCTATGCTCCACGTATGTATTAAATTTATGGCATTCAAGCATAAAAACGCAAACAAATTACTCTTCCATATCAGTTGGTAAGAATTTTAAAGTGAAACACTAAACCAAATATTTAATAGACTTAGTATTGGTTGTGCAAACTCTGTCTCATTCTTCAGTTATGAAAGGCACTGCCGTGATCGTGCGCGTACACCTCACAGCCTTGGAGTTCTGAATGATATCTCAGCAACCACACTGACTTTCGGCATGACTGAGCGCAAACAAAGATGAAGCTAAAAGATCTCTCCTTACGTAAGTGAATGTTGCTGGATACTCTGTACCTAGGCTGTGCCTAGGCCTTTATCTACCGCTGGGTGCGGTTTCCCAGCGAAGATATTGTTCGTCGTCGACCTGGTTCGGGCTAAAAACGTTTGTCCATTCCTCAGCAGGACAGTACGCTCCTAGAAGAGCATACACCAATCCCTCACAGCATATGCCTACAATAATTCGAAGTAATTCTAATTGCCCTGGGTCGAACCGCAGAGTCTTGCGTCGCCTGACTTTGCAGAGCTCTTTCTCGATCGGTGACTGAGAAGTCTATAGACGATTACAGAAATGTCAACTATAACTGGCATAGGGTTACATTCATAGACGGAGAGACATTTTCACCTACAAATGAGGGAAAGTAATTGACTACCGCTAAAGAAAATATTGCGATGCAAAATACGAGGCAGAAATAGCTCGCCACGGTTGTGTAGCAATGTGGTGCTAAAAACATTAAAATTAAAAATTATACTCAGGATACAGACCTCAGTAAACCGCATTGCTATATACCTGCTTATAAGCGCTCGGCTGTCGGCGCATATTTAGTAGTTGGGACTTATATGAAAAGTGACAATAGAACGAAGTTAAAGACATACGTCCCGAGAAACTACTGTGAAGCAGCCGAGGAAAGGGTTTGGATTTCGACAAATATACACTTCGACAGTCTGTTGTCCCCCCCCCCTTGGGTATGCATGTATTCATTGACAGAATAGGGCTTAAAACCTCAGTGAATAAGTGATTAAAGGGGCAAAATGTATTCGCAATATAAATCGATTGCAAAAGTACCGTACCCTTAGACTGAAAACTTCACCAGGTTTCTCCAGAATTTGTGAACGTGTTTTACATTATGCATTATGCAACCTCTGAAGACTCCTGTTGAACGAGTACCTAACATACGGGATCCACCTTCAAGATGAGTTAAAATAAAATGGCGCATCTACGCAAAGCGAAAGTGATAAGTTAAGACCAATTACACATACCTACATCCATGATGGAGTTGTACTGTTCCATCAACAACTGTTGATTAGGTTAAAAAGTCCATTCAGCAATTACTAGATTATACAGCAAGCTTAATAGTAATCATAATAAGTATCTAGTAATGAAGATACAACACCAAAAGAAACTTAAAGTTACACTAATGGATTGTAACTAAAGTCACGTTCTTAGCCGCCTTAACCTCTGCCTTGACCCTTGTTCCAGGGAATACACTCACGATACACACGCTTGTAAAAATGTTGGCTTTAGTTATAACAACTAGTAAAACTACGAAGTGGGCGTTAGTTCCTACATACCTGAGCTACTATTGGAGTATAAAAGGCTGATAACTAAGTTTGTGATGGTCAAGCTCAATAATTATGTTTAATTACGCTTCGGTGGTATTCTGACGACACGTGTTCGCCTCAGTAGCGATTACCCGAAACTTTACCTCTGCCGATCAATGATTAGGTATTGGAAAAAAAGAATGTTATGAAAAATACAAACAAATCCCATTGTGATGGAATGCTGCATGCGTATTGAACACGGAAGCAAATTCAGAGTCTAAAGCACATTTCTAATATCGGCATTAAACTTCGTCCATTCGACCAAAATGTATATCTTTCAAAATGTGAAGTGTCCAGGCTCTTGCGTCGAAATCTGGCATAACATGGCCACCTGTATTCTTTGCAGTACTTCTAAACTTTCTAGTCCCAGTTGTTACTAAGGCAGATACAGTGATTATTCAAATGAGGGATATGTATTGCTGTATAATGAAGCAAAATATAACGCAATGGAAGAGCGGTTTCCATGCCCAACTGCGGATACATTTCGGAGACAGGGTCAATCAAAAGGGCACCTGCTACTTGGGATGCATCAGTGAGTTGTGGAGATAATGAACAAACCGTGCGTAATGCAATTGAAAACCACCCGCATACCAGTCCTAAAGCCACAGCAAGGGTGAACATTAGCTGGATATCAGTGTAGCGAATATTGCATCATGCGCGAGTGGTATTCTCACAACCGCTATTGTAGCACGTGGACACTGGCACGGAATTCTAAGCAGTGTGCTCTTTAGTGACGAAGGAATAGAAGGAAACCGTTAACTGTGAACCGACAGAGTGTGCGCCATTAGAGAATAAATAATCCACACGGTGGGAAAGAAACTGCGTTTCGGGTGCAATGACAGGTGAATGCTGGCAAGAATATTTACGTTACATCCCCCAGCTTCATTCCCTTTTATTTAATTCTCTCTATCCGATCCTTCCTCGTTGAAAACGTCAGCAGGGTCGTCGGTAGGTTGCGCTCTGGAAATACGGTGTTCGGCTGAGGGGAGTCGCTCCGGTTGGCTAGTTGCCACCAGGGGGACTGTCTACCCAGCCGGACCTGGATGGTGGCGCACCCTACGGGGTGGCCTGGAACTCAATCAGGTTGAACAACTGCCTGTACCTGTTAGGAACCCACCGTAGTAGCTCTGCCTGCAATGCGTCCTGGCTGCCTGACCTCATTCATCGTTCCTCTCGGGGTCAGACGCACAATAAGCCATCGGCAGACGTGCCGGAATTCCCTCCGTAACAAGACAGATAGAAGACAGGTACAATGGAGTTTCAACGTACGTTGTGAAATTCTAGGTGATCAACTAATGGGTCCCTATATTTCCGAAAGCAACCTCACGGAAACTTCTCCGTATCTTCAGTTTCTTACAGAACGTCTGTCGCAATTACTAGAAAATGTGTCATTGATGTAACGGGCGAGAATGTGGTTTGAGCAGGACGAAGTGCTCGCACATTGATCCGCAATTGCAAAGAATTACTTTCACGGAGTACATCCAGAAAAATGGATTGAGCCAGGGAGCCTTATCGCCTAGCCGCTTATATCTCCTGGTCCTATTCCACTGAAGTTCCTCCTGTGCGGCTGTCTAAAGAAAACGGTCTATAGAGAAGAACCACAGAAAACAAGTCAATTACAGCTGCTGATCAGCGAAGTCTGAAGGCATATATTGTAGCAGAAAAGAGTGCAAGAGCGCGCTCAAATGTACTTTGGCGAAAGAGAGCGACATTTTGAGCACCTGCTTCATTAATCAAGTGCCGTTTGTACTCAAGTTTCTTTTTACATGTGATTTGAAATGCGTAAGGCTATTAATTTGTAACTATTTTTCTATAGCTGCTATATATTTATATTTTCTTTCCTGTTATTTCGCAATTTCTGTGTAAAGGGGTGGTAAATGTCTCAACTACCTCCTTCACACGGAACATTTGAGTATGAAACTGCTTTCTAGTCTACAAAAAGATATTAATGTTTTAGCTCTTGACAGCTTATTACTATTCACAGATATTAAATATGCCCAAAACGATTAACTGCATTTTAAACAATGCAGATAAAAATCAAATTGTTCTTGACAAATGAAGCGATATTTTCAAGTAAGCCACATGCGTTTTATACGTCATAACCCATTTCAAAACGTGTGTACTTTTCTGGGTATTATCCCTCCAGCTGCTATCATTAATCCAGTTACCGAGATATTTTGAATTTGTATTTGTCCTTGTAATAGGAAATAATAGGATCATGCATGTCTTTTCTGTGCCCACATTGGTACTCAAAGTGAACATAGGTAGTGTTTATAATGGCTATAATTGTATATTTTCGATGTAGCTGCACGCTTTATAATTTTTTCATAAATGCAGCAAATATTACAGTACTTCTTAATGTATCATTTTAAATGAATATTTAAACACATTAGTGACAAAATAATAATGTCCTTACTATAGAGATACTGATATAATTTCTCAGTTAGGTTCAGAGTAAACCTGTGAGTGCTGTCTGCAGGAAACGTAAGTGGTAAAATGTTCAGTGATATAAAGAGAAATCCTGAGAGTAATATTTTGTGGATAAATACATATCTTCAAGGCGAAAACATCGAGTTAGTAACTGCTTTCAAATTTTGCCTAATAACACCTTTATATGTGGAAAGACATTCCTCGTTATAAAATTTGTGTTAATTGATGAACTAACTCATTAGAATTTCTATAGAATTATCATTTTACACCGAAAGTTAAATTACAACGTACTGAATGTGCCTAAAAAGAACGCATACTGTATAAACTGAAATTGTTTTAGTGAACTTGAGCTGTTTTAGTGCATGATTGGTACATAATTTCGAAAAAAATAATGTGCAGTGCTATTGCTGGGATACTAACTTTGTGGCTTGTTCTCAACGTAAGTACCCCAGCATCGCTAGCTTAAGAGCGTATGTTTTCTAAGAGGCCTAAGTTTTATTGATGTGTTGAAACTTCAGCCGTAATCGTTCTCAGAAAACGCTGCAATTGTTGGTGTCAAACACATTCCTTTGCAACTACCATCTCATAAAAGGAACAAGGTACTTTCTACTCTAACAGTTTATTTAACATAGCACCAAGATACAAATGCAAAGTTATGCTCCTAACAACCTATAATTTTAAAATTAAACGTAACAGCATTGAGTGCAAACACCGCCGGATAAATCTATGTGCACCTAAGAAGAAGAAATTACTTAGCCTGATACTTCGAACGTTAATGTTGAATTATTGATGAAAAATCTGAGGAGCAAGAGGAGGATGGACAAAAGAATATCGGTACGAAGAACGATACAGAATAAATAATATACCTCTAGCGACACCTCGAGAGCTAAAATTCCGAGAAGAATATTTTCTTTTAGTCCAACTCCATTTAGCAAAAGAACTGGAAAATTTAAGAAAAAACTATTATATTCCATTTCTTAGAAATTTCATTCATAATGTAGTTAATGAGCTAAATATTCCTTTGACTGCAGGCATTTTTATTTAATTTAGCTAACACGTGAATGCGAAATAAAATTGGATTATATTTTTCCCTTTCTGTTACTTGAAGAGATATGCATAAAATAAGATTTAAAAGCAGCAAGAGCGTTATTTTGAACCTTCATTATATTTTGGAGATGGTACGTTCAAAAATAATAAACTTTCATTATATTTCTCGGAAAAATTAAATTAAATAAAACCGGAAGATATTGGAATATCACTCACTTTCTTCCTCAACATTCAGTTTCAGTGTATGGTACTCGTCTTCGTCTTGCATGTGTGTGTTTTCTTGAAGCTGCGCATGAGGCTGGAAAGTTCCATTAATTTAGAAAGTATATTTAATTTCTAGGTTGCATCTGATCCAGTGATTGTTAACCCACCAACAGGAGTTTAATGTTTTCTAAAAGTGAGGGTATTTCAATACACAGAGATCAATGGATGGTTAATATAGTACATTCCTAAACCGAAACATGCAAATAACCTCAAAACGTAAAAATGACAGTATTAATGATGTTGATGATAATTGTGATGGCGGTGATAGTGGTGATAATTTTAATGGTCACGGTCATGCTGATGATGAATTTTTACTTTCTCTACTGATAAGTAGAAGTATTGTATTCCACCCAAAAATTCAATGTCGAGATTTCACCTGAAATATATGTTTTGAGAGCCCCTGAACCCAAAAAAGCATTTTTAGAAAAAGGTACGTGTGTGTATGTGTGTGTGTGTGTGTGTGTGTGTGTGTGTGTGTGTGTGTGTGTGTGTGTGTGTGTCTGTGGACAGCATAACTCAAAAACGAAAGAAGGTTAAAAACCAAAGTTGTTATTTAAGTTTAATGCCTTTCAAGGATTCGACACGAAGATTTTGAACAAACTAGCCCGAGCCTAAACTACACTGTACATTTTTCGAAAATTTTGATCTTCTTGAAAATGGCTCTAACGATTTTGATTAAATTGTCATATGTTTGAGATATTTTTATGACAAATGAAATGTATATCTTGAATTTTCTGGCTATGGCCCATGTAGTCGTATTTACTCTGGACTACCTTTGCATAACTGGTAAACCGTTACAGATAGACAAAATCTTACTTATAAAAATGTATATCTTGCTAAAATACACAATTTAGGTCCAAATAAATTTTCTTGTAGGGTGAACCATTTTGGAGAGATTCCTTGTTATGTGTGTGAGTTTCGGAAAACTTAAAACTTTCGTGAAATGGAACATCGTTGTTCATTTTTTCGTGTATGTTAAGTGTGCAAAGAGAACGGAATCTCAAAACTTTAAAAGATTTGACTAGCGCACAAAGCTTACTCTATTCTAATATTCCCCTTGCACCTGTAAGGAAATAAGCAATAAGATAATTTGTACAAACGTTTATCTTAAGTAACACGAAGAAGATATAGAAATAAGAGTTTGTAAGAATAGTTAGTACAAGAGTGGAGAAAGTCATGTGGGTGCAACACATCTGATTTTTAGTATAGACCTTCCTAGTAAATATTTCTTTGCCAATACGATATGTCAACCTACCCTGATTTATTTTTTCTTACTATTATGCCACTCTTCAGGTCTCCAGAGTATATGCCACTCTTCAGGTCTCCAGAGTACGCTATTTATCCATCTTTTTGTAACGGTGAAACCTACCTCACGTTTAAATAAAATAAATCATATAAAATTAAACGTTAGAAGAGATAAAAATAACTGTAGAAAATACATCAAGGCAAAATATAATGATAGATCCACAGAGAAACCAAATAAGAAATAAAAGAGGATAATAAAACACATAAATAGTAAATAAGTGTGTAAATAATGAATATAAATATAGCATGTAACTGTTTAATATAATATAAGAATATAAAATAATGCATTCAGAAACGAATATTGTAAGGGGTAAAATTTTATTAAGTTATACAGGAAGCTGGCAATTAACAACCGAACCACACACAGATAGTTTGGTCAAAATCCCATCACAGAGAGTAGGCTAAATAACGGACCGAAGAGCACAGGGTGTGAGGAGTAATATTCGAGTAAGTGAGATAACAGAAAGAGACAATAATCATGTATATACTATGTGTCATATAATCTATGGGTATGTTTTAAAATTTAAACGCATTTATTTACAGTAAAGATTTAGGCATTGCATTAAGAATCATAAGTTTCCTTTTGACAAACAAACGCTGTTCTTTTCCATCCATCAACGGTAAATGTTGCAGAATATGCCTTGAAAAAGTTAGCTAATTATGTTAGATAATCGGTCGTGTATTCTTAAAATCTAACATTGAAATCTTATCCAGCTTTCACGAACTGATAAATCATTATAAAATCCAGTTGAAGCCTACATTGAAACCGTTACACATATATATTCTATCTTATATTCATGTGTTATATGAGACGTAACCATTATTTTACAAACACCACGAATTCCTTCCTCCGCAGTATTATGCACCACTACACCCTCCTATAATTCAGTACTAGTGTTTTAAGAGGTTGAATCAAAAACTGAAAAATTCAATTCCATAACCGGGATTTGAACCTCGGATCTTCCGCTTATCGAGCGGCTGCTTTAACCACTAAGCTACAATGCCCAACTTGCCAGTACGACATTAAATTCCCCAGCTGATTCGTACTTTTTCCCGGTTAACCACAAGGGAATCTCACATCAGAGATAAATACCCCAAGGGCGACTTACAATTGTAAGTAGTTTATGTCCCGGGTTTAAGTAACCAGTAACAGCACTAGTTGCATATATTCCGGTCCAAATTTCATTCCAATATTTGAACCATTGTTGAAAGAGTCTCTCTTTCTCTCTCTCTCTCTCTCTCTCTCTCTCTCTCTCTCTCTCTCTCTCTCTCTCTCTCTCTCTCACACACACACACATGCACACACAAACGTAATACACACATCACATTAGTATTGACCTACACCCAGGCTAAATTAGAAACCACAGGTTCCATGGTTAACCTTGTCTCGCTATGGCTTGATGCCCTCAGTTCGCCTCTAATCTCGGATGTGACCTTTGGGGTGAAATGAAGTAATTGACTGAGGGACTGTTAACTAACGGCGCTGGTGATTCCCGTGGGGAGTAAGGAATTGGAGACGGTCCAGGCAGAGGTCTAAGATGAGTCAAATGACAATCATCTTTCTGAATACAGTGTGATCGCCGCAAGCGTGGAGTTCTAGCAGCCCGAGAGACTGTTTTGATAAACTTCACCGACCGGAATAAAGCAACCAAACGACGTGTGCATTGGGTAGATGCCGAAGGTAACAGCCTGATATCCTTACTTTTTAAAGAGGACCATGGCATATTCCTGTCAACTGTGATCGCTTGCCGATACAGAATACCATTGGTCAGGGAGAGGTGAAAAATCCGAGGAAGTGCAGTGAATGCCGCAAGATTCTGTAATCATTAATAGCCGCTGATCACACTGTGGAATCTTGTGTCTGGAAAACCAGCGTGGTATACAGCAGCAGCGCTTGGTCTGAGAAGTTGATCGGTCTCTCAGACACAGGCGAGGTATGTGAGACAATGTAATGTGGCTAGTAGGGAAAAGTATGATTACATAACGGAGGAGTTAAGCAACAATTACAACAAAGGAGGAGTGATGCCACTGATCAAACCAAAAGGTGCTTCAGAAGCGAGATAATGTGATCTGCATTTCTAAAGGAATAAGTGAGCTGCACTAGAGACATAAAAATAAGAAGATTGGATAGATATTAAAAGTGTTTAGATACCACTTAGCGGCATTGTGCTGGTGTAGATCATAATGAATTTTGAATTATGAGTATGAGAAATGAATGTGTGAACTGCACAGACAAAACAAGTAATGGTGTTGATTTAAAAAGTGTGGTAAAGAAATGATAATACCGAAGTGATAAAGAACAGAAAGTTGGATGGAACATTCCATGAGAAGAAAATACTAAGAGAGTGCTAGAAGGAATGACGAATGCCGAAAATATTCTGGGAGGAAGATGACAGTAGTAGGATAAATTATACATTTACGGAAATACATTGAACAGCTGAAAAGAGGTAGCAATAGAAGCTGCTTTTGTGTTTGGTTGTCAAACTGCTCTTTGAATACAAATCTCTGATATATCTGGTTTTCAACTGTGTAAAATTTCGCTTCAGTGATACTTAACAGGAGAGGTGATTATACTCGATTAATGAAAGTACAGAATTGATGACTGGTTAAGCCTGCTACTAAACTAAAGTGAGTGCCAAAAGACAAAAGAGGGTTATTTATTGGTGTAGAACATTTATGAGACGTCTTCCCAACAACAAAACAGTAAAAGTTCATATGAACGTGGATCTGAAAATCGTCGTGGCTAACGAAAAAGACAGGCTGCGGCGCAAACTGCAGTGATGTAATTCTCCTAGTCTGATCATGGCCCACTGAACTAAAACCACAATAGCCTAATATATACATGTTCTAAGCAACCAAAAACAATTGCTCGTTGAGTTCATACAAAAGATACAGTTTCATCATATTCAAGATGCTCATGGCTTCGAGCCAGGTGCAGTGATGAAGAGACATGGAGGATTTGCCATTCATTGACTTCAAAAGAATTAATTCAATTAAGTTGCCGCCCGCCTATTGTTTGATTGTTTCCTTGTTTAGTGACCCTCTATAGAGCAAATCTTTGTCCACTGATTGTACCCTTTTCTTCTTTCTTTTTTTGTTGTAGCGCACAAAAGGCCAAATGAAAATGCATCTTGTGAGTGAACCGGACTAATATGCACTACATATAGGGTTCTGCAGATAGAAATGCATTACGAACACGTAAGCGTTATGCAGAAAAGTGTCCCGGCAGGCAGGTACCTCGTTAACAAACGTTTTACGAATTCTCCAAGAGAGTGGCCTATTCGAGAGGAATATTTCGGATGTTGGGAGACCGAGAGAGAGAGAGTATTAAGTATTATCCGTGAAGAATGAGTACTCGTGATGCGGATGCAAACCCATTATATAGCGTAAACGCATTGCAGTAAACAGAAGGCGTTAACCTCATGACTATTTGGAGAATTTTGCATGAAAATCTCCTGTATCCGCATCACCCTCAGCAGATGCAAGGACAAAATATGGCGGACTTGGAGTCAAGTCGAGCTTTTTACCACTGCATATTACAGAATTATGCTATGTTTATGAATTTCTTAGCAGGCATCTTGTGCACTGATTAGGCTGGATTTACTCACGACGGTAACTTCCATTTTCATAATACCCACTCATAACTGGGCATTTGAAAACCCTTGTGAAATATGGCAGAACAGACATCAATAGAGGTTCTACCTCGAACTTTGTGGTGGAATCATTCATGATATTATTCGTCTCTACTTCTTTTCTCCGCGTTTTAATGCAGATACGTGTCCAGTGTTTCTCGGAAATAAGTTGCATAATTTAATTGATGATGTGACTCAGGACGTCATCCAATGAATGTGCTGTTTACACGATGGCGCACCACCTCATTTCATTTGACAGTATGTAAGTTCGTGAATGATAAATATCCGCATTGGTGGAGTGGGGTTCATTGCATTACCGCTAGACCTGATTTAAAGCCAATGATTTCTTCGTCTGGCGGCATTTAAAGTTCTTGGTTTATACGATTTTTATACCGTATATTGACACTCTGAGAGAGCGTATTCACACGGGGTTTGGCTAAATTGGAAATATTCCAGCAATTTGCAATAGAGTACGCGATAACATGGAATGCAGGCTAAGGGAGGAAGCCACTTTTTTGTAACCTTCAATTTTGTCTTGTAACTCAGCAATAAATGCTTCTCCAGATCTATACCCATATCCGTTTTTTGATGTTGGGAATGCGTTACCAAAATATTTGTCACCAATAACGATACACCCTGTATCTTTAAATATAACTGACTATCAATTTAGCAGATTTATAGATAAAGAGTTTCCAATTTAAAATAGGAAAATAATGCATTAACACTTCCAAATTATGGATGTTTCCATCTTAAATAGCACAGCGCTATGATATGCAAGGATTATAGATAGTGTCCTGTTGATATTAAATGTTCTTAACGAAAATGACACGCTTTTGACAGGACAGGTTTCCTGTGTGTCAAGTAATCTTTGAAGCAAACCACAGCGGTAGAACTGATTCAACCCTAATGCACTGCTGTAATTAAATATCAGCCACTCCACAGAGGTGCATTTCCGCAAAGCGTCAAGGTCTGACTTCGCCATAGGAGTTGATTTCATAATAAATACGCGTCACATCAAAGAATATTTAAATATACTGCGAACATCGAAACAACGTAATAATAATTATTAATAAACATTAACAGACATATAATACTGTGCAATGTAATTCGTTGTAACAGTCGGACTGTTTTACAGTCATTATATTAACAGTATATAAAAAACTATATTTTCACGGTAACGTTGAATCCAATGATGTAAAAAGTACCATAAGCCTCCATAATTATACATATCGGAAAACTTAATGTCCTGATAAGGAATGATTTATAATCAAGAACGTTATGTCAATCCCTTTCATCTGCGAATGCCTATATATCATATATAGGACACACCGTAAACCCTTATTTATTGAGTTGGGCATTTTAACTATGCCTTCTTTGTTTATCATGAACTATCTCTTATATGTTAAGATGAAAATAGATTTATATACATTGTGTTATTCAGTTCATTACTCCACAAGAAATAGTGCTAACATTTATATTCCTAAATGCAAATACAGCAAAGTTCAACATTCATTTGAAATTACTTCTTTAAATCTATTTAATAGTCTTCCTAACAGTGTCACAGCTCTGTCACTAATGTCATTTAAAAGAAAAGTTAAATTTACATTGCTTTCAAATCCTGTGTACAGTATTACAGAGTTTTATAACAGTAACATGTTTTTGTAATGCTTTAATGTTATTTTTTCCTTGACGTTGCTATACAACCTATATATTTTATTGACAAATAGACCGTATCTATCTACTTAGTTTTTCTTTCAACTCGTTTATGAAAATATTTATATGACAATGAAATTATACACTTTGTTTCACAATTCACAAAAAATATCCTAATAACGGCTTAAAATTTTGTGTTAACTTTATTGTCAAAAACCTGAACCCTTTTTTTGTCTTTCCCCTTGAATTCAGATTCCAACATCAAGTCTATAAACGACTAAGTGAATACACATATTCCGTAAAGTGTCGTTCAATTAAACACCAAACTCCGTTCTCTCATGGTAAACTATATGTAACTTATATTTGTATATTTATCAATATGTTTAGCCCCTGTAATGCGTAGAAGACCCTAAACTACCTTATACTTAAATGCCTGCGCATATTAAATGCATTTAAAGTAATTTTTTCCCTATTTTTCTGCAGTTTCATCTTTACAATGTTTACTCACATTGAAATACCCTAGGTAAAAGTCCGAACACTTTTACTGTATGTCCTCATAACTATGGCCAAAATATCTACCTATTTGGGATAAACTTACTATTTTCAGAATCATAAATAAAATGCGTCTTTTAGATACAAAACATTTTTCAAAACTATGCCTCTGCTATTAAATAATATGAATGTGAAAGACTACGCAATTTCAATACAGGCCTGCTTATATATTTTTAAAATTAACTCCTTTATTTTTCTCTACCATCAAATGTGGCCTCTAACTGGGGAAAAAAAAGAACCTGGAAAATATGAATTCTTCCATCTCACCTTAAAATTCCAGGACAGGTACTCATTGTGATTTTTGGTACATTAACTCAAATAAAAATCTGGTCAATTGTCTTCCTTAATTAAAGATATAGTCAAATATATTCATTTTGATAATGATTCTACAGAATGCCCTTTGCTTCATAGCCAAAGCTGTTAAAGAAATAGAATAAAGATATAACAGAGGAGTTCGTATTTTCTTCTGAAATGCTTTTAACAATCAGTTTAACGAAAAACCAATTTCATCTTCTTCTTACAAATTAATATCACATATTTCTTGACTTGATCTACTCTATTTGGTTCTAGTATGACATAAAGTATGAACTTTCAACCTTTGCAGAGTATGGTTCCTCTAGTCAGTAAAACAGTAAAATGCTAGGCACTATTCCTTTGCTCAGGAAAGAAACTGGAAAATTACGTTGCGTTGAAATGTGTAAGAATAAGAAAATGGCATACGTTTTTAATTAACCTTAAATTTCCAAAAGAAATTTTGGAAACTGTTCATGCACCGTTTTACGTTATTTGTCTAACGTAAAACTAAATGAAAAATAAAGCAATAGTAAGACCAAATCCTTGTTTACACTAATAGTAAATTATTCAAAAGTTTCAAAAAATAACTAAATTAATACACAAAGAATTAAGTTATTTTTGCCAAGGAGCAAAAACAAAGAGTAAGATGAACTCTTATGCCCTTCTTTATTGTAACTCTAAATCTCAAAAATCGAGTATTATATGGCTTTCCGCACGTGTAGTATGATCAGAATTTTATCAAACTTAAAAATTGTGCTGCAGCAGCAACGCAATGTTCTTTGTCCCTTTGTAAGCGACGTTAGAGAATGTAAAATGTATATCTGCAACATAATATTTTATAAGACTCAGGGTTATTAATAGAAAAAATTAAGGAAGCCCTAGTTAGCTTGGAAGTTACACACACACACACGGGTGTGTGCTCATGCGCGTTACACTTCGTACATTACCTAAGTAGCATACAGCAATAGTAAGTGTCAATCTCGAATTTTATTGTCAGATGAATTTGTATACCTATCTTCGTATTAAATCTCTATTAATGTTTTGGATAATTTTGTTTTGGGTTATACTCCTAGTGTGAAAATGGAATAGGGAGTGGCTACATATGAAAGAAATTCTGAAAAAATCAAAATACATATCTCCAAGTTTTGTTGAAAAGAAAATATGAAAAGTCCTACTAAAATATAAAGACAAACAAGTTACAAATAGCACATCAAGCCTTAATGCACTACACATTCATAATATGTCGTAATTTAGGAACTCAATAAAACACTACCTATTAGAGAATTCATATACAGTTTAAAGTAACATTTGCAAATATAATACAGTATATATTTTGTGTTGCTGTGAAATGCCTTCACGATGCAGGAGGCTTGGGGATGCTAGAGAATCAACGATAAATTCGAATATCCAATTACTATTCATTATTAGTGGTATTGTTATCACTATTATTATTATTATTATTATTATTATTATTATTATTATTATTATTATTATTATTATTATTATTATTATTATTATTATTATTATTATTATTATTATTATTATTATTATTATTATTATTATTATTATTATTATTATTATTATTATTATTATTATTATTATTATTATTATTATTATTATTATTATTATTATTATTATTATTATTATTACTATTATAATTATTATTACTATTATTATTACTACTGTTATTGTTGTTGTTACTTAGTGACTTGAAGAATAATATTAAAATAGAATATCTAATTTACTAGAATAGTATTCACATTTAACTTTATTTTTCAGCATAGGTACTGATGTTGATATCTCATTTTGTTTTTTAGCAAATGATTTGTGAAAAGATATTGTATATTTTATCAGCAAATATTGATTTGTATGATGAAAAGACACCTCTTGCAGTGTATGATATAGAAGTGAAACTATCTCCTACCATATTTTATAACTTTATGTTTGCTACATATATATTTTCCTTTCCTTTAAATATTTGTCTTGGGATAAAACAGTTCTTTCCAATAATATTCCGAGCTCCAAAGAAGTGTATTCAAAAGCATTAATTGTCGCAACAACATTGGATATTGTTCCAAAGAAGTTTCCGCGTATGAAATAAAATCACGTGTTTCTGTTTTAATACAAAACAAACTCACGCTTCACTAATACTGAAATAAAATTGCAAATTATGAAGGAAAATACGCAGTGGATTAACAGTTCATCACAGTTCATTCTGATTCACTATCGATGTGGCCGTGAAATCAAGAGATAATACCGGAACAAAGCAAAGGCGCAGAGAGCATATGTATACTCATTTGGGGCTTTATTTTTTGGCAAGCGCGACGACTGTAATAAGCCCTTTGGGCATAATTTAATAATTTTAACTGAATATTATCCAGCTTAACCATTGGGTGATTGTCAGCTGGCATTTCAGCTACTAACTCGTTTCAAAAAAGCACACGTATGCACAAACAATGGATTTGTTCTGAAAACAAAAAGTATAATGTAATGTAATCAAAGTTTTTACAAACCAGAGAAAAGGCAGTACAGAAATAATGAAAGGAGAAATAAAATTGGCCGTCTATTAAAATATGATACTTGTTTAGATTATGCACCTATTTTTGCAAAGTGTTGTGAAATATGAACAATTTGTATAATGATATTACGCTTACATAATGATTATATTAAAACGTAAATATTATATTTTCTGGTACAGCCCGAATAGGGAAGTGAAACATGAACATTCGCATCATTGAAACCTCTTCACGAACTAAGTTAATGATGAGAATGTGATGTTTATGTACGTATGTATGCGGCAGTGTGGATATAGAAATTTATGGTGCTACATATCATATGAAATAAGCCTACTTGATCCCCATAGGACACGGGCCTCGTATTGTGTAGGGACGGCTCACTAGAAGATCCTACTAAGGGAGCCCTAGTGTTCCCTTCTGGAGAGACAGACCATATAGCTACCTTAAAATATGTTACAAATGAACCCATAGCCAGAAACCTAGTATATGTTTCCTTCCATCTATTAGTTTGAAGGTTCTTAGGAGTAATATAAAAGCATGGGCTGTGGGATATGTGGTAGTTCTGTTCAGTTGTTATCAAAATATATTTAATACATTTATGTTTCCTTACTATTTTAAATGTATTGTAAATCGATTATCTAATATCTTAATATTCATTCTAAAAATGGTATTTAATATAGATCTTGAAATTGAAACTCTGGAGAGATCGCAGTGGAGACGTAAAGGAACTACAAAAGGAAAAGGTAAGGACGAAAGAAAGGAATCGAGTATCTACGGTTTTATAGGCACATTAGTATAAAATTGGAATAGTGTCTCAAATGGCGAAACTGGCTTTTCCGCCGAGTCACTAAATATGCGCAGCATACCGTACCAACATAACAGATACAAATGTCCAGTCAGCCAGCCAGAGAGGTAGCGGCACCAGGGATTCATATGCATTGGCGAAACGCCTATCTGCTATTCCTGCTTTAGCTCAAATGTCTTATTTATAACAAAGTTTAGATGCTCCTCAAGTGCTTAAGGGTATTCTGTGACAATGAAGTATTTGGAGAGTGTTTGGGATTTTCATAAGACACGTACCTGTTGGACTCGGTGTGAGCGACATCATCACGCTCTTAACTTCTTGTGGTGAGAAGTGATATTTCTTGAGGAAGTTGAGCTTCGGCCCACGGGATCTGTCCAGCTTTTCGACAGCACTCTTTACGGAGCGAATGTAGTCCCTGACGCCAAAGTTGGTGTAAGGAACAATGAGGCCGATGGTGAGGTTAACTTGGGGTCTGTGTTTCCGCTCTGAAAATTGATGTTGACGATGTGTTCCCCATGACATCTTGGAGGAGGAGGAGGAGGAGGAGGAGGAGGAGGAGGAGGAGGAGGAGGAGGAGGAGGAGGAGGAGGAGGAGTTGCTGCTGATGCCGGCCCGATACGGCCGAGATGTAGTCACCATGGCAACCGAGAGCGTCAGAACTGCTAGGAAAACAAGAAATAACGCGGCACTCCTCCCCATAGTCCCACAATCGGTTCCCGGATATCTGTTGCACCACATTAATGTGCTGCAGCTACAGGACCAGGTAGTTGAAAATGTATGTCTTGATTACACTTAGTCGCAGTTCTGAGTTATGTTGTAAACACTCCTGTTGCCTGCACCGATTAGAAAAAGTTCGGCTGTTCACTTTTAGGTGGCCGTTTACAAATTCGTTGGTGGAAAATAGGAAATCAATGGCTTTGGAAAGACTTGGACCAGTTAGAAGGATGGTTTTATGCGACGCGTAAAGAAGAACAAAATTTTGAAGCACTAAGCCCTACTTGCTGGCAGAGAAACAAACCATGAATTGCAAACGCAAACTAAAACAGATCCGCGGCAATCAAAAACCATTTCAGTGATGTTCAAGTTCAGGGCAAACAAAAGCGAGCTTTTCATTTCGACTAGTGAGTAGAGAAGTTCGAAACGAAATACTAATATTAAATAAGGGAAAGTGAAAATTGGAATGAGAAAGGGAAATGTGATTAAATGTGATGCTTCTTCATAGGAAAATGGAATAGAGAGGTGCCGGTAAGTGGGTTAAAACCTTCTGGTAAGGAGGGGGGGGGGGGGGGGGGAAATACGTGGAAGACGAGGAACGGTAAGTGGAAAGAGAACGGAAGAAAGTGTTAAGGGAGGTGCTCGGATCGATGAAAAGAAAAAGTGTCTCGGTTTGGAGAGCAAAAGAGAAAGGAATGAAACGTATTATGTTTTATCTCTTTAAGAGCTATATATATATAGGAAAAAGATGAGAGAAACACACACACTTTCGTGCTCTAAAATAGAAACAACAGCAGCTTCCGGGTTTACGTAGCTTTCTCTGGCTTCACGGTACTCACTTCGTAGAAAAGGGAGCAACGATCCCGATCATAAAATAACAATACGTAGCAAATACTGCCGTTTTACAAGATAAATGTTATATTTATGAACGATTTTTTAACATCGTAAATTTAGCATTCTAATTTGAGCGTAAAACCATCCATGATCTCAGAAAATGCACTACATCGATCTTAAACATCACACTTAAATGACAGCTTGAACGTATATATTTTTATGATATTTTACAGATAACTGCTATTAGCACAGGGAACATAAAATCAGTTGACGTTTACTATCATTAAAGGAGTTTCAGTGATGTAGCGCATAAGGTCTTCGACGTCTTTTATGGGGATAGAGTGCAACATCAAGGATATGACAGCAGAAGTACAGGAGCACAAAGACGGGTATGGTGGAGGCTATAAGAAGATAAAAGGAGACGCTTGCGTTGTTGTCGTCTTCTTCCTTATTCCGAGCACTGTCATCGGTCATGGTATGGACACGGGCCCCCCGAGTCATCCATCCATCCGTATGTTGCAGTTACGTCACACGTCACTCTTTACATTCTGTACGCAGTCGGTAACGCCCTGGACACCATCGTTCCACGTCCCCTTCGAGTATAACGTAATTGGCACTCGGGTACGTTTGGCTTCATTGCCAATGCGACACTAAGACACTGTCACGGTAAACTAGTTCTCACTTCGAAAACGTAACATTTTCCTACCTAGTTTAACTCGAGCGTAACGCATAGCACGCGCATTAAAGTTTACCACTCAATTACTAACTAAGCCATGGTGATCACATAACCAACACCGTCAGTAGCACTGGCACTGCCCTCACCAAGAACGTTCTAAACGTTTCTGTAAAGGTACGGGAGAGAGGTTCAGGCGCACTTGTCGGAAGCAGAGGGCACCGCCCCCAAATCAACACAGCTGTTGTCGCGTGGAACTATGTTAGCCTGATGGTTACGGAGGATGGGCGTCTTGGTCCTTGGGATGGTGGTACATGGCACCTCTCGTTGCCGACACCGTTCCCAACCAACCCCTAGCATCAGCTCCACCAAATAAAGGCTGAAACAGGCGCAAGCGCCGTAACCATGGCGACCAACATCTCTCTCCCTGGCCGACTGCCTGGGCTGTGTTTGTGTGCGTTCCTCTTTAGGATTTCTAACCCCGCTAACCTAGACATGTCGAGCCTAACAAGTGGGCGCAACGCATACGGTGCGTAACATGCGCCGACAAAGAAAGGGAGAGGGAAAAAAAGGGCTGAAACCCGCGGACTTTAGCAACATAGCGCAGAAAGCTCCTAAACGCTCCAACATTGTGTTTGTATTGAACAGAAATACCCTTTTAAAGCGTTATTAAGCTTTCACTGACCTCGGCAAGTCACTTTCACTTCCTTGGGTCACTACAGGATGTTCTGCGTATGGTTAAATATATAACTATAATTCTAAACGTGGCTATTCTTCTTTAGGATTGAAATTTTCATATCCATCTACTCATCTATTCCTATATCCATACACATAATAAAATCGCAAGCAGAAATCACCATCTCCTTGAAAAAAGTATGTTTGTCTGCCTCTCCTCTCTCTGTATGTGTGTGTGTGTGCGCGTGTGTGTGTGTGTGTGTGTGTGTGTGTATGTGTGTGTGTGTGTGTGTGTGACTTTCTACATGCCTGTCTTGAATAGCCCAAGTGTGGAATGAGAAGTTCACTATATTACATTTAATTCCTATGTAAGGCATAAGGAAGAATGCAAGGCAACTTTTTTAAAGGAAATTTACCCAAATAAAGCAGCAAAATTACCTGAGAGGTGCTTCGCGTGTTTTTATTACTTTTTCTACTACGTTTAGTAAGTAGGGGAAGTGTTGTATTCGACACAAAAATTCGATGACGAGATATTACCTGACATATAAGGTCCGTGTGTGCGTCCGTGTGTCTCTCCCTCTCTCGCTCTGTGTGTGTGTGTGTGTGTGTGTGTGTGTGTGTGTGTGTGTGTGTGTGTGTGTGTGTGTGTGTGTGTGTGTGTGTCTTCTGTCTGTCTCTCAGTGACTGGAATAACTAAAAAACGGAAAGTCGATTAAAAACCAAAGTTGGTATTTCGGTTTAATATACTTCAAGAATGCGACACGAAGATTTTAAAAAATATTCCTCCGACCTACACTTTTACATTGAAAATTCTTCGAAAATTTTGATTTCATAAAAAATGGCTTATTTGATTATATGTCATATGTTTAATTTCTTACTGCCGGTGCCGTGGTCGA